>JADLZN010001093.1:0-416757 GCA_018155175.1 Sinocyclocheilus anophthalmus | reverse complement strand
TGAAACATTATTAAGTCATTATGAATTAAGTTTTGATCTCTAGTAGGCTATTACATCCACATTAATTTCATTTAATCATTTTGCAAGATATTCTATACCCCCATGGAGAATATACTGTATGTTGTAACCAGTTAAGTTCAATGAAATATATTTAAAAATAAAATGAAATAAAATGAAATGAACCATAATGTAAGCTACTATAAGATTGAAAATGTATTTTCTTGCCTCTGAAATACATTTTGAGACTTGAAAATCCTAGCAACTGTGTAACAATACCCTAGCAACCAACATCCAGTATCCTAGGTTTTATCAGCTCGCTCATGCTGAGGCAACCCATTCGTCGGTGTTCCCTTTCCTCAGGGTATATTTTTCTTTATGTTTTCTTTAGAAAATGTAAAAATAGTATTTTATTTATCTATCTCATGTCCGAGGACGGCTCTCAAAATTCAGTTTGCGTAGCAGCACTTGACACTTGAATTGTGAATCAGCTGTTGATTCTTTCAGTTTATCGGCGTATTATGCTGGAAACCATTTCGGATGAAATTGAGCACAAATAATCCTCATCAACAAAAGCCAGCAAGCCCAGTCATGTTCAGATCTAAGTGTTTATTCACATCTAACGGACCTTTTTCGTACATCACGGTCGAGACACGTTCCGTCACCACCCTCTGAAACTCGAAACTAGAAAACAAGGGCTGTTTTGAAAATGTTCTCATCTGAGTACAGATATGGTTATGTTTTGATTTTCATCGTAGCATCGTTCTGCTCTAACACATGCTGTTGGAAAGAACGCTCACTCCAAAACCCCTCCAGAAAACCGACAACTTTATTGCTTTTTAATATCCAAGACCTCACGGGAAACACTGTCGACCTCTGGTGCTAAAGTCATCTAGACCTCTGGCAGACATGGCTAACCCTTACCCCAAAATTAGATAGGGCAAAACCTTCAGAAAGAGCAGAGGAAGGTGGGGTGGTGAGTGAAAACACATCACATCCTTGTCATGTACCTCCTTAGGGTACGACCTGACCTTTGACCTTCAGTCTCCACAGAGCGCACTTTCATTTCTCTCTTCCTTTTTCACTCACCTTCTCCAAAATGAATGTTGGAATTTTGCACACGATATTCAGACCTCCACAGGTATATTCTAAATAAATGACTGCAGGAATGTGCACTCAAAGAAAGAGCTTTGTGTTTCCTTTGGGGAATGACCTTTGACCCCTGCAACAGGAATAATGCCAAGTTAAAAAAACACCGCATGAGGCTCTACTTTAGTCTGTCAGTCATCCAGGCATGTCCCCTTCCCTTAAGTGCTTAAGAAACGTCCCCTTCGCATGATAAAACACCAGAGCGAGCCGTACAAACACACAGCTGTCAAGATAAAGCTGTTATTTACAAGACACGACAGGTTACTGAGCTAATGATGTAGCGTTTGTGTGTTTTATGAACATAAATGTCATGTTTCATAATAAGTACCTTGGAGATGTGGCTTTGACAATTTTGTTGACTTACAAACCAAAACTGCAATTGTATAAACTGCATTTTATATTGCCCACATAAAAGCTACAGCAATGCTAAAGGCTTGTTGAGGAGTCATTGCAAAAGCACTTTAGCATGTTGGTATGCAGTTGCTAGGATGTTCTGGATGGTTCCTCTGGCGTTTTTGAGTAGTTGCATACTGACTCTAAACACTAAACAAAACAAAAAACCACTATACTATGCTGGTCCATAGATATAGCTTTTTCAGTGTACACTGGCTTTGAAAGGTTTGGGGTACAGTAAGACTTTTTGTTTGTTTGAACTTTCTATGCCATCTGGAATCCTGAGAATAGCACTTCTACAACTTGTATATAAGTTACCCCTAACCTGTAAACTCTACCTTATAAACATTTGGCCAGCACTTGCATTAATAATCAGAACAATGTTTCTTGAGCAGCAAATCAGATATTATACTGCATTGCTGAAGATATGTGACATGAAGACGGGAGTAATGATGTCTGTAAAATACATGCGCTGTGTACAGCAATAAGTAATAATTTTGCAACATAGCAGGTAGAAAACGATGGAAAATGTATGCGCAGGATAAAAACCGAAAGGTCATGGTGACCAAAAAAACGAATAATTAATAATTAATTGCATTTTCACATTATCTTTTTTTTCTGAATTACGAGTATAAACTTGCAATTGCAAGTATAAAGTCAGATGAGACATTAACTCGCAAATGCGAGAGAAAAAGTCAGAATTGCAAATTTTATATCTATATCAAGTTCGGCTTTATTTCTGGAAATGCATGTTGTTTATTTTCATGCCCCCCCCCAATTGTGCTTACGAGGTAAATGTACTGGCTTGTGACAGCTAATAAAAGTCGCCAAGTAGCCTTTTTTTTATTCGCGGAGACAAGGGTGATTCCATTTAAAACTCGTGTTAGTCTTTAACATTTACTATAGTCACAATATTTGTGTTTTTACTGTATTTGTGATCAAATAATTGCAGCCTTGGTGAGCTTGCATTCAAAAGCATTAAAAATATGACTGACCCCAAACTTTGAACAGTAGTGTAAGTCAACGTTTAATCCGTCAAAAGAAAATCATTAGTTGGACCGCTTATAAAAGTAACCGCACACCTGTCCTCAATAAAATGCATGATTTGTGTCATTATTCATGTCTGTATCTGTATGAGTCACACACTGAAGTTTAATGCTTATGCTGAAGTTTTGTTCTAACTCTAGGTATTAAACTTACCATTGATGTTTGCTCTAGGAAGCATCACTAACCACTACACCAAATGTGTTGTGCCCAGATATTATGTTAAAATCAACAATCCTTTCCAAGTGACAAAATAAGAAATAGGCATTGAATTCCATCCTACAGCACCCTATGTTTCAATGACCTTGAAGATTTGTAGAAAATGAGAGAGAGAGAAATACACGCACTGGCAGAAAAATTCTGAAGGTGTTGGAAGAAATGAAAGAGAAGAGGGGGCGGGGGGGCATGCCCAGGGACGGGTAGGCTATGGTTACCTTGGCTTTATCACTGTTTGTCTTGGATTGCAAGTGCAATAAAGTGAGAAAGAATGCTGAAGTGAGAGCAGATATTGCATTAGCATTCTTTCACACAGAGTCACCAGGAGACAACACAGGAGGTCCTGCGTGTCCCATTCGCTCTTTCTCTAGTTCCATCTGCTCTACATGTTTGATATGCTCTTTTCTCATTCAAACCCGCACTCTGACTCTTCGCGCACAAATTCATCTGTTGTTTGTTTAACAAGGTCCCCCGGTGGTTTGGACATATGACGTAGGAAATTATATTGCCAGTTCCACTGATTTACCACTATTACCCTGTAGGCTATAGATCGTGCAGGATATGATTTTGCAAGCCAAGCGATGTTTGCATCACCTAAGCAAAATGAAAAACGGTTCCCTTCTGGTTGTGTATGATTGGTCCATTATCCGCTCTACCGTTCAGCATCTGCAAAACATAAAGTCGCAAATGTCGAGATATATAATTAATGACACTGCGAGACCTAAATCGCAATTAATACACACTAAAGTAGCAATCGGTGAAATATTAAAGTTGCAATTTGTGAAACCACAAGTTAATTGCGAGATATAAACGTCGCAATCTGAAATATAAAATTAGACTGCAAAAACACCCCCCCCCCCCCCAATGCCCAAAATTGTGACATATAAAGTGACATTACGAGATATAAAGCTACAGTTACTACAAATAAAGTCGCAATTGTGAAATATAAAGTCACAATGCGAAACATGCGTCATAATTGCGAGATATAGTCACAATTATGAAATATACTTTTACAGTCCATGTGAAACAATGCTGAAGACGCAAACGAGATAATCTCAGCTAACATTGAGCTGATACATACCGATAACCCCCCCCATGTTTCACATTCCACCCCTTACTACAGATAAAGTTGCAATTGTAGTTACAGTGTTATAGTTATAGTTAGTTATAGTTAAATGTAGTTACAGTGTGAAACACAAAGTTGTAATTGTGAGATATAAAGTAGCAGTTGCGAAATATACAGTTACAATGCAAAAATTACATTGTGAGTTTTAGTCACAATTACTACAAATAATGTCACTGCGAGACAAAATCAGTTGTGAGATATAAAGTCACAATTACCTAGGAAAAGTGCAATTTGGAAAAGACATAGTGCCCTGGGAAAGCTTATCAGTTCGCCAATTGTGGGAATAGCTATAGTAAGATATGAGTATATTGCAAGATTTCATTGTCACAAGTGTGAGAACTCCTCACGTTTAAATAAGTCGCAATTCTGAAAAAAATCCAAAGGCCAAGGTGCGCGTCTCGTCAGTTTTGGTTATGTAGTTATGTGAGATTTTTTTTAATGAACATGCTAAACATGTTAGTTGCATGTTTTCTGTAAAGAAATGTCTTTTTTATATGTCTTCCTCCAACCCTAAAGAATATATCTTTGTCAGATAGATGAATTAACGTTCATATCTGAGGTGTATCCCCTATAGCACGCTTTGATTTATGACTCTCTCAACACCTCTTCTCTCGCTTATTTCACATCCTCTCTTGAGTCCAGCCTGAGCCACAGGGGCATCAGCTTGACCTATTAATTTTAATAGAGGGTCATAGCAAGACATGGAATGAAAAAAGCAAGGAATAAAGTCTGAAAGAAAGCGAATAGGCTAAAAAAGATGGATTGAAAGTGAATGGAGGATCCAATCAAGTTAGATCATTTTCCAAATGTTTCATTTCTTCTACAGGGAATGTCTGCCTTGATTGTGTGTCGTTTTCATCTTTCAGTCGATATCCTATCCCTATCAGCCTCTCTTTCTGAATTTTCAGACTATTTCTTCCCTCTCACCCCTTTTATTTCAAGCCTCTGATCAAGCTTTCCCCAACTCTTTTCTTCAGCTTTGTTCAGGTCTTGTGCTTGGTGACAGCTTGAAATTGCTTTCTTTTTTTCACTTTGCTCCTCTTTTTCATCTCTCTGTTTCTTTTCTGATCCTTACTCTCTAACCCGATCGCCTCTATATGTCTAAGTAAAAGATAAACACAGCTTCCTCCATTGCTTGTAGATCTCGGGATTATGTGACTTGCATTTTAAAATGTGTGCTTTGTGACCTTAATTAAATTCATGGAAATGCAATATTACAGTGGCATTAAAGTCGTACTCTTTGGACCCCCCCATCCACAATCCCCGGTAAACATGTCATTGCATTAGAAAAGCTAAAAATCAACCAGCTAACAAATATATGTGACCTTGCCTCTGAAAACCCAACTAAAGTTTTTTTTTTTTTTTGTCATTTACTGTTTTCTACATAAAGTCATCCTTCATATTGTAAAGAACATTCTGTGAAAATGTAGCATTGATATCTTTAATTGACTGAGTAAGATCATGTCATAGATTAAAATTAATGGTTGAAATTTTGATGCTTTTTATCTCCTAATTAAATTTTAAAACTTTAGCCTAGAACGTTTTGCTAATGTTCCAATGAAAAAAAAAAAAAAAGTTATTTCAGAATGTTCTCTGAATGTGCAAAACATCTATTGTATAAAAATGTTATAATTTTGCAAACATTATGGAAACGTTGATTCTTAATGAACCAGTAGTAACATTTAAAATATGTCAGCTGAACGTCCAACAAAAAGGCTAAAATGTTTCAAAAAACATTTCGTGATGCATAAAAAATGTTTCTGTGTTAATGTTTTGAGAACATTATTAAAGACCAAATAACTTTGAATGAATGTTCTATTAATGTCGCTTTTCTGCGTAAGAAGTCTGTTTGTAAATACTTTTACTATATGCAACTGACCGAAGTACAGAGAAATTAGTATTACTGTTAGCTGTGAAGGTTTACCCCATCACGCGGCATCATTCTATAGCCCAATAATGAGCCGAGAAAAATGTTTTTCATTATAAAACAACATACAGTATGCTGTTCAAAATGAGGACAGAAGATATTTGGACACTTTGTGGTTTGTAAATGTTAGTGGAACCTGCCTATAATGTAGTTAATTGGTTTAGCAACAAGATGAGCACTGCAACAATATTACAATATTAATATATCAATTATTATAATATGATACTATATTTCAGAGCGTTGCATAATGAACAATATGTTTGAAACAATCTCTTTAAAACCCAGTGGACTCTTTAAAGGCACCTCTACAGATATCACAGACATTTCTTCACCAACTAATTTTCGTTCAAGATGATTTGAACCTCCTATAATACTAATATATTTTACTTCCGCTAATCAAACCTGTTTGGCTTTGTGCGATTGACTCTGGCCTTGAAACTGCTATTAAATAAAACATAGGCTGCCTTTTTGAAAATTCCCGCCGCGAAAATCGCCAACCCAGTTGTTGCCTGCAGGGTTTTTTTGCTTCTCCACAGTTTGCAAAATGACTCGAGTTAGGTTTGGTTGAAAGGGGAGGAACCTTGAAAAAGGGGTAAATAAAACGTTTTTGGTGTTTAACACTCAGGTTGACTTGAAAATAGCCCCCACCACGTTTTATATTTTTTTAATTAAAGGGTTGTAAAAACAAGATGTCAGGAATCAAAACGTGAGAAGACTGGGTTGGGTTTAACATATTTCTCCATTAAACATTGTTAAACTGAATGTTTTCCTCTAATTAAGTGGACAGATGTTTTACAACACATGAGGCATGCCCTTCACTAAAAGATGAGAAAATCCATAAATTACCATCAAAATAGTTGTTTATTTATCCATCCATGTGTGTGTGTGTGTGTCGCTGAGCAATGGTTTCTAAAATTTAAATTGACCAAAAAATTGCATTTCATTGTCTGAGTCATATCTGTGTTCATGATGTTTATTGCGGTCCAGTTTTGGATTTTTTTTTTCTGTGTAACGATTAATCTCAAATTCTGGGCTATTCCGCAGAGGAAAGGACAGGAGATAAAAGAGAGGTAGACAGAGGTAGCAGGAGAGAGCAGAGGAGACAGATTGCAGTATTTCTCTTCCCAACGACAGCACAGTCAATTAATCGGTGTCATTACTAATTCAAGAGAGTCTCAGGAAGTGATAGAGAATGAGTTTGGGGTGAACTCTATTTTCAGCTCTTCCCTATTTTTTAGAAAAATTGTAACTTGGTAGAAGCAGGTCACAATTCAGGAGGAGAAGTTTTGATTGTATTTTAGAGTCACCTTAGACAGAAATCCTGAAACACAAAGTACTTTTTTCAACTATACATACAATTACGGTTTTCTCTTTTAATATATTTTAAAAAGTAATGTATTCCTGTGATCAAAGCTGAACTTTCAGCATCATTACACTCCAGTCTTCAGTGTCACATGATCCTTCAGAAATCTCCTAATATGGGATTTATATCAGTGTTGACAAAAACTGTTTGCGCTAATATTTGTTTTGGACCTGTGATATCTTTTTTCGGATTCTTTGAATGAATAAAAGTTAAAAGAACAGCGTTATTCCAAATCAGAAATATTTTCGACAATATAACAAAAACTAAAACAACAAATAAAAAATACTTGAACCGTATTGGTTATTGTTAGAAAATATTTATATTTTGAGTAAATGCTGTTCTTTTTAACTTTTTTATATAATATTATTGTTCTCGTTGTCAAACAACTGACCAGTGTTTTTATAAAACATCATACGATTAGATCTTTGTTTATGTAAGCTGTTATAGAAACGTCACAGGGGCCTTTGGACCTGATATAAGAAACAAACAATGATAGTCATTGCCTGGCAACTCATATATTGCCCTGGAAATTTAATTTATCCCATGTTAGCTTAAATATATTAATGAGAGTTTAGAGAGAATGTTTGCTGGTGAACAGAATGACAGATCAGCCTCAATCCATGTTATTCTGCTGTTTTCCACAGAGAACTCAAACGTGTTTGTCTTACACAGTTCACACCGTCCATATCAATTTCTCTTTCTCTCTTTATAAGTCTATCCACCAAAGCCGAACTGCCTCGCTCTCTCCTTTGATCTCTCTTCTTCACAGACATCGGGAAAAAATCACGTATTTGGTGTTTCACCAAAACAAAGAGCCGTGAGTTCACAGACTGTTGGAAATCCAGTTCTTCTCAGACTCTGCTCTGCTCTGTGTGTGTGTGTGTGTGGTGGTGTGTGTGTGGGTGTGTGTGTGTGTGTGTGGTGTTGTGTTGCAGCGCTAGTGAGCAGCAGGCTGGGGGTGATGGAGGGTAGGTGTCAGAAGGAAGATCATGCAAAGGAATGGCCTCGCCGCTATCACACAGTCTCTGCATATCCTGCGCAGGTTAATGCCACCATTACCATACTCACATAGACCTTTACAAGACACACTTCTGTCCCTCTCAGATTATAAATAAATGAGGAAATATATTTTTATGTAGGCATATTCTTGCCTTCAGCTTAGGTATTTTTGAAATAGCTTTTTGAAATGTATTTATTTATTTATATGATTGATTGAAAAATTGCACTGTTTATTTTTTTGAATTTAAGTTAGGGCCATAACCGCCACAGACACAGGGAACGACCACACTGTAATTTAAGAATCATTGTGGTATTTTTTTTAGTTTTGTATTTTCTGTTTATTTTAATTTAGTTTAAGTTTTATAAAAAATATTTCTGTATCGTGTTTTTTTTTTTTTTTTTTTTTTTTTTAGTAAATCAAGTAAATCTTAATGAAAATGAGAAATGTTTGCTTTGACAATACTATAGCTAAAATAAAAAGATTTAAATAAGGTATATATATTATATAAGATATATAGATATATATATTATAGTAATTTGCTTTCAGTTAATGTTATTGTATTTGGGTGCTTTAATTGTGTTTAGTTCCTAATTTTATTAAAATTCACATGCCCCCCCATAATCAGATAAGTGCTCAACAGGTTTTCATGTGGCTGGAGTCAGAAACCTTGATACTAACATCGAGTTAAACCCTTTCAAATACAATAAAATGCAATCATCAATTTTGACCCCCAAAGCATCCACATCTTTTACTCCATCACATTAGATTTGAAATTTATATATATAATTATAAATAAACAGCCATAAATGTCTTTGTCAACCCTGTTACATTTCAAACTGTTTGGGGTTAATAAAGTAGGTTGTTCAAAAATGGCTTAAAAAACCGTATCAATACATATTTTGTGCTTGGTTGCCATGAACATTATTTGATCCACTAGGATATTTTCCTCAAAACAGAGCTGAAATATTGAGCTGAGGAGTAGATGTAAGCGGGATGACCCTCTGTACAGAAACCGTTCATGTCATGACCTGAAACTAATATGTCAGAAGGATCATACGAAGGAGTATTTCAGGGAAAATGTCAAAAGAACAACGGTGGAACAGAAAGTGAAGTTAACAAAACAATTAACAGTTACACAAATTCTGCACTTTTTCCAAAAAATGCTTAAAACATGTGGACAGTGAAACAACGTGTTAATTTTAATAAATGCAACATCTAGATTGAATTCGGTTTTATTGATTCATATATTCAATAAAATGTAATGGTGATGAAAGTTTGTAAGAGTTAAAGGTATAAAAAATGTGTATACTGTTTAATCTTATAAGTAGTATTTTTAGTATATCTATATATATTATAATATATAGATATATATATATATATATACAGTAAGTATGTGTCGAAAGTGTGTTTTTTAACATATTTCACTTGTTTGTTTATGAAAAAAACATTAATTTAGCACGCAGCTCAGATGTAATTTCCTGTGATTTAAGCTGTATAGAGATTTGTAGCTGTCTGGTTTCCGGATCTAAGCCCACGACCCATACTTGGTGGGAGTGTGGCACTGCTCTGTGTGTTTCCAGAGGATGTTCTCGTGAAAGTGTCTGATGCACTGGAGGAGGTGCGTATGACTGAACATCATCATCATATTTCACTGCTGTACCTGATCAGCATGTGATCAATAAACCTTTAACTTGAAGGTCAAAGCGCTGCCTATAGCTTGATCAAATCCATTTTTAGTGTGTTTGCACCAGTTAATCACAACTCTAAAAAATATTGAAATAAAACTTACATTTTAAGTGCATGCAATGTTTTTCTTTATATATACATCCATATACATCTTCGTCTAAGTCTCACTACAGTGATGGTGATTATATAATTCAAAATGGAAATCCAGGAGACAAACTGTACATTCTGAGGTCAAGGCCATGGGAGAAAGACAATCATTGTCTGTATGTCTGTCTGTCTGTCTGTCTGTCTGTCTGTCTGTCTGTTGTCTGTCTGTCTATCTATCTATCTGTCTGTCGGTCTATCTATGTCTATCTGTCTGTCTGTCGGTCTATCATCCATCTATCTATCTATCTATCTATCGATCTATCTAGCTATCTATCTATCTATCTATCTATCTGTCTGTCTGTCTGGTCTGTCTGTCTGTCTGTCTATACGATATCGTCTGTCTGTCTGTCTGTCTATCTATATCTGTTGTCTGTCTGTCTGTCTGTCTGTCTGTCGTCGTTCTCGTCTGTATGTCTGTTTTCTGTTATCATCTAATCTATCTATCTATCTATCTATCTATCTATGATCATCTGTCTGGGTTGTCTGCTGTCTGCTACTGTATGGGTTTATACTGTAATATATATATATATATATATATATATATATATATATATTGTATAGTCTGCAGATATATCTACTATGTACATACTGTATATATAAGTATACTGACAACAAAAAATTATATGTATATAATTATAATCAATACAAAAGTCAAAACCAAAATTTATTCAGACACTTCAACATTTTCACATTATCACCATGTTATTCGCTCTAGTTTTGAAAATGGTAATCAAATAGAAGTCAGAAAGCGCTTTATAGCAAGTATTCATCCACATACAAGGATGTTGTTTAGGTCACAAGCTCGGTACACAGAAGACAACAAAACACATAGACAATAAAATTAAGATGGAGAAAAATAAATACACATATGTAAAATATAAATAAACAAAAATAGAAAAATTAAATACATTGTATGTACAGTTGTGCTATAGATAGAATAGAGTAGAATAAGATGTAGGGACTAGGATGGGTAGTAACTATAAATATAAGGGTATGCATATATTTTTATTTGACAAATGGGGGGAAAACATTTATAGTTTTTCTCATTCACTTTGGTGCATTTCTCAAATCACACTTAATATTTGCAAAAAAGTATGTGCATTTCTCAAAACAATTCGTACAAACCGCACCACACAATGGCTTACCTGCAAAAGCCTGTAACTTAATCTTTAGTTCATCTCTCAAAAGTATATATGTCAATGAACATATCAGTGCCAGAATGAAAAGTCCTTGTGTCATTGATCACAAACAAGATAGACAAAATGCTAAGTCATGTTGTCAATATAACAGTGCACTATGTTAGTATTACCTGATGTAAACTATGGCAACAGTTTGGATGAAAGTTACTGTATTGAAATGCACCTGCACAATTCATGACAATTTACAAAAAGACTAATAGAAATCTGTAGAAAATATGCTTGACAGTTTATTACGACTAGATCAACACTTTGCATTTAATTACTTATACGATGAACTAATGACTAGATGTTTTGTGGGGTAAAACTATTGCACAGAGAACTATATAATACATGTTATGCATTAACATGACATTAGCAACTGACAATATAGGAAACCACAGACAAATGTACATAATCAATTGATTGAATGTACCAAGGCAATCGCAACTTGGTCAAAAGAATGAGAAACTGCTTTTATAATGTGCACAATTGACTAGATGATGTGGAGGTTGAACAAGCAGTTTTGAGAATTTAATTTCTGATCTGAGAAATGCACCAAAGCGACTTAGAAAAACTGTAACTGTTCATAAAGTAGACATATGACAACTAGTCTGTGTCAGAACAAATTCATCTTGATAATGTTATATAATTTTGATAGAAAGGTATGTAATGAATTCAGCTGTTAAATTTAAGCACACAATTAGATAATACCAATCTAGCTCAACCAATTACCAAGCAATGCTAAATTTTGTTCAGTCTGTGGTGTTCAACAGGTGCTTCGCCTTCCCGAACCACCAACTTCCGCAAACCATACCAGGTCCCAGTGTTTCACTACTTGGTCCCACATTTACTGGTAGTTCCACTGGATGAGCCTATTGGGTATCATTCTGTCACAGTTTACTTTATTTTGCTATCCTCCCTTACATACATGCCTTCTAGGCCTCCTGCACTTAGCGATTTCGTGATGAACCCGAACGCACTGTATCGCCAGCGCACGGCAAGACGGGGTACGCGTAGTGTCGAGCGTGGGTGAGGCGCAGGTGCCACTAGCCAAAAATTTTTCTAGTTAGTTTTAGGTGCGTGTGACTCCCGCGAGCCACACCCAGAGTGGGTAGGCCTCAACAGGCGTGGAGGCTTGGGAGGGAACAGAATTGTCAAAAAATTTGGGACGGCATAAGTATTTTGTATGATAGATATAGAGCTGCTTGACAGTGCTTAGGGGTGGAAAGGCGATGGTATTTGAGAAGCACTCAGCCAGTGAGGAGAGTATGATGGTGTCCGTCCTCACCAGAGGGGATTGTTTTGGAGAGAGAGGGTAAGATTCAACCCTCACCAGCAGGGTGCGCCACTCTCTGAGATTTACCTCGCAGCTTCTTACCTATCCAACACAAGAAATACGACCGGTGATATTTATGTAGGACTAGAGAAACTCACAACAACCATGCATATTAACAAAAGAGGAGCATATATAATTTTAGATCACTTATGTATTGTACTGTAGGTCGTGCACCATTTTTCTAACTCGCCCTGAAGCAAGATAACTGCAAACATGTGCATGTTGAATGTTTTGTGGCTTCACTGAGGACCATTGAAATTCAAGTCAGAAGGTATCATGTATAACATTAACATCTCAGACCTGTGCCTTTGCTCTTCAGAGACGACGTGAGGTCGATGAGCGCTCTTGCCGCAGGCGATGTGACATGTCTGGTCATAGACAGAGAGTAAGTGTGCACCGTGAGGGATAAACCGACTTACATGCTATGGAAACAGCAAAGTGGGCGAAAAAACATAACTAATTCAAACTTGTGCTGTAAAGCTGACCTTGGCTATATTCCACCGTCTATATCCAGGGTTTTCAAAAAAGTAACTGGAGGCTTGAACGATGCCAGAAAAAATCCTAGCAACAAGGCCAGATCGGAGTAAGACTTAAAAGTCTGTGTATTTGACATTATTCACTGAAATAAATGAAACATCACCAGTGTGATGTTAATGAAGTGCATCTCTGTATAACAAACAGGGCTGATGAAGATGGGTCTGCGTTTGGTGAAACGTCTCTCAGCAGTTTTCAGATGCTGTGTAATCTTGGAGAAGGACAGTGCGGTCACACTCAGCTCGTGAGTTCTGTACAATGTGTATTATTAATTAGCTCTGCAGTTTATGCTTGTTTTGATGAAAAAAATGAAAGTTCCATGTAGTAATTATAATTGAGCCAAAGTTTTTTTGTCATTAGGTCCATTTGAAGAGTGACTCCAACTGTAAGTTTGCATTGAAGACCATTAGAAAACAGGCGATACAGAGCCCAGGCCAAAGAGAGAGGATACTCGCAGAGAAACACATCCTGATGGATCTCCAAAGTCTGTTTATAGTAAGGTCAGAACATACACCAGGGCAGCTGGTGTCCAATTTCTCTTTCTCAATAGTTTTCTCGTGAAGTCTGCAGCCTGATTTCCTTTTGAAAAGGGACGTTATGGCATGGTTTGAGCTTGTTTAAGCTGGTCCTTAGTTGGTCCTGAGATGGTTTAAGCTGGTCCTGAGCAGGAGCTAGCAGTTTTTCTGTCTTTAGAGAAAGTTCTTAATGTTTCATTACAGTTACATTATCAGTGTGTTTCTGAGTTCTAAAACACCAGCACATAGAGTAAATGGTTTCTGAAGAACTAGGTTCTTTATGGAATGATGTGTGAAACCAGTGACATCAGGCAATAAAACCCTTTTTGCATTTAATTGAAACCTTTTTAAGTAGTTGCATTCGTTATTAGACTCCTTTAACCATAGATACACTACTGTGCAAGCTCAAAGGTTTGGGGTTAGTGTTTTTCAAAAGTCACTTTTTTGCTTGCCAAGGCTGCGTTATTGTGATTTTTTTTTTCTCCAAAAATACAAAAATGTTAAATATTATTACAATTTAAAATAGCTGTTTTCTTTGTGAATATCTGTTCAACTGTAATTTAAGCTGTATTTTCAGCATCATTACTCGTCTTCAGTGTAATGAGGAGGAAGCTATGAGGATTTTTCTTCCAGGATTTTTTGATAAATATAAAATTAAAAATTATGACATTTGTTGATTTGTTGACATAGGTTGGCATAAAACTGATAACAAATGACAGTTTTAAAACAAATGTGTGTATAGTGATCGAAAGAAGAAATATAAAACTTCAGTATCAAAAATAAATAACAAAAAAATACAGATATTGCCCGTTCATATCAGCCTGTCAATCAATTGCCAATGAAATGTCATTTTTAAATGTGTCAATAGCAATGTTGTGTTTTGCTGTAAAATTCAAAGTTTTATGTGTCTGGTCAGGTTGCATTGTACCTATAAAGATGCTCGGTGCCTGTATATGCTGATGGAGGCTTGTGAAGGTGGAGATCTGTGGAATTTACTGAGAGAGAGGTACATTACAGTCTCAGTATCTCAGCGTACACACAGTGATATATGCACACAATTATTCTCAACTGATTCGTTTTAGTGATTTGTAAATCACTTAACTCCAAGGAAGGACGTTCGTGCTGAGTAACTCTGACATTTTAAGGAATTTTTATAACCTAATCAATAGAAGCTGATAGTATTTAGCTAAAAATGTACAAAAATAAAACACGTAAAGACTCGATGCTACAGTGAACACATCATCTTATGAACTAAACTAAACTGACAATGGCTGACTAATATGTGGTTTGCTGTTTCAGGGGGTCACTGGAAGAAGATGCTGTTCGCTTCTATGCAGCGTGTGTGCTGGAAGCTCTTAGTGTACTACACGCCAAAGACATTGTTCACAGAGACCTGAAACCTGAAAACGTGCTCCTGGACCAGCGAGGATACGCTAAACTGGTGCAGAATAGATACAAATTCAACCATGTTTAAAGTTAAACCAGATGGCAGCCTGTAACCACTTGTTTGTGATGATTCATTTTGGGTCATTTTAACTAATCTAACACTTCAGCTGTGTTTCTCTCTATCTCTCTCTATCTAACAGACAGGGTTTGGTTGTGCTAAGAAGCTGGGCTCTTTGCACAGAGCCTGGTCATTCTCTGGATCTGTGGGTTATCAGCCTCCAGAGGTCATTCTGCATCAAGGTCACAGCCTGTCCGCAGATCTCTGGGCTCTAGGGATGTTGCTGTATGAATTGCTCAATGGCAGGTGAGGGTTTTTTTCTACATCTTGTAGCAATTCTTTTGTGATTTTGCAAAGGCAGTACTGCCTATAGACTCTTACAGTATATTACAGTAGGCTTATATATAAGCATCAAGTAATATTCTGGCTTGTTTAAAAAAAAAGGAACAAAAAAGAGCTTGCACACTATTTCCAGAGGACAAAAATCCAACAAAATTCAGTGCTCAGAGCAAAAAGGTGACATTTTTGGGTTTCCCCTTCATCAGTGACCAGTTAATATATTTAGAATGGAAGCTTAGCAGGTGGGTTGCACTACAAATAAATGTTTAAAAAGTATAACCAATAAAAAAATTCTGTCATAATTCTGTCAGACTTAATTTAGGTTTGTAATCACATATAAACATTGATTATACAGCACATTAAAAATGGGGCAAACCAATGCACTTTGTTCTTGCATGACAAGCAAGCACAGCTGAGCTTCTTTTTACCATATGTTGTTACCACTTACCAGCTTTGATCAACAAGCCATGCGCATTTAGTTATTGTGCAAATTGTAGACAGTTGTACTTACTCATTTGCACATATTGTGCCACAACACAATTACAATGTGCCCCATAAATCAATAAGGAAAATTCAAATCTGATGTGAACAAGACGCTAAGTGTTCACATCTGAACTTACTGTTTTGAGAGAGAAAAAAATATCAAGACAAAATTGAGTCAAGGCAGTTGAGAACTCTATGAACTTCAGATTTTTAAAACCTTCATCTTGACTGCTAGGCCTTTATTGCTTGTGCATTACTATAACAGTGGTTTTTATTTATTTAAATGTTCAATTTAATTTCCAGTCCCCTGTTCTCTGGCTCGGAGCAGCTGAAGGTTTATACAGCATCTCTGAAGGGAATAGATGAGCTAGAGTTCCCAAAAACCATCAGCAGGACTGCAGCACATCTTATCAAGAGCCTCTGCAGGTACAAATAGGTGTTTCTCATGAGAAAAAAAAACATGGTGAGAAAGCAAGTGAAACGTTTGTAACTCTTTTTTGAGGTTAAATAGACACAACACACAGACAGACAGCAGATAGATGGACAGACAGACAGATAGATGATAGACAGAAAGATAGATAGATAGATAGACGCTAGATAGATAGATAGATAGACAGATAGATATGGATAGAAGATAGGATAGATAGATAGCTAGTAGATAGCCCATAGATGATTGATTGATGATTGCCATTGATTGCACCTGCACTTGATTGAAGACACACAGACGATATAAGACACGCAGACAGACAGACAGACAGACAGCAGACAGACAGACAACAGACAGACAGACAGACAGAAAGAAAGATGATAGATAGACAGACAGACAGAGAGACAGATAGATGATAGATAGAAGATAGATAGATAGATAGATGAAGATAGAATCGATAGGGAGATAAAACTCAGAAGATAGATAGATGATTGATTGACACCCGACATGTATCGACCATCAGATATAGACACTAGACAGACAGACAAACAGATAGACAGATAGATAGATAGATAGGATAGATACGATAGATACGATAGATAGATACGATAGATAGATAGATAGATAGATAGATAGCTCGATAGATAGATAGATGGATGGAATGATAGATGCTTGATTGACACACAGACAGATATATAGACACTTAGATATATAGACAGTCAGACAGACAGACAGTAGATAGATAGATAGATAGATTAGATAGATAGATAGCTAGATCAAGATAGATAGATAGATCGATAGATCGATAGAACGATAGATAGAACGATAGACAGACAGACAGACAGATCGATAGATAGATAGATATATAGATAGTCAGATGATAGATAGATAGAATAGATAGATAGATAGATAGATAGATTGATGATTGACAGACAGACAGACAAGATGTATAGGACACTCAGTATATACGGACACTCAGACAGACAGCAGGACAGACAGACCGACAGACAGAAGACAGATAGATAGATAGATAGAAGTAGATCGACAGGGGGGGGGGAATTTAAGGGGGGAAAAAAATAGATAGAAGAGTAGATAGATAGTAGATTGTAGGATGACTTGATGACACACAGAACGATATGATAGACCACTCGAAAGACAGAAAGACTAGATAGATAGATAGATAGAAAGAAGATAGATCAGATAGATAGATAGATAGATAGATAGATAGAAGCTAGATTATGATTGAGTGATTGATTGATGATGCTTGCACAGACACACCAGACGATATATAGAAACTCAGAAGACAGACAGCAGACAGAAAACAGACAGACAGACAGACAGACAGATAGATAGATAGATAGAAGATAGATAGAAGCTAGCTAGATAGATAGCCACTCAGACAGACCCAGCAGATAGATAGATAGTAGATAAACACTTCAGACAGACAGACACATAGATAGATAGACAGACATACACTAGATAGACAGACAGACAGACACATAGATAGATAGATAGATGATTGATTGATGATGGATTGAAACACGGACAGCAACAAATATAGACCTTCAGATAGATAGACGTCAGACAGACAGACAGATAGGAGATAGATAGATAGATAGATAGACACCAGACAGACAGACAAACGATAGATAGCTAAATAGCTAGATAGAGGATAGATCGATAGATTAGATAGATAGATCGATTAGATAGATAGATTGATTGATGATGATTGATGACACAACAGACAGATGTATAGACACTAGATATATAGGACACTCAGACAGACAGACAAACAGATCGATAGATAGTACGATAGATAGATAGATAGATAGGATAGATAGATAGATAGCAGAATGAGACAGATAGATAGATAGATAGATAGAATAGATAGATAGAAGATAGACCGACAGACAGATAGATAGATAGTAGATAGATAGTCGACCACTCAGAAGACGGGACAGATAGATAGATAGGGGGGGGAAAGGATAGATAGATAGGATAGATAGATAGATAGATAGAATAGATAGATAGATAGATAGATAGGAGATATTGATGATGATTGATTGATGAGTGACATGTGTGCAGGACAGCAGATTATAGCCTTAGTAGATAAATTATAGACAGACAGATAGATGAGATAGATAGGAGATAGATAGATAGATAGATAGATAGATAGATAGATAGATAGATAGATAGATAGATAGATAGACACTCAGACAGACAGATAGATTGATTGGGTGATGATGATGATTGAGTGATTGATTGATTGATGATTGATTGATTGATTGATTGACACACAGACAGATAGATAGACACTCAGATATATAGACACTCAGACAGACAGATAGACAGATAGATAGATAGACAGATAGATAGATAGATAGATAGATAGATAGATAGATAGATAGATAGATAGATAGATAGGATAGTGTGAGCAGCAGAGCTACGCTGTGAGGTTTGTATGTCTGCTATCATCTGTCACCCATTTCCAGGCTCAACCCCTCAGAGAGACTGGGCCAGAGGAACGGGGTCAGGAATCTGCCAAACCACATGTAAGACCTGTTGTGTGTGTGTTTCATCAACGATATTTGTACAGAAGGAAGCAGAGGGATGGTGTGTGTGTGTGTGTGTTTGGGGGGGAGATGAGAGTGGAAAAGAAAAGAGCAAAGGAGAGGAGAGGATGCGGCTCTGTTTTTAAGTGCTGGCTTATTTTCTAGACTGATTAACTTGTGTTGTGTTTCTCAGGTGGTTTGAAGGCTTCGACTGGGAAGGACTTCTGAAGGGCACATTGACTCCACCAGTAATACCAAACGTGAGCAGCATAACAGAACACTGTAGAGTTTAGAACACTCTATTCAGTTTATATTATATACTTATATAACAAACACACCTTTCCAACGATGCATCTGTCCAGTTCAAATAAATGTAGCCTTTCTACAGGTTCCCTGTGTCTCTGATCATGGAGGATCAGCACTCCTGCCAGAAACCCACACTGAAGCAGCACCACTGGATGATTCTGGCTGGGATGTAGACTTTTGATTTGTACAATGGTGATATTGACAATGTAAACTGAAATATAATGGACTCTGGTGTTTATTTTGCATTGACTTTGCAGTTGATTATTATTATAATTTTTTTTTCTGAGTTGAGATCCAATGGCGACGGTGCACAGCTTCAGAACTGGAATTACATTGCACTTCAAATGTACATCATTCCTATTGGATTTATTTTTTAATGGAAGCTTATTTCTGTCACAGAATAAAAATACAAATAGCATTTACTTCTTTCTTTTTTCAGAATTGACACTGATATAAAACTTCAATTCTGAGCAAGAAGAAAACAAAACTTGCAATTGTTAGAAATCTTCAGATCGGCGATGAAAAGTCAATATTAGCTACCTTTAAATTATGGCTTTTCTCGCAATTGCGAGATTATCACAATTCAGACTTTCCTCAGAATTGCTAGTTTTTCTCAAACAATTCAGACTTTATTAGCATCGTTTATCTTGCGAGAAGAAAAATAGTCAGAATTGTAAAATAAAATCGCAATTACTGTGTCATATATATAGATTTTTCGATAGACACTATATATCATATATATATAAGCTATGAAATAGGCCTATATTTAATTGCAAACTGGTGCTTGTTGTGCCAAAAGACATTTCGAAATATTTCACCACATACTTTCGCTTTTGCCGCACAGACCTTTTATGTCCTATAAATGTGTATTTATGTATGATAACCCCCTCAGCTTTCAGTGGGCCGGACAGTTTGAAATGATTAATAAAGAAACATGGATGAATGAGAAAGTAAAGAGCAGGATGTGCTTGATTAAAAAGAAAATTCTATTGGATATGCCAATAGCCCGGCGAAAGGAGAACTGATCACGGACACTGCATGGTAGAAGGCAGAGGGGGCAAGGGTGTTGTCGAACTCGTATACTGTTTCGTCAGGTATAAATTTGAATTTGAACGTACTACGACCATTAAAACAGTACGTTCTATACTAGTAGCAAGTGGTTGAATGGAAATTCGGACGACTCACCTCGCAAGGTTGACATTAAGTGACATAACCGTGGTCAAAACCAGCAGCGCAATTAAAGCCAAAAATTTTTACATTTTTGGCTGGATTTTGCTGTCGCAGACAGTTTTCCACGTCTGCGACAAAAACCCCCAGATATGGACCACATTCGGTTGCTCGGTGCCGGTCGACGAAGCTCTTAAATATGAGCAGTGTCAGCAACGGATCCGAACTGTCTCGAGCTTCAAAGACACATACCGATATTTTCAAACCGTTTGATGTATGCACGTGATCTCATAATCTGAGCGACACAATGACAAGGTGGAACTAATCCAGCCATATTCTCTTTTGTCGTGGTTTCTTCTTTCTTTCTGATAAAATAACTGCACAGACCAATTGAAGGGCCAGTTGATCGTCCATGCTTGAAGATATGACCTATAATCGCTGTAATTTCTCGCGAGAATTTATGTGAGAAAACATATTTTTGCTGATGGTCGGGAACGCCTCTTCACTGAATGTTTTGTAATGTGTGCACCTCGTTAGCGTTGTGTTGTGTAGTATGCTTGCAGCTATGACAAGACAACGACAGATGAGAACAAATCTTGTTGCATAGTGTGAGCAACAGAGTGATTCGGCTAGACTTTCAATCATGTAGTGTGAGCCCGGCTTTACTCGTGCACACCCTGGGGTGAGGCGCTAGCGCACGCTTGGATTGGGTAATTCTGGCGCTGAGGACCCCCTGGCAAACGCGAGAAGCCGGCCCCCTCCACAACAAATAGAATTGAGTGGGGGGAGGGATCATTTTCGTAGTGGGGCACAGAGAAACAGACATTCACCAAAACAATAACAACCCGTATTATAACTGAAATAGATAAAGTTCTAGATTAAAACAGATCACCAATACAGGATAGTTCAATTTAGAACAATTTAAATAAATTAATTAACTACACAAAAACCCAATTTGCATTATGGCTACAAGGTGACCAGATTTCTGAAATTAAGAACGGGGACATTTCCTAGTTCAGTTGTCAAAACATCACTGAAATCTCACTTATTGTGCTTATCTACGAATTAAAAAATGGGGATAATATATTTTTACATGTTTTTTAAAATTGGTGTGGGTTCCATATACAGGTGCATCTCAATAAATTAGAATGTCGTGAAAAAATTCATTTATTTCAGTAATTCAACTAAAAATTGTAAAACTTGTGTATTAAATAAATTCAATACACACAGACTGAAGTAGTGTAAGTCTTTGGTTCTTTTAATTGTGATGATTTTGGCTCACATTTAAGAAAAACTCACCAATTCACTATCTCAACAAATTAGAATATGGTGACATGCCAATCAGCTAATCATCTCAAAACACCTGCAAAGGTTTCCTGAGCCTTCAAAATGGTCTCTCAGTTTGGTTCACTAGGCTACACAATCATGGGGAAGACTGCTGATCTGACAGTTGTACAGAAGACAATCATTGACCCCCTTCACAAGGAGGGTAAACCACAAACATTCATTGCCAAAGAAGCTGGCTGTTCACAGAGTGATGTATCCAAGCATATTCATAGAAAGTAGAGTGGAAGGAAAAAGTGTGGAAGAAAAAGATGCACCACCAACCGAGAGAACCGCAGCCTTATGAGGACTCTCAAGCAAAATCGATTCAAGAATTTGAGTGAACTTCACAAGGAATGGACTGAGGCTGGGGCAAGGCATCAAGAGCCACCACACACAAACATGTAAAGGAATTTGGCTTCAGTTGTCATATTCCTCTTGTTAAGCAACTCCTGAACCACAGACAACATCAGAACCGTCTTACCTGGGCTAAGGAGAAGAAAAACTGGACTGTTGCCCAGTGGTCCAACGTCCTCTTTTCAGATGAGAGCAAGTTTTTTGTATTTCATTTGGAAACCAAGGTTTCATCACCTCACACTCTCCCTCCACATACCCCGTCCTCCCCTTCCTAGAGGTCTGGAGGAAGGGTGGAGAAATATAGCCCAGTTGCTTGAAGTCCAGTGTTAAGTTTCCATAGTTTGTGATGATTTGGGGTGCAATGTTATGTGCTGGTGTTGGTCCATTTGTGTTTTTTGAAAACCAACGTCACGTTCACACGTTTTTTTGGAGCACTTCATGCTTCCTTCTTACCAGCTTTTTGAAGATGCTGATTTCTTTTTCCAGCAGTATTTGGCACCTGCCTACACTGCCAAACGCACCAAAAGTTGGTAAATGACCATGGTGTTGGTGTGCTTAACTGGACAGCAAACTCACCAGACCTGAACCCCATAGAGAAATCTATGGGGTATTGTCAAGATGAAAATGAGAAACAAGAGACCTAAAAATGCAGATGAGCTGAAGGCCATGTCAAAGAAACCTGGGCTTCCATACCAACCTCAGCAGTGCCACAAACTGATCACCTCCATACCACGCCGAATTGAGGCAGTAATTAAAGCAAAAGGAGTCCCTACCAAGTACTGAGTACATGTACAGTAAATTAACATACTTTCCAGAAGGCAACAATTCACTAAAAATGTTTTTTTTTATGGTCTTATGAAGTATTCTAATGGGTTGAGATAGTGAATGGGTGGGTTTTTGTTAAATGTGAGCCAAAAATCATCACAATTAAAAGAACCAAAGACTTAAAATACTTCAATCTGTGTGCATTGAATTTACTTAATACACGAGTTTCACAATTTGAGTTGAATTACTGAAATAAATAAACTTTTCCACAACATTCTAATTTATTGAGATGCACCTGTATTACTAATTACAGTGATGTTTGAGGATCAAACTTACCATAGTTTTTTTTGTTTTTAACAATTCACCAAAAATAACACTTATGAAATAGTAACTATTGCAAATAGCAAACATATCAAAACACTATAACAAATTTATAGCTTTACAAAAACAATAAAAATAAAACAATATGAGAACATATGATAAATAAAACTGCATTTAAAAGAAATATGTTTAATATTTTCTAACTGTATTTAACATTTTCACAAACTGTGAGAACAGTAATTACAACTCAATTTCATGTTTATGCTTTTGGAAATCTATCCCAAGCCAGGTGTATTATTTAGCATTTTAGGCTCATTTTGACAAATGCTCAAATGAAAGCAGCACCCTCAGCTGAAGATGTAATAACAGCTCTCTAGTATAGTTGTGTTTGCACATCAAATGTTTCTATTTATAACGTGTTTATGCAGCGTTGAGCAAGTAGCCAATCACAGAGAGAGCTGTTGATTTCTTGAAGGCAATAGCCAATCAGGGTCATTTAAGTTAGAATAAGCTCACTGCTGAAAATGCTGTTTGTTTGTTTATTTCGTCCAGTACATCCATTCTTTATAACAAACAAAGCATAGACACAATAAGACATTAATTGTGGGACAGAAATATGACAAAATGCCCGCCTTGGTGAGTAGTCACATAAAAACACACACAGAGAGAGAGAGAGAAAGACCAGAGAGAGAAGAAGAGGATTTATGCTCAACGTCTTTTGAAAACACAAAAAAACCTTTAACCAAAGAGTTTCTCTTGGTCAAAAAGGTTCCCCGATCACTGGTCTATAGGTTTAAATCAAATGTATTCTTCCTGGGATTATTTTGCTACAGGATTGACTTGACAATGACCTTAGTCTTTCTCACATGGTCCAGTGTTACCACGGGCTGTTTGTTTGAACTGAATAAAAGCAAAGAAAAAGTCTGGTTCTGGGGACCATCTGCACTGCGTTTTGTTAGGCTGTTTCTCTTTTCTGACCCAGTTTAGTTAATGGAGCTCCCTGCAAATGAGACGATGATCTGAATTTAATAAAAGGGTGGTAAATAGGGAGACATAGCAAATGTGCGTGTCCCCAGATTCTCATTGAAGATTGTCAGTTATGTAAAAGTCTGTTAAAGGGGTCATATGATGCGATTTTTTAATTTTTCCTTTCTCTTTGGAGTGTACAAGCTCTTGGTGCATAAAGAAGAACTGTAAAGTTGCAAACACTAAAGTCTCAAATCCAAAGAGATATTTTTTATAAAATTTAAGCGTCAGCCACGCCTACCTAAAACAACTCGTTCTAACACACCCCCACATATCTAAGTCACGATGTGGGAAGATTTGGATAAGCCGCCCAAATGTTTATTAACACAACAGAAATAGGCGGACATTTTTGCGCGCTGTAGTATTGTTGCTGCCTCCATGTCGTGAAGGCGCTGTGTTTTTTTGTTGTGAAAGCGAAACTACTTTTTTGGTCTTCAAAAAGAGGACGATATCGCTTCGTATGCCTAGACGTGATCCGTGCTGGTCGACTGAGGAAATACTACAACTTAGTGCTGTGGATCACCGGATCGGTTTTCACCGTGGACGAAGCGGAGTCCAGCGGGGGTCGTCACATGTGGTTGTCGCGGCTACAGTATGGTAGGGCGTCAACATTTCCGTCACCACAACTTGCGTATGAGGCCACTCACAACAACTGCTAGCTGGCCAATCAGACACAACTCGCTTTTCAGACGCGATGAGCGTTGTAAAAATACAGCGTGTTCAAAAGGCGGGCATAGAGGAGAGACAAACGGTACAGTATGTGGCAACTAATGTTTTGACCTTAACCTTCAACCCCAGAAAACACATGTCCTACATCCAAATACGTCGTTTAGCAACGTCATATGACCCCTTTAAAAAGACTGTTGACTGAGGTTCACATAGCTATTTCATTAACGTAATGGGACATGCAAAATGGCTGATAAACTGATGAAAATCAATGCTCTAAAAGATTTGATTATTATTATTATTTTGGAGTTTTTTTAATTAAATTAAATCTGTCAATTAATGTGATGGATCTGCGAAGTTCGGTATAATATCAGTATGGGAACTTAAACACTAGACGTCTGTTACAGACTCTCTGGAGATGTTGCCAAAAAGCATGTTAAAGCACATAATTGGATGAGGAAGTTTTGGGAATACCTCGAGGAGTTGGTGGAGGTTTGTCCCGGGGCATGCAGGCTCAGGCTGACTTCAGAGGGGGAGCGAGGGCGTGTTTGTGAGAGGGGCTGAACACTGGCTCCGGGGTCCGGGAGGGATTTACCACAGGCTGAGGAGAATAGACAAACTTTCGGAGGACGGGTGACCCAGTTTCCACACACAGGTAAGAGTCAGTTTCTTAAAACCTCCACAAACCACGTAGGCTATAAATGCGGCGATTTCATACAAAAGTAGAAAAGCCACCGTAGTTGCTAACATTTTTTTTAGAATATCGATAGAAGGAAGAAGCTGCCACATTTATTATTTATCAAATTCATTCATTCATCACTCACTCACTCAGTCCCGTTTGTAATTCAACATTAGGTCTGTTTAGCATCACATCAGTACTTTAGATAGATAGATAGATAGTGAGTGAAATTATTTTATATGACATTTTTTATAATGTTAATAGGGTTTCCTTACAATTCATATCAGTGCTGGATTAATAATCACATTTCCCTTTTGAAAACACATGGGTAAGATACCTATTTACATACTGTGTTTGTGTATATGTTATGCAATCCAATGATATGCAGACATTTTAAGTGTCTCTAAACTATTTAAATGATTTTTGGGACAACTGTATGTTAAGTTTTTCCATTTTGTTAACATTTTTATGTGAGTCTTGCATGTAATCTACAGTAACTGCAGGTATAAGTGCTACTTTGAATACGTTTGTAGTTTTATGCACTGATGCATTTCTCTGTCTTTATGTCATGCCGGGTCATTTTGGGTGTGTTTTTGTCAATTATGTAATGAGGTAAGGGTGTGCTTGTGTGTGTGGCATGTCTAGTCATGCTGAATAAGCTTAGGCTAGTGTAACATTCGAACAACAATCCCAAATTCAAAGGTTTGTTTTGTAGTCAGGTTGGTGTTGGTAGGGAAAATGCTTTAAGATGACTTTGAGAGTAACACATTTCTGAGCAGCAGGAAAAGCCATGACAGCAAAAGCAACCTGTAGGATGAGACCCGTTGTGAGGTGTGTCTTCAGGATACCATTCCGATATTTGACAGTAGCGATGTAGTAACATACTTCCACTGTACAGGCTGACATAGTTACCTTTCACTGTATATTACATCAGACATAAGAACACATCACTGCTTTTCCACATTTCTCTACTGCTCCCAGACAGTTAATTTGTCTGCTGTGATGCAACACCCTTCCCATTCCCTCTTCCCTCTCCTCTCCAAACCTTTTCAGTGGGATTCTGAGTTCTTCATGCTTCATTTGGGAATCACAGCCAGAGAACACCCAGGCCATTCTCTCACTCACCCCCTCCTTCATTCATTAACCATTGGACAGCGCTCTCATTTTAATTGATTGAAATAAAGCTAAAATACATTAAAATAATGATGAAAAGTTAAGAAAACATAACGAAAATTAGAAATGCTGCTTGGCTGAAATACGTATTAAAATTGTTGAAACTGAATGAAAGTAAATTAGATGAATACAAATGAAAAATAAACCCCTAAACTAAAAAGCCACATACTATTTAACAAGAACGCTATACATGATGTGAAATTGTATAAACACGTTTAAATACTAAAACTAATTAAAATAAAATGCAACTGGGAATATAAAACATTTAAATAAAAAAGCGGATCTTGATATTAACAAATAATATAAACAAATAACTAATAAATTACAATAATGAAATTTAGAGGTTTTCATTTCAAGAGTTTCAAAATTGCTGAACTAAAAATAGCAAATAGAATAAAAGGTAACACATAACAGCGTGCACTATTTATTAAAAACACATGAACAAGACATGACAAAGTTGCAAAATAACACAATTACTAAAGTTAAAATGAAAACTGAAAATATGAATTCATATGATAATTCAAAACATTAAATAATAGTATAAACAATTCTAAAATCAGAGTTTTTTTCCTATAACTTTCCTTTAAATTAAAAAATAAATAAACAAATAAAATAGGCAATACATTTGTAGACATGTATAGCACTATAAAATTATATGGATATTCAATTTCTTATTAAAATGAATGAATTTGACACCGTTTGAGATATTGTGATCTTTTCTAAAACTCTAGAAGTGACACTTTTTCTCAAGAGGTAATAAATGAGTCTTCATTTATCACCATTGCTTTCAATGAGCAATAATTGCGATATCAAAGATTTCGTTAAGGTTTTCTTTCCAGTGAGCTTATTCACTTCTTGTGATTCTCCATCTTCACACGACTGAACATCACTTTTCGCTCACCTACATCCAGTCTCCTAACGGTGAGGTTTTTCCTTACACACATATTTGTCCTGGATCCTGAATATCTTTAGTCTAACAATGTGCCTGTTGTTCTGAGCACTGAGGTTCTCTCCGCATTGTAAGAGGTTCAGACCATCTTGTGTGTGTGTGTGTGACAACTGGGTTATAAATCAAATACAACTTTGTTCTCAGTACCTTTTGAAATAATAATTATCTGTTGAACTATTGGGTGATTGCCAGGGTGTTTAAAGTAGTTTTCAGCATGTGGTTGCCAGGACTGTGCTGCTAAGATGTACACTGTAAAAAATGGCCGTGAATTTAACGGTAAAAGACTGTAAAAATGCTTCAGTAAAAACTTGTTAAATGGTTAACGGTAAATTCCCCTACTATATACGGTGAAAAACTGTATTGGACATTACATGTATTGGACAATTAATTTTACGGTATACCGTTTTTGGAAGTGAAAAAGACCTTTTTAATTTACAGTGAATAACCGTAAATTTACATTCCCAGATTTCCCTGCGTTACATTTCAAATGTGATGTTTTTTTTGCTGAAATAACTGTTTCTTCTTATTTTTTTCTTATCAGTTTTGTATATTAGGTTTGTGTGGTACACCTAATATTGTTAAATGAATGTTTATTGCATTATTTCAGTTTCATGTGTGTTACCGTGATGCTGTTTAGAGTTCGTGTGAATGACACTGTGCAGCTTCTATACATGTTATTATCTAAAAGATGCTAGTGATGGGCTTTGGTTCATCATGTGAATTTCTCATCACCACCTGCATTTGGTGGTTATCAGTGTGTTACAAATGTACAAAACAGATTTCAGTACTTCAATAGGTTGGCATATTAACATTATATCAGTTAATGAAAGTACGGTATTTAACTGTAAATTTAAGTTAAAACCTAAAACGTTGCTACCGTATTTTTTAGGATAAAATTCCTTTTTTTTTACCGTAAATTTTACGGAATAATTTTTTACAGTGTAGTATAAGTAATACAGCTCTGAGTTCTTCTCAGTGCAAGTTTGTTGAATTGTTTCAATTATTGATATCCATTAGGCAAAAACTGTCAATCGATCACCTATAGAAAAGCAATATCACACCTTTCAGAATAAGGGGGGAACATGAGGGATAATTCAGTTAGCAGCACAAACGAACGTTTCTCAATTCATCACATTGTGTGTACAGGAGCTCCGCTCAGGTTACTCTATCAACTACATCATATAATGTTTATGACATTTTTTTAGGGGTCAATTTTACGACCTAAAGACAAACTAAAGCAGGTTAAACTTTCCACACAGGAAACAACACCCGTCAGGAGATCCCACAACCGCAAAATTTCGATTCCGTGGCCAAATGTGACAATGAATAATGCTCCTCTTCAGTAATGGACATGAGTCAGGGTTAGACACCTGACATAGTGAACCCGACTGAAAACAGGATGTGAGGATGTAACATCTGTCAGGGCTGTCTCAAGGTCAGCCATCACACTCCTTTTTTTCTGAACTTTTTGTCTCAAAGGAATTTTGGGAAGGATATAATTTTCAGTGCTTTTTCAGCCTGAATGATTGACTGAGGGTACACTGAAGACTATTACACACTGAACCCTCGCAGCCTCGTTTTTCATATTAACCTGCTTTTTTTAACTCCTCCAGATGCTCAACTTTAACTGTACACTCTCAGACAAAAAATTGTACATTAGACCTTATTACCCTAACGGCGGGGCATTATGAGTCCTTAAAAGTACAAGTACCTAAAGTGTATTAGTAATAATGTGCGTTATCTAAAGTGTACATATTAGTGCCTAAATGTAGATATTAGTACCTAAAGTGTACATATTCATACCTAAAAGGTACAAAAGGATCTAAGTGTAGATCTTAGTACCAATGGAATAGTAGCAAAGACTAGAGAAATCAAAGACGGTTTAATCCTGTACTTGAAAATGTGAGCAATGCGCAATATGGCGCGATAGTCACGCCTCCTAAAGAAAGGAGTTCCTGTGGCAAAGGTAGAGCATTGTGTTAGCAGCGCAAAAAGTCGTGGGTTCGTTTCCCAGGGAACACACATACTGGTAAAAGAATGTATAGCCTGAATGCACTGTAAGTGCTTTGGATAAAAGCGTCTGCAAAGGCATAAGTTCAGTTTTAAGTTATTAAAAGGAGCCAAATGGTGATTGGTAAAGTCATTGTGTCACGCAGGGCCGTTAGATGCTCGGTTGCATAGAAACTGAGGTGGACCCAGGTGGTAAAATTAGTACACAAATGGTACAAGTATCTAAATAAGTGTATATCTAGTACCAAAATGGGACATACTACAGTGTATAATATATGTACCAAAATGGTACTAATTTATTAAGTCCTAAAGGTGTAAAATATTAGTACGAAATGCCTATTAAGTACATAGGTTAAAATCGTACGAAAATGGACTAGTAGTACCTAAAGTGTACATATTCGTACAAAAATTTACATATTAGAACCAAAATTTACACATTATTATTATTATAATTATTATTATCACCTAAAGTGCTTGTACCAAAGTGATATTAGTAATTAGGACTAAAGTCTGAGATATTAGTACCCTAAAGGTACTGCCCTGGTGACAGATTTTGTACCTTTTTTTCTGAGAGTGTAAGTACATTACTGTACAGGCAAGTTGTTCGGTTTTACAAACAAGTCAAAATAGTTTTTGTGTCTAGATAAACCTATAAAAGACATTTGTCTCCTCATCTCTGCTCTTTGTGAGTTGTTGATATCCGTGTTGGTGTCTGAGAGCTTGAGTTTTCTTCAGCGACGGAGGCTGTAACTCTGTAGGTCTTTCTTTGAAATGTGCTTTAGTTCATTTAGCACCAGTTTGAGTAATAGCCTCTGTCACTCTCTCCCCTCTTTGTTCTGTTTAAGTTCCCAAGTGAGTGCCAGAAACACACAATAGTGCCTGTCTACCTCTGACAATGGCCCTTATGAATGAGGCAGGGAGGGAGAGAAAGAGAGAGGTCTGTCCTCATCTGTGATGCGTAATCATTTTCAGATGTCATTGCTGCTAAATCCATTTATCTCCAGCTTTTGTGGACCTGTGACAGAGAGAGGGATGTGCAGAGATGCTCAGATGAAAGGGATTTCCCTGTTTACTGTTGTGTTGCTTTAACCCTTGCCTCTAAAGTGACCACATGTGGGGTGTAGAAATAAGTTTTTTTTAATTCCTTGTTAATCTGCAAAAAAAGCATAGCTCTACTGTTTAAAATACTTTTATTAAGCAGAGACACATTAAAGTGACAGGCATTTATAAAGTTAGAAAAGGTTTCTTTTTCAAATATTGATTTTTCCCGCTAAATCTTCCTGAAAATGTATAACGGTTTCCACAAAAATATTAAGCAGTGCTACTTTTTTCAGCTGTGTTAAGCACCAAATTGAGAAATATTTCTGAAGGATCAAGTGACACTGAATGTATTATATATATGTTTAAATATATGTTAATACCAATATTTAAATGAAATAGATAAAAAAGAAAAGTTATTTGTAATGGTAGTAATTAATTTATTTACTGTTTATCGGAATTTTTATACAGTATAATGCAACAAAAATATATCGCAATCTCCAAAATCCAGGACTTTGAAAGTTATAGTGTATATGTATCACATGACATCATATAACATTTAAACATATAATATGAGTATATAATGCTCTATATAATCTAATATGTAAATTTAAAAATGTTATATATTTAATATAATAAATGAACATAATAAATAGAAAAAAACAATTATTTTAAATGTAAAATAAATTCACAAGATTACTGTTTTTACTGTATTTTTTGACCAAATAAAAATACAGACAAGAAAATACCAAAAATCTTTCCTACCTCAAAATTTCAAGGTTTTGGTCTGTGTCATATCATCAATATTTATCATTATTTATATCGAGGATATATAAAAGGTTTTGGGCAAGCTGGGCATGGTATTATTACATTTAATTATTTTTAATAGTATGTGTATAAAGTGTGTAAATAACTTTTACTCTAAAATGTAATGTTTAATATTCTTACATTCTGGAAATTTCTGAATGTTTTAAAACGGCTGATTACCCATGAATTTAAATTTTGTGCCAACATAAGGCTATAAATCGAATATTTTTGAACATGACAGCATACTTACTTAGGATAAAAAAAACTATACTCTTTGTTGGAAAATTGTATTATTATTATTTATTAATGATTATTGGTTTAAATTATGACATGACGGTTTTGTGGTTGGACATCTGTTTTAATTGGAATGTACTTGACATGAATATTATTATACTATTATTGTAAAATTAGTCAACTGATATAATTATTATCTTGTGTATGTCTTATGTCTTATAGAGTTGTATTGTGTGCATATCATCATCCGTGGCTATTATAAACCAAGTTGTGATGCTGGCTGGCTTCGGCGTCTCTAGAGTTAAGTATTCTGGAGACAAACATCACGGCACTTGCTGTGGTGGCATTTAAAGAGAGAGGAGGGAGGGCATTTTCCCTCTCTGTGGGAATACCAATGCAGGGCGAGGGGTGATGACATCATCCTTTGTCCTCCTGTGCTTTTAATGGGGGAGGAAGTGGGTGAGAGGTTAGAGAGAGAGAGAGAGAGGCTGTGAATTGAGTCCCGGTAAGTGAGCGTGTTTGGGTCGTCTTATTGGCAAACGCGTTCACACTGGGGCCTCCCAGTCACCCCATCTCAGCACCAAATCAGTGCGACTGTACTCGCTTCAGCAGTATCATCTTCTGCTGCGGGACGCCATTCAAATTCACTTGCAGCCTGTCAGCGAGAAAACACACCTCTCGTCATCTCCACCTGTCCTTCTGTGTGTCCTAAAACACTTCCACACCTGTGCTGTGTTTATGTTTCGGCTGCGTGTGTGTCCTGCCTCCTCGAAAATGGCCGAGAGTTACCCGAGCGCCTGTTGTGTGTCGGCCAATCATCATTACGTCCTCCTGGCATTCAGGCTGAAACATTAGTTGGCTTCTCTCAGGGCTGAGTGCTTTTCATTCAGGTTTTGTTCTCAGACCTCTTTACAAGAAATCAATGAGAGCGGTTAGTAATTTAGAGTCACTGCACATTAATGTAATTCAGTGTTAATGCACCAGATCATTTCAGCATAGCGTTAGAATAAAGGACTATAATTGCTGGTGGTTTTTGTAATGATTATTATTATCTTTTAGCATATTGGAGTCGCCACGTTTTTTTAATAACAGTAGGTCACTCAAGGTAAACATTTCCGTAAACTTTCCAAAGTTGTCCCAAAAATCCTGGAAAGTTTCCAAAAATTCCAGAAATGACCCGAAAATGTTCTGCCTCCCTAATTTTACCGCAGTTAACTGCTCTGCTTTGTATTGTGTCTTGACTTGATTTTCGATTCAAACAATCACTGAAGTATCTTTTACAATAAATTGCAATTTGAGTTTTTCTACTGCAAAATGTCATGTGTCTCTGGAAAATAGCGATCCATGATGTTTAATACCAAAGTTTTTTGTTTGTTTGTTAATGAGGGATTTGTGGACACTATTGTTTTTAGATTTGTGGTGTGAAAATGATATCTTTTTACTTCAAAATAAAAACAAATCAGATGTACATTTGAGATATTTTTGCTTTTCATTACAAACTATAGGCTAATTGAGTGAAATCATTTCATTTGCATTTATAATGTTGCTGTTATGACATATCTACAATTAAAATATAGACAATTAAATATGTAAATATTCAAATGCCTGTACATGAATAATAGAAAACAAATTTCCTTATGAGGAATGTATTTTTACTGGGATTATGCTTTGTCTGTCATTGGTTCAGTTATTCAACTAATATATAAATGTATAAAACAAATACAATGTATAATATTAATAAGAAAGTCTAATAAGCACCATGTATCTCAGTAGGCATCTTGGAAAATGGACGTTTTGTTCTACAGCAACTAATTAGCAGATGTTTCTCTTTATTTCCTATAATTACGGTGGCCGAGAGAGCTCAACGCGCTGCAAATGAAAAAACAAAGCAAATTTTTAGATTAAAATAAATAAATAAATAGCCTATATATACAATATTTTTATTATTAATTATTATTATTATTATTAGTATTATATAAAAAGTAAATACAAATAAAACATGTGTTACTTGTCAAACCATGGTAAATAAACCACGCTAACCTAGTTTAGCCATGGTTTTTGTACAAATGTGGTTATACAATTGGTAATCAATACATGGTTACTACATGTACTATAATAAAACCATGGTTAATTTTTGTAAGCATCATTGTGGTCCCCCTTTGTGGTCTGTGCTACTTGAAGTGCGTTTTTTGTTTGTGTCAGCGTGTTTCTATTTTTACAGCGCGTTTCTGGTTGTGTTGTGAGTATTTGCAGCGTGTTTCTATATTTGGTTGTTTTGCGAGTATTTGCAGCACATGTGCTGTCAAACTGATGAAGTTGTTTTCTTGATTTGCTGGTGCTTTTTCTATTGGCATGTGTTTTAGGTTGCAGCGCGTTGAGCTCTCTCGGCCACCATATAAAAACACATTGGCTGATACATCATCATCATCCTGCATATGCAAAACTTTGTATCTAAATATGTTACAATTTGGAAGTAAATGCACATTATTCTTACAGTTAGTGGGGCATCTTCCCTTATCTCTACGTTAAAAATAAAAAAATAAAAAAAATTTGTAGAGCGTGTCAGGGCTTGTTTTTGACTGTTGTGGTTAACAGCCATTTATTATCTTTGCAATTATATAGTGGAAAAAATGCCACATTTCTATCAGCTTTAATAAGGGTTATTTGGCGAGCTGCTATTAAAAGGGCCAGTTTGTGAAAATTGCCATATTTGACATATTCAGTAAATAGAATGACAGTCTTGTGATGTTCTTTGTCTATGGTTAAAGGTGAAATGTGAAATTTCTGTGGCACTATAGTAGCATACAGAATAGTCATCCTTTTTTGCTGCTTGGTATCAGGTTTGCAGATTTGAATCAGATTTTATTTTCCATTTCATTTTCATTTTAGTTCAAGTTTTAGTAGTTTTGTTAACTAATGTAGTTAACTAATATCAACAAATAAATCCTTATTGTAAAGTGTTGCATATCCGACTTTTCTTCTGTGGAATATCAAATAAGATATTTTGAATAGAGCCCGACCGATATATAGCGTTTAGTTGATATTATCGGCCGATATGAGCCTGTCACAGATATATCGGTATCGGCGAATATGCCGCCGATATGAACTTTTTTTTCACAGGACATATAACGCAGATAAAATGCTTGAAATGGTGTAATTACTTAGTTGGTTGTCGTGCTCATGGTTTGCTACTGGTGACCTGGATGAAACACTTTAAAGCTTAAAGGGGTCATATGATGCTGCTAAAAAGAACAGTATTTTGTGTATTTGGTGTAATGAAATGTGTTTATGCGGTTTAAGGTTAAAAAAAAACACATTATTTTCCAAATAATGTACATTATTGTTTATCCTCTATGCCCCACCTTTCTGAAACGCGTCGATTTGTACAAAGCTCATCATTCTGAAAAGCGAAATGTGCTGTAATTGGCCAGCTATCCAGTGCATTATGATTGGCCGAATTCATCTAGCGTGAGACGGAAATGTTACGCCCCTCACCATACTGTGATGATGCCCTGTCAGGCCGGACCGATGATTCAAAAACATTCATTATGCATCCAGTGGGGACATAATTATGGATTATAATGACTTATACTGTCTTTTTACGCATTGCGTTGCATCGCGCCATGTAAACATAAAACCATGTCTGCATTTGTGATCGGAGAATGACAAACAACAAGCCCTACTCTACACACTGCCCAAAAAACTTGCTTTAAATAAATAAAATATAAAAACACTTTAAATATAAAAAAACTTACTTACAATCTGTGAGTCAGAACAGCCGGCATTGTAGTCTACTCTACCAGGATCAGGAAACAGTCCTCCATAAAATGTGCTGTACACATCTGAATATTTGGGTTAAAGTTTTTCTGGAACAGTGTTGTAAATACAACTTAACCTCTGATTTCTAGTTGTGTCCATTTTTGAAAAAAAAACAAAGTAGTTTCGTTTTCACAACGAAACAGCGTCACACACGCGGCCTACAGTGAGCAGAGGCCGGGGGCTTGAGAACGGCACGGCCGGCGGGCTAGAGTGACAGAGGTCGGGAGCTAGCGTGAGAACGGCCCAAGGCTTGAGTGAGCAGAGGTGGGTGGGCTTGAGAATGGCGCGGCCGGCGAATTCGACGAAGGAGCGTCCGGAAGGACATGTGACGACCCCGGGCTGGACTCTGCTTTGTCTACGGTGAAAGCCGATCCGGCGATCCACAGCGCAAAGTTGTAGTATTTCCTCAGCAACTAGCACGGATCAGCTCTAGGCATGACGAAGCGGATATCGTCCTCTTTTGGAAGACCAAACAAAGTAGTTTCGCTTTCACAAAAAAACACAGCGCCTTCATGACATGGCGGCGGCGGCGGAAACAACAACAATACTACAGCGAGAATAAAGGTTATGCCTTCTTTCTTTGCGTGAACATTTTTGGCGGCGTTATGCAAATCTTCCCACAATGTGAGGTAGATATGTGGGGGCGTGTTAAAACAAGCCGTTTTAGGTAGGCGTGGCAGAGTCTTAACTTTTATAAAGAATATCTCTTTGAATTTGAGACTTTAGTCTTTGCATCTTCAAGGATCTTATCTATGCACAATAAGCTTTTAACACTCCAAAGAGAAAGAAAAAAATTGAAATCGCATCATATAAACCTTAAGTCTATGGAAAACCATTGAAATTTGAACAGCCATATCTCCGTAACGGCGCAGCAGATCCGCACCAAATTCGCACCCTTCAGCTCGAGGAACCCTCTCGAACATGAATCGAGTGTACGTCTAGAGGCCTGCTTTTGAATGAGACCACCCCCGCGTTGATAGTCCCCGGGGTTCGGGAGTTACGGTTGGTTAAATTTGCGGTCCGGCGCCGATCGATCTAGCGATCCCGGGGGGCTACCGACGTGTGGAGGGTGGTGTTTGAGAGGGCTCCTCGAGCTGAAGGGATTCCCTGAATTTGGTGGAGATCCGCCAGCGAGTTCAGTAGATAGTGACACCAGTCAACACTTTCCATTCAGTAAGGAGGTTTCTTGTTCAGGCAGCAATCAAGCGTTGTCTTATTCGACCGTAAGTGCCCTGCGAAGTGGACTTAACAGGAAATTCCGCCATGATTCCAGTTCCAAGGGAACGTACACGTTACATTCAAAGGGCATTAAAGTGCGCGAGACATGAATTTATATTGTATTTATTTACAGAGGTATATTATGTCACACTTAACACTTCTCTAGTAAGTTCCATCTGTGTGTGAAAACAGTAGCGCAAATCAGTGAATGAATGTTCCAAAGTGAAAAACTCCCAACAGAATAAAGTTTAATGGAACTGAATTGAATTAAAGTTGAATAAACTTAAACTTTACTGTTCAGTGCACTGATGTCAGACTCATTTTGGATAATAAAGTTTATTGTTATATGTACCCTGCCTCCATTACGTATCTCTGTCACATCATTGTAAGTGTTTGATCACCACATTTGAGAGATCATTGCAAAAAATTGGTTTATGTACTGTATATATATTCTGTTTATGTGTATACTGTATTCTATATAGAGTACCAGTCAAATGTTTGGACACACGAATGGGAAAGTGTCCAAACTTTTGACTGGTTCTGTACTATAATATACACAAAGAATATCGGCCGATATATCGATCGATATTTTAACTTCCTAATATCAGTATCGGTATCGGCCCCAAAAAACCCATATCGGTCGGGCTCTAATTTTGAAAGATGACTTTTTTAATGAATGTCAATAGTCATAAAACCATTTGGTTACCAACATTTCTAAATATCTTATTTTGTGTTCTATACAAAATATTGGTGAACAACAAATTTTTTCAGATTAGTTGTTCTTAAAGCATGCTTTTGGATTTAAATATGTATTTTGCTGCTGTGGGTGTGTAACGGCTCTCATGCAGTAGCCCTTGTCCTTTTTCATATAATTTAGAGAGATGTGGGAGTCTGTGAAGTGTTGGACTCTTATGATGATGCTGATGGCAGTGAATCTGTGTGTGTCTCACAGCTATGCAGTTTCAGGATTGGTTACGTTCCTTGCGTCTCACTGGAGGAGATGGCAAGTCTGAAATGGACAATCTGAAGACGCTCCTTCCATCTTTGCCCTCGTCCTTCTCTCTGTCCTCTCTCTCCCTTTCTCCGTCCTCTATCATAGGCTTAGGAGCGCTAGCCTCTCTCACAACCTACTGGCTGGTGACCAGACCTCGGCCAATCCAGCCTCCATGTGACCTACAGGCCCAGTCCATATCTGTGCAGGTAACTGTGTTGTTACTGCAAAACTAAAACTCATATCTATCCAATAAAAATAAATATTAGCTGAAATTTTTTTTAAAGTGCTGTATGACATTTTTTTTACTCTACTAAAGCGTGAAATACCATGTTTGCAGATATTTAGGAAACATTAGTTCACATACTTGTTTCTCCAAAAACAATGCTACAGCCAGTTATTCTACTTTGAAATGTGTTTTTTTAATTTATTTTTATTTTTATTTTGGTTTCACCCACTGTCAGTTTACCCAATATAGTATTTCCACACCTTGGGTTGCCAGTTGGTGGAAAACACAGCGTATTGCAGCCATGGAATCCAGCAAACAAACTGGGTCAGAGATCGCAGATTCTACCCAACCTATCCATCTAAAAACTCTATGACCAAAGGAATATTAAAACGCAGCTAAATCAATTCATCAACTTAGTATCATTGTCAGCTGGGCTCGTTTCTGTAGCGTGTACTCAATCTGGCAACCCATGTGAGCGCCGAGTCTGAGGAGGAGGTGGCGGCGGGAGGAACAAACTCTCCCCAATATTTAGAATTTGGTCTGCAGTACCCATTTCAACTGCTATAGCTGTCAATATTACATACTGCACCTTTAAAGACTTAATTAGACTTAAAAATGTGAAATATTACTTTGGCAAATTACAAAATGAAAGTAGGTTAAGTGGAAGTACTGAAGTCACTAAAACTGCAATAAAAACGAATTAAAAGAAATATTAAAAGCAAAAACTGTTACTAAATTATACTAAATTACAAAAATTTTAAATATTAAAATACTAAAACTTAAACTAAAATTAAAATGAAAAGTGAAAGCGTAAAAATAAAACCTAATTGAACACTTTAATAGTGTATATATGATGGATATAGTGATGAATAGCTGAAAGTATACTGTACACTGTTTCAATTTAGTATGTGAAAACTTTTGCAGGTCTATTGTTTCACATTGATCCCACATTACCTGTAGAGTCAGTTTTTGGCTAATCAAATAAGTCACCATACTAAAAGCAGTTGAACTGTTTTGCCGGTATTAACTGCTTTAAGGTGGTCTTAGCTGATCTTCCTAGTCAAGCTGCTCTTAAGCCGATCTTTCACACTGTTTAGCTGAAAAATGTCCAAAAACTAGCCAACATTACGGTCTAATCAAACTGCCATACCAACTTAGACCTGGTGTTTTTTTGAGCTGGGAAGAAAGACATATTAAAAGGAATTTTAAAACAGCAGATATACTGAAAGTAAGAGGTAATGTACAATCAGCCGGTCATCAAGACATGTCACCTTTATTTACAATACGGATTAAGAATTTTTTATTAAGAACATTTAATACTGCTTCTGCTTTATTAATCGCATTGAAAATGGAAGGTCAATTTGAGTGCATTGCATTGTGGGATACAGTATCACACTTTGTGTTTGAGTTGCTTACTGCACATTTTAGCACATTTAAGTTGTATACTGTGCATAGTTTACTGTACATACACAAATTCACTCAAACTCTCTCAGAAATTAGTAAATTTCACTACATAAAGAAACGTTAACTCGTTGAATAAAATGTGAAATTCTGAAGGGGAAAAAAAACGAAATATTATATTCTTGTAAAACACTCCAATAATCTTTGTTTGTTTGTACAATTTTAATATCATTCTGATTCATTAGGCAAGTAATGATAATTATTGGATGAACTGTCTTTTTTTTTTAATGGAGAAATGCATGAAAGTATAAATATGTACCAAGAGCAATCATACTTGGTCATATAACACATATGATTTTCAGATATTACATATACTTATTTACAGGGAGATCAGAGCTGTAGACGCTCAGCTTTACTGACGGATGACAATCTGCTGGAGTTTTACTATGAGGACACAAAGACAGTGTACGACATGTTCCAGAGAGGACTGCGGATAGCAGGTCTGTGTGATTTCAGTTTGTATAAATATACAGAAAAAACATTTCGAGTGACTATTTCATCCATTGAGCCCAGATGAATTCAGTGGCTCCTCAGTTTTTCTTTCTTTTCATTTACCGCAGTGCTCTGCAAGGCTTTCTCAGATCGATAATGCTTTTATCACATGCAGCTTCCTTCAGCGAATGAACTGTACAATAGTTTCTTGGTCGATTGCTTGAGTTTGAAGTGCTTTTTTTGTGTGTGCTTGGATTCATGGAACGTAGAAAGCATTTGTGATGGGACAAAAATAAAGATGGATCATTTTAGAAAAGCAAGAAACATTTACAATCAGCTGGTCATTAAGTCATCTTTATTCATATAGCACTTTATACAGTAGAATGTTTCAAAGCAGCTTCAGAGTAATAAATCAGTGTTGCAAACTTCATCAAAAATGAAGCAAATCTGCTTTACAGCAGCTCTAAAAAGACAATAGCGTCATTTATTCAGCTCCAAGACAATAGAAAGTCATTAATAAACAAGCTTAGAAGCATGTATAACAGCGGATCAGTCTGTTATACAGTTCAGTTGCTAGTAATCATTATAAAATATGAAGACCACAGTATTTCACAGATGACCAATCAGAATCAAGTATTCCAGAGAGCCATACTAACTTTTTGTTTTGTGCAGGCAATGGTCCTTGTCTTGGCTTCAGGAAACCCGGAGAGCCCTATCAGTGGATCTCTTACACTGAGGTGAGAGCAATGCATGTTATAACACATTTATTACTGTATAATAATCATGTAATAATCCAGCAAAAGCCCTCTGAGGGATTTTAATGGCACTGTGATTGTTACAGGTCGCAGAAAGGGCACAGGTGTTGGGATCAGGTTTGCTGGCGAAGGGTTGCAAACCAAACCCACAGCAGTTTGTGGGCATCTTTGCCCAAAACAGACCAGAGGTATATCATACACAGATTAATATCTGATTTCCTGGTCTGTTTGTGAACAGTTCTTCAGTGCATGGTATTTTAAAGAATTATGTTCAAAGTGTGTTTTTATAATCTTAAATCAAATTCACCGTTATTTCTGCCTCTGAAATGATGTGTGTAACTGCTGATGTAAGCCTCAAGTCTTTATCTAGATTGAAAATCTGGGATCTTTTGAGGCATTTAAACAGAAAAACCATGATTTAGCACTCTAGATCTAGATCTTTAGGTCACAAATGTGAAATCAAAATAGAAGCATTTGCACTACTGGTCTATTATAATAGGCATGTGTTCACAAACCAGTTAAATCACTGAATGCCTGTGAGCAAAGTCACATTTCAAACACTTACCAGCTGAGCAACTTCCATTGAGATGAATACACAATTCTCCAGGTTTATTATAACTGGATGTTTCTAATATGTTGTCGGGTTGTTTGTCTCCTACTGCTGGCTGCAGTGGGTCATTGCAGAGCTGGCCTGTTACACGTTCTCCATGGCTCTGGTACCTCTGTACGATACACTTGGATTAGAGGCTATGGTTCACATCCTTAACCTGGGTGAGTAATAATAATAAAACCTCGAAACGAAGCTGTGATGCTATCATTTACATTTTAATCTTAATAGCGCTTTTTGAGATTCATCTCTCGGTCTCGGATCTCTCTCCAGCGGAGATCTCTATGGTGATCTGTGATAAGGAGGATAAGGCAGAATCTCTGTTGAAGAATAAGGAGAAGGGAGTGACTCCCACCCTCTCCTGTCTGGTGCTCTTTAGCCCCTTCAGCGCCGCCCTGCTGGAGAGGGGAAGGAAGTGCGGTGTGGAGATACTACAGCTCTCACAGATTATGGTCAGGAATATTTTCACAAAATAGCTAGTTAAAATAACTGAACAGTTGTTGTCATTTTCTACAGTTTTATGGCATTTTTGTAGCAATTTACATTTTCATGACTCGTTTGCATTCTCTCTTTGACCTTTGCAATTAAACTGGCTTTTAAGACTATTAAATGCAAATGATTTTAATAAATAAATGATTGTGATTGATTAATGCCTGTGCACTGAATACTCAGTAGTTACTGGATGGTAAACATGGATGCCATTTTTATGACTTTTGAGTTTGATCCTGTTTTTCATAATGTATTGCCTTTAGAGTCTCTATTTGCTGGTCATAAAAACATGATCACACTGGAAATAAAAAAAGGTGTAGGATTTACTTTGAAACTATTTTCACTCAGAAATTGTGAGTAAAGTTCACAAACAATTACAAAACAGACAAAAAACAAAACACCAGTAACACATTGAATTAAACATTCAGTTTTGAAGTAGAAATACTGAAATAGTAGTTGCTTGTAAAAAAGTACTCTAATCATGTCTTATTTATAACTTAATTTTTCACAATGCAGTTAAAATATCTGTATTTAAATGCATTGCAGGATCTAGGAAGAGAACATTTAAAGCCACCTGTGGTAAGAGCTCTTGCTGCTAATTTTAATGGATATGACAGTCTTACTGTATTTATTCTTGTCTGACTTGATTTGCTATATGCTCTGCTGTTGTTATTATTGAGTATGGAGATGTGCTATTTCTAGTATGCTAACAAGCTGCTGTGAGCATTTAATAGACAATTCATGCGGAATGTGTTTTTGCATTAAAAATCGTGAGACACAGGGCAGTGTTATGAAAAAAGTAAGGTTGATCAATGCATGTTTTTTTAAAGCTTTTAGACTTCCGAAACACTTCAAAAGACACAGTTGGAAAGCATAACTGTCAAACACATCCATCTAGTGCATGTTTACATAAAAAAAAAAAAAGGAAGCAGTGCACTGGAATGAAAAAAAGCATTCTGAGTGAACGAGTCACAAGATTTGTGCTGCTGCTGCACAAATAGTTGTACATAACATCCCCTGTAGCACATCTAGACAGGTGGTGCTGGGGGAGGTGGAGGGTGTCAGATGAACGTGATCGCGTGATGCAGGGCCGGCTTGCTGTGAACACTGAACTACACTGTTTAAATGTTGAGTTTTAGATATTTGAATTTGTTTTATGTTTGTTTGTTTGTTTTTGTGTTGGCTTTAGCCTCCTAAACCTCAGGATCTGGCTGTGGTATGTTTCACCAGCGGGACCACAGGTACCAACCAGCAGACACTATAAACCCTGGATGGATTACGGGCCATTTTTTGATCTGTTGTAATAATATAACCACATCATACTGTATTTAGTTTATTGTGTTACAGTGACCTGTGAAATTAGGGTTTAGATGTGATTCTTTGTTTCATGTAGGAAAGCCTAAAGGAGCCATGATCACTCACGGCAACATCGCCTCCAACACCTCCTCTGTCATCAAGATCCTTGAGGTCAGTTCAGAGAGCTTTTAACTTCCTGTATCTCTGCTTTCTTTTCTTACTTATCCTCCTCCTTCAGCTTGTGACATTTCCCTTCCTAAACTTCATCTCTCCATAGCTTTCATCTTATCTTCTGTCCTGTTCCTCTTCCTTCTGTTTCTTCTTTACTAAAGGCCTTGTGTTTCCCATGAGACCTCTTTCTCTTTCAAGTTCTGTTTATGAGGCTCTTTGTTCCTTTTATCTGCAGGTTGTGTGTTAAAATGGCTTCATGCTGTTCTCTCTTAATGCAACTGCTACTGATATTTTGCACGGGAGTGAAATTCGACTTAATAATATATTAATGTTATATTTTAAACTATTTATGTCATATTCTATATTCACACATGCCAGGGCTACTTTGTGATTCGTCAGGAGGATGTGTCCATCTCCTATCTGCCACTCGCTCACATGTTTGAGCGTATGATCCAGGTAACCCCACCTATTTTGATACTGTGCACTATTTTGCGCTGTCAAACGATTAATCGCATCCAAAATAAACGTTTTTGTTTACAGAATATATGTGTGTATTGTGTATATTTATTATGTATATATAGACACACACATACAGTATATACTGTGAAAAAGTATTACACTGTATTTACAGGTGCATCTCAATAAATTTGAATGTTGTGGAAAAGTTCATTTATTCAGTAATTCAACTCAAATTGTGAAACTGTGTATTAAATAAATTCAATGCACACACACTGAAGTAGTTTACGTGTTGGTTTTAATTGTGATGATTTTGGTTCATATTTAACAAAAACCCACCAATTCCCTATCTCGACAAATTAGAATACTTCATAAGACCAATAAATTTTTTTTTTTAGTGAATTGTTGGCCTTCTGGAAGTATGTTCATTTACTGTACGTGTACTCAATGCTTGGTAGGGGCTCCTTTTGCTTTAATTACGGCCTAAATTCGGTGTGGCATGGAGGTGATCAGATTGTGGCACTGCTGAGGTGGTATGGAAGCCCAGGTTTCTTTGACAGTTGCCTTCAGCTCATCTGCATTTTTTGGGTCTCTTGTTTCTCATTTTCCTCTTAACAATACCCCAAAGATTCTCTATGGGGTTCAGGTCTGGTGAGTTGCTGGCCAGTCAAGCACACCAACACTATGGTCATTTAACCAAACTTTTGGTGCTTTTGGCAGTGTGGGCATGTGCCAAATCCTGCTGGAAAATTAAATCCGCATCTTCAAAAAGCTGGTCAGCAGAAGGCAGCATGAAGTGCTCCAAAATTCTTGGTAAACGGGTGCAGTGACTTGGTTTTCAAAAAACACAATGGACCAACACCAGCAGAGGACACTGCACCCCAAAACATCCCAGACTGTGGAAACTTAACACTGGACTTCAAGGAAATTGGGCTATGAGCTTCTCCACCCTTCATCCAGACTCTAGGACCTGGTTTCCAAATGAAATAGAAAAAACTTGCTCTCTCAGTGAAAAGAGGGACTTGGACCCTGGGCAAACAGTCAGTTTTTCTTTCCTAGCCCAGGTGTAAGACGTCTCTGACGTTGTCTGTGGTTCAGGATTGGCTTAACAAGAGGAATATGGCAACTGTAGACAAATTCCTTGACACGTTTGTGTGTGGTTGCTCTTGATGCCTTGACCTCAGTCCATTCCTTGTGAAGTTCATCCAAATTCTTGAATCGATTTTGCTTGACAACCCTCATAAGGCTGCTGTTCTCTCGGTTGGTTGTGCATCTTTCTTCCACACTTTTTCCTTCCACTCAACTTTTCTGTTAACATGCTTGGATACAGCACTCTGTGAACAGCCAGCTTCTTGGCAATCAATGTTTGTGGCTTACCCTCCTTGTGAAAGGGTGTCAATGATTGTCTTCTGGACAACTGTAGCAGACAGTCTTCAGAGTCGTTGATTAGCTGATTGGCATGTGTCCATATTCTAATTTGTTGAGATAGTGAATGGGTGAGTTTTTGTAAATGTGAGCCAAAATCATCACAATTTAAAAGAACCAAAGACTTAAACTACTGCAGTCTGTGCATTGAATTTATTTAATAAACGAGTTTCACAAATTGAGTTGAATTACTGAAATAAATAAAGAACTTTTCCACGACATTTAATTTATTGAGAATGCACCGGTCTTATATATAAATATATTTAATATAAAACCAAAACATATTTTTCTTAAATATATATCTAATATAGATAATACATACATACATAATAAAATCTACTCAGTACACACAATATTCTGTTTTTTTTAAAGATTTATTTTTGCCATTTTATCCCTTTTATTTAGATAGGACAGTAGGTCGACAGGAAGCGAAGTGGGTGAGAGAGAGAGGGGGGTGGGATCGGGAAAGGTCCATGAGTCGGGACTCGAACTCGGGACGCCCGAAACGCAAAGGCGCTACATGTCAGCGCACTGCCCACGAGGCCATTGGCGCCGGCCACACACATATATTCTGTAAACAAAAACTTTTATTTTGGATGTGATTAATCGGTTGACAGCACTATTATTAACATAATATTATTATTTCATTTGAAACGATTTCCCTTGGTTTCATCTGAAAAAAGTCATTATGGAAGTAGGTTTTGATGAAACATTATGAATTTTTTTAATGTTCTGATGGTGTACAGTAAAGTTAATGACATTTGTTAAAAAGTTATGTGTAAATAAAATCAAGTAGGTTTTACTGTATATATTAATCATTATTAATGTAAATGTCTACATAAATATTTTTAACATTTTAGAATGTATAAAACTACATTAATTTAACATGAATGAACTTGAATAATAGTATATTTACATTGTTGTCAAAGGTTTGGAATAATTAAGATTTTATTAATATTTTGTTGAAAGAAGTCTCTTATGCTTCCTAAGGCTACATTTAACTGATGCAAAATGCATTAAAACACTAATATTGTAAAATATGATTACAATTTAAAGGAACTGCTCTCTATTTGATTTGTGTGTGTGTGTGTGTGTGTGTGTGTGGAAACTGATGCATTTTTTCAGCATTATTTGATGAATAGAAAGTTCAAAAGAACAGCATTTGTTGAAATCTTTTGTAGCATGTCTTTACTATCACTTTTGAGCAATTTAAATTAACATTAACCCAGATTATTAGATGTTATATCATGATTCCTAATGCATAAATTAAATTAGCAACAAAGTGTTACCATTGCATACTGACTGAATACAAAACACACCGTAACCATCATACTCTGTTTAGATTCTTGTCCTTTTATGTAGCTCATTTGAATCCTTGTTCTCTATTGTATTGTGCACTCTCTCTCTCTTCTTCAGGTGTCGATGTTTTGTCATGGAGCAAGGGTTGGTTTTTACCAGGGTGACATTTCTCTGCTGATGGATGACATAAAGACCCTGAAGCCCACCTTCTTCCCTGTGGTCCCTCGATTACTCAACCGCATCTATGATAAAGTGAGTGCTACACATCACTGTTGGACACAAATGGAGAATAATGACTGTTAAATCACTCTGTTCTATGTGTGTGTAGATTCTGGGCTCGGTTACGTCTCCGCTGAAGAGAGCCTTTCTTCATTACGCCGTGAGGAGGAAACAGGCCGAGCTGAGCAGTGGAGTCGTGAGGAACAACAGCATGTGGGACCGACTGATCTTCAATAAGATACAGGCACGTCTCTTTCACATTAACACCAAGCTGCAGTTATTGAAAGATCTGATGGAAAGCCGTTGAACTGCCCCCTTGTGTTGTGGATATATAATATGTGACATGAACTGTGAGCGGAGCAAAATAAATTAATTCATTCATCTCTCTCTTTCTTCCTGTAGGCCAGTCTGGGTGGAAACCTGCGATTCATCCTCACTGCATCCGCCCCGATCTCTCCAACTGTCCTGTCCTTCCTCAGAGCCACCCTCGGGTGTCTGGTGAGTCTTCTCCTAATATCTATTCCGTGTCATATTAAAAAAAAAAATACTAATAAAGCGTTCATAAATACAAATGTGTTTTCGTGTAGGTTAAGCAAGGCTTTCCATCATCTCTGACATCACATTGATTTGGAGGCAGTCTTGTTACTGTTAACTAAAACTAAAACTCTATTAAGAATCGGTTTTGTCATATTGAAGTAAAGCTCAAATTAAATAGTGCGAATGTTAAATGAAAATCTGAAACGTAAAAATTTGAAATGTTGCTTTGGCAACTAACTGAACTGAAATAAGTCTAAGATGAAGTATTTAAAAACATGAAATAAAATAAAGATAAACAGAAACACATGGGTAGCACTTTAAATAAGGTCCCATTTAGTTAGCGTTAATTGATGCATTAAAATGAGCTAACATGCATTACATTAGTTCCATATCAACTCAATAATGTTAACAGATACAACTTTTGATTTTAATAATGTACAAGTAAATGTTGAAATTTACATTAAGATGGTTTAGAATTATTTTTTCATTATTAGTTCATGTTAGCTTAAGTAGTTAACGAATGTTAACAAATGAAACGAATGTTAACAAATGTAAACGTATTGTAGTGTTACTGACAAAAAAAAAACCGGGAAGACTATTTTAAGGTGTCCTTGTTACATGTACTTACTATTATAATAACAATAAATTATGCAAAATTACATGCAAGTAACCCTAAGCCAAACCCTAATCCTAACCCTAACCATATAGTAAGTACGTGTAGTTAATTACTATATCAGTTTACATAAATAATGACTTACTCTGGACAAGGACACCTTAAAATAAAGTGTAACCAAAAAAAAACTAACAAAAATAAGAAAAGCACAAAACAAAACTCCAAATATTAGTAAATAATGTAATGTTATGCAAATTACACTAAAACAGCACTGCTTGGGTGATGTGTGCATCACCAGTGATATTCACCAGTATTGATTGCGATATTTACACTGATTGTGTTTAATATGGTTTCAGATTTTCGAGGGCTATGGACAGACGGAGTGCACTGCTGGATGTACCTTTTCTATGCCTGGTGACTGGAGTGCGGGTTTGTGTTCATGTATCTTTATAAGCCTGCTTTAGTCATAAATGGCGTACTATTTACTAGTTTTGAAAAAAGTAGTACATAAGGATACCCATATGACTTGCTACATTATCCAAAATGTGCAGTGTTTGACTTGCTTGTTTCCAGTGTGACAGTGTAATAAGCCAAATAATATTAATGTTCACCTGCGATTCAGCAGTTGTTCTGAGGAGTCATGGTAGCGGTGTGTCTGATGTTTTTCAGGTCATGTCGGAGCTCCTTTACCCTGTGCTATGGTGAAGTTAACTGACATCCCTGACATGAACTACTGTGCCAAGAATGGAGAAGGAGAGGTCAGTATCCAGATCACTGTGGAAAATTAACCCACCAACCAAACATGGATACACTTTCTGCAATTAGGGGGGATTTTGGGCCTTATCTACCAGCAATTGTGGAAAGTGACACGTAACATGGGCCTTATACACTACGTGAGGAACGCTTTTGTCAGATCGATGAGCTGAAATGAATGGACTTCCCTATGTCATTTAACACTTTGATTGTGTTATACGTGCCAGATCTGTATCCGGGGTCACAGCGTCTTCCGAGGGTATCTGAAGGATGAGGAGAGGACGGGAGAGGCTCTGGACGCTGATGGCTGGCTTCACACTGGAGACGTGGGACAGTGGCTGCCGGTGAGACTCTACAGCTGCTTCACATCACTTTAAGTCATTATGGGCTGTTTGAATGCACCATATATTTCTCCTTTAAAGGGTTAATTCACCTGTTCCCTCAAGTTGTTCCAATCTATGAGATTCTTTCTTCTGTTGAGCACAAAAGAAGATATTTGGTATCTGACTATGTTGTTGGTAGTCATAGACTTCCATAGTATGGGGGGAAAACAAATCTTATGGAAGTCAATGAGTAACTGTTTGGTTACACATATTCTTCAAAATATCATCTTTTGTGTTCAGCGGAAGAAAGAAACTCATACAGGTTTGGAACTAATTGAGGGTGAGTAAATGATTTTTTGGGTGATATATCCCTTTAAGACTTTCTGAACGAGACCCCGTGTGAACGTTTGCTGTCTCTCTGGTCTTTCAGAATGGGACTTTGCGCATTGTGGACAGGAAGAAGCACATCTTTAAGCTGTCCCAGGGCGAGTACATCGCTCCTGAGAAGATCGAGAACGTCTACACTCGCTGTGTTCCTGTTCTCCAGGTCTTTGTGCATGGAGATAGTCTACAAGTAAGTGTAGACACTTTAGTACAGCAGTTTTGGGCATCAAGCTTAAACGGTAGGCCTATCCTTCTGTTTTCAGTGCAGTGACACTCACAGCAGTCTTGTGTTTCTCTGTGTGTTTAGTCTTATCTGATAGGAGTTGTAGTTCCAGACCCGGAGGTGTTTGTCGACTGGGCCAAAGAAAGAGGGATCGTTGGATCATATGAAGAGCTTTGTCAAAATCCTGTGAGCTTTAATGCCATACACAATACACACAAATGTATCTCCCTTCTGGTGACCAAACTACATGAAACATGCTTATAGCACTTGTGCACACATGGTAATTTCTCAAGATATCAATAGTTTTAAAGGAATAGTTCACCCCAAAAAAAAAATTATGAGAATTTGCTCACCTTCAGGCCATCCAATATGTAGATGAATTTGTTTCAGAACAGATTTGGAGAAATGTAGGATTCCATCACTTGCTCACCAGTTGATGCTCTGCAGTGAATGGGTGCCGTCAGAATGAGAGTCCAAACAGCTGATAAAAACATCACAATAACCCACACCACTCCAGTCCATCAAATAATGTCGAGTGAAGGGAAAAACTGCATGTTTATTAGAAAAAAAAAATCCATCAGTAAAGATGTTTTTAACTTCAAAACGTTGCTTCCGGCTAAAATACAAGTTCATAATCCGTAATATTGCTTTCTTTAGTGGAAAAAGTCATCTTGTACGAATCAGGAGAGAAATATGCACAGATCAAGCACCGATTTTAAGTGAAAATAATCCAAAACAGTTCTAACCAAATATGTTGGTGGATTTTGATTTTGATTTTTTTTTACTAGAGGAAGCGTTATTATGGACTCATATTTTGGCCAGAAGCGACTGTTTAAAGTTAAAAACACCCTGATGGATTTGTTTCTTACAAACGCACAGCTTTTCACTTCTTCAGACTGGAGTGGTGTGGATTACTAGTGTATTATTGAGATGTTTTTAATCAGCTGTTTGGACTCTCATTCTGACGGCACCCATTCACTGCAGAGCATCCATTGGTAAGCAAGTGATGGAATGCTACATTTCACTCAATCTTTCCTGATGAGGTTGAGTAAATTCTCAGCAGATTTTCATTCTTGGGTGAACTGTTCCTTCAAACTGAATGACATTTCTTTCCGTCCCGTTTGACCGGCAGGATGTGAAGAAAGCCGTGCTGGAGGACATGACGGCAGTGGGGAAGGAGGCAGGATTGAAGTCATTTGAGCAGGTAGAGGAGCATTCTGGGTCGTTTACAGCTTAATTGATAGCATGTGTCAATTATCACATACAGTATGATAAATGATTCATCATTCATTGTTTTTAAAGATGTACAGTATGGAAATACATTTACAAATGAAGTCTAGCAGGCCAGTGTTCATCAGGATTGGGCAGGTTGTGTTGTTGTTAAAGCACTTGCATAAAATATTAAAATATGCATTAGTGCTGTTGTGAAGTCCAGGTTGGAGTTTTTTTGTTATGCATTGCCAGTGTAACTCCTGTGGGTGGAGCTGGTTCCATGTTAACCAGGGGTCTTCAGCAGGGGGTCTCCCAGTCCCAACATGAGTATATGAAGTAGCCTCATTTTGAAAATGTTGTTTGTAGACCTTGAAAAGACATAAATGTTAAAAATTTTTATATTTTTTTCTAGCAATGCCAAGCTCTAAAATATCTTGAGGAGAAATGGAATAAAGATATTTTAAAAATCCTTACCTTTGAAGGGGTAGTTCACCCAAAAAAATGCTAATTTTCATAATTTACTCACCCGCATGTCATTCCAAACCCAAGTAGGGCTGCCTCTAATGATTGTTTTGGTAATCGGGTAATCTGTCGATTATTCTGACGATTAATCGAGTAATCGGTTAATGAATGTTTTTGTGGTAATAAAATTAAACCTTTTAAAATGACTTAAATACATATATAATAGCAATGTGGCAATGATAATTAGTTCAAATAAAGTATCACAAGCAAGTAATCATTTGATTTTATTGAACAAAACTATTAAAATAAATGCTCCACACATGTAAATGATAACAGTTCGCGTGGAGCAGCATTTTTTTTACTGTGAACGGAGCCGCTTTGACGCACACGCATGTAACCTGCACACATGTAAACAATTAAAGCACATATATTAAACCTGCATCACATATATTTATGATTTTTGAGGATATATGAGGACATCAATTGTGTTAAAAGGAGGCTCAACCCTACTTGCTTGTCCTACACAAGGACAAATTAGGTTTGAACCTCAGTTGTTCTTCATACATTAAACAAGTATTTTTAAGCAGAATGCTTATTTTTGGGTGAACTATCGCTTAATACTTATCCAATAAATAATAGATCCTGGATATGAATGAATGAACGATTAAACGACTATTACGGAAAAGTCATGGAGCCTTGTTGTGGACACTTGAAGGCCTTGGGAGTCAAATGTTTCAAAAGCTTCCGTTTCAGCCGTTTTCGCTCTCTTTCTCAGGTGAAGGACTTCTATTTGCACCCTGAAATGTTTAGCGTGTCAAACGGCCTCCTCACGCCGACCCTGAAGAGCAAGCGTGTGGATCTCCGGCGAGTCTTCAGCGAGCAGATCGCACAGATGTACAGTAAATCACCCGTATAGACCTCACACGCTCTCCACAACACATTTACAAAGCCACTTTCTCGAAAACATTTGAACTAACTTAAGACTTGCTAAACAAGCCAGATGCTACTGACAGGAAACTGTTCTCCATAAATTATGATAAATCGTCTTCACATCTTTGCTTCTCATGTAGTGATCTAGATTGTGTTTTAGGTCATTATAGACAGCTTTGATGGTTTGAACTGAGGTCACATAGGCCCGACGCAGACACGCCATCCTAATACATAGTTCAGGAGCATTTAGTAGCATTTTCCAAGATTTGGGAACTGATGAACTTATTTGAATGAATAGCCTTTCGATCAGTGTCGTCAATATTTTACAGTTTTGTAAGTTGCGCCTCTAAAGCACAATCTGTAGGAATTGTAATGCTTCGTTTCAGTTGTTGTGTTGCCATGAAATGGCTGTTCAACAGTCTGTAAATGAGTGTTTTCAACTGTAAATGTTTGACTAATTGCAGCTGATAGAGATGTACTGTATTTTACTGACATACCTTATTACGGTTTTTCATTTTCACACCAACCACAGCTCTAACTGACAAAATCAGCTGTTGTTGAAGCGCAGATCTGATTGGTTCATGTAGATGTCACTTTGGGGAAAAGGCATGTCGATCTGTTGCTTACAAGAATACTTACTTGGGTTCCTTCCCAAGTAAATCACAGTCCTGCCCAGACTGCAATACGTGTACTAGATGTCATTTTGGATGAAGGCGGCAAGAAAAATGCTGTTAATTTCAAATAAAATCAGGAATTTCAGACATTGAATATCCACAACCAATTTACTGTAAGAATGTTTGACAGGTAAACACAACAGCAAACAATTTGTTTAAAAGGAAAACAATTTTACAGATGAAAAATGCACACATTTTTGGGAAGCGTAAGGCTGTGGTCCAGAGAAAATGTTTTAGATTTCAGAAGTCAAACATTCATTTATTTTAAAAGCAAAGCAGTGTATAAGTTGCTTGGTAGATGCTATATCCAAAGGGACAAAGGCACTGAATTCGTTTACACTGGACTATAGTGAGCAACATACTCACCTACTGTGAAGGCACATTGGAAATAATGTCAAACCGAACCAATAATCTTTTGTTTAATACAATCAAGGCTCTTCCAGTTTCAAAACTTCACTATATAGTGATTGTCAGTAACTGATGCCATTCACAACAACACAAATGAGATGAAAATGTGTGGCTTAAATAATTGGCCCTTGTGTATTATGGCTGTAAGACTACTGGTAAATATATATATATATAAACCGGTCTTTCCTTCATTACAAACACTGAGCACAAACACAGGTCAGATACAAAAACAAAACAAAAGATGAAAAATGCTTCACGTGTGTCAGTAGAGGGAGGCAGAGTATCATTGAAATACATGTAGTTCATCACAGAATCCACAAAAGACTAACATGAACTAACAAAAAAAGCTGAAGAACATACTATTGTAGTGTTTGAGCGCTACGGAAAACAAAATGTTCATCATGTATAAAAAAACGAAGCTTTAGCATTTTATGGTTTGAACATTAATTTGGCCTGTGGTCAATGGGAAAGCTTTAAGATACACATGTAAATGATCTGTTAAAAATTCAATTGTTGGTCAGTTATAGTGACTGTAATAACAAAAAGACAAGACGAGACTAGAAAAACTAAACACAGGAAGTTTGATCAACAAAAAGTGACTGGAAACAAGAAAAGGTCATTAATTCCAGCTGAGATTCTAAACTTCATGCTAATTCCTGCTCAAAGGTTTTACAGTATCATCCGTGTTTTCTGATGGCTTCATCTGTCAAAATGACATCAACAAAAAATAACTAACAAAAAAAAGGAGAAATAAATTAAATGTTGACGTGACTTCATTAGAACGTCAGAGTAAGACATGGGTACCAGGATGTTTTCTGTCTCAGTCGTTGGCCACGATGGACAGCGCGCGCAACTCGTTCAGTTTGGCCTCGTTCTCTTGCTTTCTCTGTTCATCTGTCAAACTGCCCTGATCAATCTGATCCGTCAGTTCAGTGAAGATCTTGTGCATCTCTGTAAAATAGGCCACCTGACAGAAAACAAAGAGAAATTAAGGTCAAGTACACACTATTTTTTTTTTACCATAAGAATGACAGCAGGAGTTTTTCACCTTTCCAATTTGAGTTTTCAGAACGTTAAAATGCGATCCAGTATGCCTCTGAACAACTTCCTGTTTCTTTGTCACTTTACGCCACAACACAAGTGAATTAATGTGCATTAGTGGTGTAATTGGTCATTTTTATGTACCTTATCTTCATATAGTCACAGGGAATGATGGGAAAAGTAGTTTTGCAGTTCAATACAGTCTTAAGATCTTCGCACACTGAGTCCGAAATTCTCGTCCGAAATTTCGACACAATTTAAAACCATAAATAGACTTACACACTGCCTCCGAAACTTTCATCCGTCATAAAAAAAAAATAGGAACAGGTTCGATTTTCTGCGTTTTCGCATCCGTTGAAAGCATTTTGATAGGAAACTATGACGAATACAAAAAACAAAAACAAAAAAATGCATATGAAATCTTCAGACTCGGTGTGCAAGGACCTTTTGTCTAATCTCTGGCTAATGTGATAGCATTTTCTGGACATCTTAAATCACGGTCACATACAATGTGTACAAACCGATAACATTCACAAATCCAGCTGCATATGATCAATGCCACCTAAAATCTGACATGATTATAATGGACACGCCCCTAAAAGACAAAGCCACTCCCCTTCATAATGACACACCCGTTGAGCTGAAAAGTCAGACTCAATAAAACCCCCGAGATTCCCTACTGTGATGGTCTTCATCATGTAAATATGCTCATTCTGACAGGACACAGCCCAGTCTAAACTAAAATAGAAAATGACTGCATATCTGAGGCCTTAATTTGTACGTGAAATCACTTTATGCTAAATAAAGAACTTGACTTTCACAAACAAGGGATTTTCTTCACTCCCGCTCAAAAAGGAAAACCAAACTCATCCTATGCTACGGCACAGAGATAACGCTCGTGGGTCTGTGAGTAGCAGGTGACCCCGATCTTCAGTGATCGCTGTGTGAGCGAGCGAGTGTCGGCTGAAAGCTTTCTTGACACGTCCCGCCCCTGCTCTTCCCCCGGCCCGTGAGTCAGGGGTCCCGCGAGAGACGCTTTGATGATTAATAGCCTTTAATCACATTACAAGACTCCAGGAGGAGTGGGCCGCCATTGAAAGCGCTGGGAAATACAGCTGCTCGGCTCTCAAACCTACACACAGCACATTTATTCAAGCTGCTTACTGTATGTGCGCTGGCAAACAAATCCACATCTACTATGGCCTTAAAATCCAGTGAGGAAAAAAAACTAAACATTCTCAGGACAATACGAGTGGTGCAAAACTCATGCTACAGTATGTGGCTGCTAAGGTTTTCAAAGCGGTTTTTAGCTTGGGGTTGCTAGGGTGTTCTGAATGGTTGCTAAGTGGTTTCGAACCCTAATGACTTTCCTTAAACAGACAAAATAAAAAAACTAAAAAAACTACAAAATAGAGGTTTGTTCAAATCACTGACCCAAAATATGAGCAATAATAATAGCAATACATAATTTAGCAATACCAGTATGAATGTTTCTGAAAAGCAGAGCCCGTAAAAGCAAAATCTGAGTGGGAAAAGGTTCGTCTTTTACATGGGGCGATCAAACTGAAAAGCCATTTCCTCTTGTTAGCTAGAGATACGCAGCAGAGTTTCGATTGATGAACGCAACTCAACTCCATTGTTCACACAGGAGCCATCGGGTTCAGACACCCACGGATTGCAAAGACACTTTTTAAGGTTTTTGTAGGGCAGATGTATAAATGCGGCACCAAACACTGTGATGAAGCACATCTCTTTTGAATAGATTGTGTAAACTGCCTCTGGGATTGCTCGAAATGACTTCAGACTCTAATCAAAGACTCCACGCTGGCCGTCAGTGGCACTCTGTGATCTATGAGAGGCCAGTTCCTGCCCAGTGCTGAATGGAAGCGGATACTGGTCTGTCCTGTTTATGGTGGTCTCACCACATGAAGAGCGGAGAGGGGATCTGTTTGCCGTGCAGCACGTGGGGCTGGAAGGAAAACTAGTTCAGAGGAAAATCCGCCTTGGACCTGTCAGGGATCAATCAAAACAACCAATGAATGATGCCGCCACACACAAGCTAAAATGCAGGTACGGCAAAGTATTTATGTCTCCGCTTCAGACGGCACGCCCACAGACCGTTCATGAGCTGTATGATACATGTTGCACAGACAGGAGCTTTCGCGAAACAGAAAGCTCTAATTTGATTGGTTGGTTATGACGCAGCTTTTGGTAGTCAAGGCACACGGTCTGTAGAAACTACTTTCAAAAGATTCAGGTTGGCGTAGTTCATGACATCACAGGTTTCAGTAGCTTAAGGCAGTTAGCAGCAAGAAAACGTGGCATCCTCAATAACTGCCCAATCCTGCTTTCATTCAGTTAAGTCCATTAAACAATCTGTACTTATTACTTTCAGATGGAAGGATATTCTGACCGCAAAGTCAACACACATTTCCAATAATTCCTTTGCTGCTGTCTGTTTAACTATTTGCGGAGACAGCTGCGCCATGATTCGAACGAGATACCACACCAATCTATTATTGTGGTTTCACCGATTTTAGATTTATTGCTCTTTAAAAATCACACACAGAAAAAAACTAAATCAACTGTGGTCATAGTTGAACACATCATCCAGACAGACCCTTCCTGTTTAAGCGGGTGATTCTTGACCAGAAAAGCTTCAAAGAGAATTAGTATTTATGCTTCTGTCACACACACATGAATATATTCTAAACTCACGGCTAATTAACTCATTAAACATATACACACACAAATTGTAACACAGAGTCTACACTGTAAGCCACAGATGTCCAAAACTGAGTCGGTCTACACATTTAGCATCACGTCACCTCAGAATACTCAACAACCACGGACCAATAAGCTGTAAACAAAAGGCTACCTGTTAAGCGACAATAAAGTGAAAGCAAAATTTGGTAAAAATGTGTCTGTAAAACTGTCCATTCATCCATTCTCCACACCACTTGTCCTCTATAGGCCGAGGCCGCAAAATACTCCCTGGATGGATGGCCAGTCCATTGCATGGTTAAAGCTAAAGTACAGCTAAAGTCTAGGACAACAGCACATGTGTGAGTAATTTGGGTGCTCGAAAACAAAAGGTCCAATAGGTAGTGTGAATACACAGAACGAGTCCATCAGTGCTCATGGTCAATAGAGAATACTCTGTTGGAGATGTAGCAGAACACGGAAAATGAAGTATTGCCAGGCCTTAACAAACACAGACTTACACGCATTCATATTCACACCTACTGACAATTTAGTGGTTACAATTCAGCTGACTTGCATGTCTTTGGATTATGTGGGAAACTGAAGGAAGCTGGGACTTGAACCTGGCACATTCTTGCTGTGAGGTGGCAGTGCTACCCACTGAGGCACTGCACCCCTTGTAAAGTTGTTGATATTGTAAAATTACTTAGTATCCCAACAATCAATGGAACTGCTGGATTAGATCTCAAGCTGTTCTTTAGCATTGTTGAATTTGATGCACCATCTTTAGAGCACAAAGTATTTCTCATAATTCTCTTCATTCCAACACTCTGTCTAGCTCAGGCGTTTACAACCCTGCTCCTGGAGAACTGAACTTCCTTCTTGTAGGCTTCAGTTCCAACCCTGCTTCATCACACTTGCCTGTAATTTTCAAGTAATCTTGAACACCTTGATTAGCTGGTTAAAGAGTGTTTGATTAGAGTTGGAAGTAAACTCTCCAGGAAGCTATCCATCCAGGAACAGGGATGGCTACTCCTGGTCCAGCAGTTCCTGAATGCCAGAAAGTGTCCTATGTAAATGTCTAGCAGGGTGACAATGTAATGATCTGTGTCATTCACTTTGTACATCTCCGTGGGGAGCCAGCTTTTGCTCAATGCACCCAGTGTAGACAATGCATGTATTTTTGAACAGATTTAGACCATTTCACGGCACTGAAACTACGCTTATTATAGTAACAAATCGCTCTTACGCGATTGTGGTTGCAACTCTCCTATTAGTGTTAATGGACCTTAGTGCTGCCTTTGATACTATCGACCACATCATTCTCTTGGACAGGCTCAAAAATGTTGTTGGAATTACTGTGATTGCATTGGCATGGTTCAATTTGTACTTATCTGACCATTATCAATTTGTAGCAGTAAATTAAGAGGTATCATATCAATCAATTCAGTATGTAGTACCGCAAAGCTAAGTACTAGGACCGCCATTGGTTTTCACCCTGTACTGAAGATGAGGTTTGTGAATATATTTTGTATGCGTCCAAAGATTTCCCACTCATATGAGAAGTCAAGACTCAAAGCAGTGGCTTCTAGGAAACAAGTCTACACGTGTAAATTTGGCTCATTCCGAGGCCATCCAGGATGTTTGTGCATGCATCTTTCTTTAGGCCAAATTTCTATTTGTCCTCATCCCCTGATATAAGGCTGTGTGTATGTGTGCGAATGACTCAGCAGGATGAGGGACTCTCAGCATGACTGAATATTCGGTGAGTCAAACTGTGTCCACTCCAGGACTACTGGAAACACAAACACACACTGTCCAATGTGACGTCCATCAGATACAGAGGGAGGCAGCGTCTCCACACCGCACCTATAGTAAGCAGTCTGGGGAGTCCACCTACGCCTTCTATCTGACAGAGAGACACCCTGCTCTACCTCATCACAGACAGCTGATGTTGGTTGACTGTGTCTTGGAATATGTGGGTGTTGGAGGTATGGCACTCCGGGTTACTGAAAGCTCTTGATGAATGAGACTCGGTCATCTGCTAGGCCTCTCTCTCGCTCTATCTCTCTGCTGCCCATCTGTTAGCTGAGAGCTCGAGGAAAGACTGCATTTCAGGCCTGATCTATGATCAGCTTAATACATTCATGTGTTCATTTATTTATAACCTTTATTTTTTTCCACAGAGCACCCACATCTGGTTTTCAATAGAGCAAATGACAAAAGCGTAGCATCACAAAGTGTTGCTACACAAAAACAATCACAAAAGACTGTTGTCTCCATAAAGTTTGCAATGGTTTTAGCTAAAGGAAGTTTGATGTTGTTCCATCCATGACATTTACAAGCTGAATTCAACTGCTGTTTACTAGTCAACCAGAAGACAAAATTAGCTACTAGATGACTCCAGTTATACAAATGTACATCCTGTTATCAAATAGATAGTTCCAGTTCTGGATGCTGATTGGTCAATACAGTGCTCTATTCTTTCTAAAATACATATAAGTGATGTACAGTCAGACGGTAATCTTTGTAAAAATAACCGACTAGTTCATCAACCACGTTTTTAGCATTACCGAAAGGTGAAAATATTATCCAAATTTTTTCCCCCCTCGCAGTGATGCCATTAAATAAATATTTTTGGTTCCTTTCAGTGAACAGTTCTTAAAATAACTATTTTTCTTAGTGTGAACAACACTTCATAATCTAAAGAAACTTTTTCCAGTATAAAGAACATGTGTGATTGAAGGGTTCCATTAATGTTAAAGGTTCTTGATGGAACCATGACAATAAAGAACCATTATTTTTAAGATTGTTGGGATGGAATTGAGATGCGATGCAGGCCAGATTCAAACATGCATGCCCTACACGAGCAGTACAAGCTACCAAGCGACTTGCAGGCTCACTGTGTGTATGACGGCATTGTTTGTCATCATGAAGGCTGTTTCCCGTTTGGTTAATCCTTCTCAGGCTAATCAGATAACATAAAATCAAACCTATTAACACTTGACGCATTCACATTAAGAATCATCTCCTAAATTAGGTAAACGCATAAAATGAGCAAAGAAAAATCTTAACACTTTATTTAAACTTTCTAGAAAGTAATGAATACTACGTGGGTAAATCTCAAAAACATTTCAGATGTAAATAATATTCTATTTTGTTATTGTAATATAGCAACATTTTTAAAAGTTTGTACACTCTAAAAAATGCTGGGTTAAATATAACCCAGCGCTGGGTTAAAAACGGACAAACCAAGCTGTTGGGTTGTTTTGACCCAGCGGTTGTGTTGTTTTGAGTCAAAACAACCCAATAGCTGAGTTTGTCCCTTTTTAACCCAGTGCTGGGTTATATTTAACTCAGCATTTTTTTAAATGTATAAATGTAGTTATTATTCTTCATTCTAATAAAATTTTAAATAATAATTTTCATACAATTTACTATGTAATTCATCTGTTATACCAGATCTATAACAACAGTGCATTTTCAAGTAGACAGTTAGGAGAGGCTTTCTCTCAAGATGGCATTTTTTGGGATCATAGGGCACTAGATCAGGTCCTGACAGACTCAGACCTGACAGATCTCGACTGCCCGCTCTGCCCTGAGCCGTGAAGATTATGGCTTTTAAATATGTGATTAACCCACCAAGAAAAGGCCTGCTTGGACTATTCAGCTTTAAAACCAGCTCACAGTTAAGTCGGTGTTGTAAAACACTGTGTAAAATAGGTTATATCCACCTTACTTACAGGATACGTTTGACTCAAGAGGCAGATGTCAGCAGAGGTGATCCATTAGTTTAAAACTTACTATTGTTTATGCTTCTTAATGCAACTATATTAACGTTTAAGTCCATGTGTACTGATATCATATGTGATGTCTGACTAGACTGCATTATCTCCACTTATAGAAAAGCATTTGGACACCTGTAACAATATGAATTCATTATTATCCATCAAGCCAGAAACAAAAAACAAAAAGTCTGTACAGACACACATGCAAAATAACATCATGACATGGGAATAATATTAACATCCTAACACTGTGAAAATGTCAGAGAGGGGGTAAATGCACATGTCCTGAAGACGAGATTGTGTGTGTTGACTTGGCTGCTCCTCTTTTACTACATTCATTAGATTCTAATGTTTAGCTCTCTCTCTCACACACACACTCCTTAAAATAACACACAGTCTGAGCTGTGGACATAAGCAGGCAGGATTGTGGGGGTTAATCACATTAGAGAGAGGGGAAGTGTGTAGAGTGAGACAGTGTGTGAGCGCAGCATAAAGGAGTGATTTTGTGTGTGTGTGTGTGTGTGTGTTACTCCGGGTTAATCACATTAGATCTGGGTGGAGGGAGCGTAAGCTTTAAATTTGACTACTGTGCGTGTGAGGGTGTTTCTTCAAACTTGATTTTTATTGATTTAGCTTTTTGGCTTTTATTTTTTATTAAAAACAACATTTTTTAAATTCAACCTTTTGTTAAAGGAATATCATATAACATTTTACCATGACAACTTTAAAACAGTCTTTTATGCATATATTTTGTTAATCCCTTGTCTCAGACTTTTCTCAAACCAGCCATAAATATTTAATTACAGCCACAACACTGAATTTTGTATTATTTCCTTATTTTTATACATATTCATGTAAAATACGTAAAATATTTTTGTTTGTGTAGATTCATAACTACATCATCCAGGTGTTAAAACGTTCAAAAAATTAAATTTTTATTGAAATCACTGGACTATAAAATAATCAACAAGACGTTTCGGTGTCTATCCAAACGCCTTCATCAGTAAAAACACTAAATTGGGGAAGTCGTGGCCTAATGGTTAGCGAGTCTGACTCGTAATCCAAAGGTTGTGGGTTTGAGTCTCGTACCGGCAGGGATTGTAGGTGGGGGGAGTGAATGTACAGCGGTCTCTCACACCTTCAATACCACGACTGAGATGCCCAAGGCACTGAACCCCCAACTGCTCCCCGGGCGCCGCAGCATATACGGCTGCCCACTGCTCCGGGTGTGTGTTCACGGTGTGTGTGTGCACTTTGGATGGGTAAATGCAGAGCACTAATTCCGAGTATGGGTCACCATACTTGGCCACGTGTCACGTCACTCACTCACGTCACGTCACTCAAAAAAAAATATATTAAAGTACTTGTGCAAATATCCACAATATGTCACATGATCAACAGACCTATAGAGGTAACGTGACTACTGTTTTTGCACAGTATTTTGCACATAATTTGCACAGTACACTTCATCAGCATCATATATTGTACAGTGAGACGTTATAGCATTTCTCTTACTTCATTCTAAATCGTCTATTGTCATACTTGATCTTACACTTTTATTATATAAAAAAAATGTTTACGAAATGACAGTCCAACAGCTCACCAGTTACTCATCATTTGAAAGTTTGCAAGTATTAATTTTATCCTCTACTTTTGTATTTTCCCCCCTCAATTTAAGTCCACCTATAATGGGAAAACACATCATGATTTAGATTTATAAGATCAGCTTCCAACTTTTCTGGCTGATTTTCTACTGTGTACTGTTTACATATAATATAATATACAGTGGTGGCCAAACTTATTAGAACACTAGTATTTTCAGCAGCTAAAAATAGTTTTAAGTCAGTTATTTCTATCTTTTGCGGTAGTGTGTCAGTAGGAAATATCAATTTACATTTCCAAAAATTCATTTAGCCATTAATTGTAATAATCCAGTGAGATTTTAGTCTGACAGCAGCCAGTGCGCCACACAGATATCTGATCTGATCATCATCAGTCTGTCTGAGATTACATGAAGAAACAGAACAAACTGAGACAGACTCAATCCAGAAGAACTGTGGCAACGTCTCCACGATGCTTCAAGAAACCTACTTGCGAAGCTACAGTACTGTTAAAAGTTGTAGACACTTGTGTAAAAATGCTGTCAAAAATAATGCCATAAATACATTTTCTTTATCAATTAACTTCGATTAACTAAATAAAATTCCAACATTGTGTGACCATCCTTTGCGTTTTAAAGCGTTTTGGCCCCGGTCGCACTTGGACACTAGTTTTTCAGGAAGCTGCAGGTAGGTCCTTGAAGCATCTTGGACGTTGCCACAGTTCTTCTGGATTTTTAGTCTGTCTCAGTTTGTTCTGTTTCTCTCAAACCTGACAGAGCTTGAGAGGTTAAGAGGTGAGGAGAAGAATGGCAGATAATTGCCAAATGCTGATGTGCAAAGCTTGTCGCATCAAACGAAAAAGACTTGAGACTGTAAAGGTGCTTCAGCTAAATATTTAGTTAAGGGTATGTAATAATAGATAATCTAGATGTATAATGTAATATAGATAATACTTATGCAATGTACTTATTTCAATTTTTTTATTTGTAATTAATTTACGAACTTGTGACAATTCTGTTTTTGCTTTGTCAACATGGTGTGTAGATTGATGTGGGAAATAAAAGTTAATTAAAGCGGTTTAACATAAGGCAGCAACATAACAAAAAAGTATGAATACTTTCGCAAGGCACTGTATTATATTATTATTAATATATATATGAATATATATTATATTTTAGATATATATATATATATATAAAAGGCAATCAATGTTGTGTGTGTGTGTGTGGGAGACTAGATAGGGAATTTTTTGTGTTGTGTTAAACAAAATATAAAAGTATGTTCCCACAAAATCCATATGGCCCACGTAACCGTCATGCTGTATTTTAGTTTGAGTTATTTTGCATCTGAGCTGGTTGCATTTGATGCTCACCTGAGCTCGTATCAGAGCCTCAAAGCTGGGCTGAAAGTAGTCAATGCGGCTGTTGTAGAACTCGGGCATCTCGTCCAACAGCTGCTTGTTCTTGGCTTCAAAGTCTTCCCTGACAGGCTTCAGTTCTTCCCTAGCCTAAAAACAAAACACACACACACACACGTAATGCAGCAAAAAATAAAAACAAGACTACTGCCTACCCCAGAATGACTTGCCAATTATTAAAGCATGCTGTTATGGTGTGTCATTAGAATAATAACAAAAAAAATTGTAAGAGGCCAGGATATTTTCAAGGGTGTGGAGGTGGGGAAGAGCAATGTTGATGATGCAATCACCAATCAGCACAGCGGAAGGGAGGGGAAAGCAATCTATAAGTGCTGACCTCTGCTAGGATACGACCTGCTTTCTATATATGACACAGGCCATGTGTAAATGTGATTGCACACACACTATCAGTTCTCCTATCCTCTATGGCCCTGCTGAGTCCTTCAGTGTGTGTGTGGGCGATGGGCTGTACATGTATGTAGAAGTTTTCCAAGCATCCGTCTCTATCTGTTTGCGCACGTACGGTCCATCACGTGTCAACATACACATGCATAATGACCCAGAAGTGTGCAACAATAAGAACAAACAATTATTGTTTGCTCGTGTTCGCTGGATCGTGTTACTGTGTGCGAGTGAGTGTGTGTGTGTGCGCGCGAAACCCAATTATCCCACAGTGTGTGTTGAGCGCAGCCTCTTGAAAAAGTGCAGCTGAGTTGAGAGGCTGTTTCTCTTTGCGTGGGTGAGTTCGCTTGCATGTATACATGTGCTCTGAATACTTCTGCGTCCATCCAGCGCAGCTTCCTTCACTTGTTGCTGCATGCTAAAAGAAAAATCCCGCCAGAACTGTACGCGAGCGGACGGATGATAACAAACCCGATGACTCTTAAGGTCCAGCACACTCGAGTACAAGCATCCACTACAGGAAGATGTATAAAGACTAGAGAAAAACTGTTGTGTGAGAAGTGTTTCATAGTTCAGGTGGCTTTGTGTCTTTTTGAGCTCCAGCTGAAGTCAATATGAAGTCAAAATTGTGCTGCAAGGATGAGGTATTTTTGGAGGTCGAAACCCAGAAAAGAGCTTTTTACCACTTCCGGCTCCTTAGTCTCAAAGTCAATGGGTTTTTTTTAATGGGGTTTTGGATAAATGCCTGAAATGAGGTCACTTTTACCGCCACATTGTGCTTGTAATCATGTTAGAAACTCAAACATTCAGGAAAAAGGATTTTGTTTTTTTTTGCATATGTATTAAAAATAGCTGTATTTTGTCAGCAGTTATATGCCATATGACCTTTTTGATACATGTTTGTTGTGGATATGGTCTTATATTCTATAGCTCCTCATAAACAGGGTGAATTTTAAGACAGAAGCTCAGAGATTAATTTAAAAAAACTTGCCCCAATGAACATTTGTGCTGAAAAGGTTTGGATTTTAATTGACTGTTTTTACTATAGTAAACACATTTTATGTGTAACAAGGTTGCATTAAATTAAAATGCTTCCGATTTGATGTCCATCTTTCCCTATTCAAGTGAACAAGAGCTGTATGCTTTATCTACACAGAAAACAGCTCCCTGGGGCGTTACCAACATGACCGCTGAGTGAACTAACTTGAATTAAAGGATTTCTGGTATTAGTAGGCGATCAGTCACTCATCGAAAAATGAATGGCTGAAATTGCGACGCTGTCGGAAAGGAAGTCCTGCCTTGAATGGAAGAACTGGTTGTACCTGATGGAGTTTGACCATGATGGGCCCCGTCTTCTCTTTTTCTTCATATTTCTCCACTTTAGACTGGAGTCTCTTATAATCTTGAAGAGCCTGTTCCCTGCGTTTTACTGCCATGTTCAGACTGGGAAACACACTGCTGTACCTGCGCACATACAGCACAGACAGAGAAAATTATCAATGTGCACATAACACAGACACATTACAAGGCATCTTCTGACCCTTAAGTTTTTCCAAATCTGTATGAGTTTCTTTCATCAGCTGGACACTAAAGAAGATATTTTAAAGAATGTGTGTTACAAAACAGTTGATGTTCCCCATTGACTTCCATAGTATTTTTTGTTCTATACTATGGAAGTCAATGGGGACCAACAGGTGTTTGGTTACACACATTCTTCAAAACATCTTCTTTTACAATCCATAGAAGAAATAAACTCATACAGGTTTGGAACAACTTGAGGGTGAGAAAATGATGACAGGATTTTTTCTAGTTTTGGATGAACTATCCCTTTAATAAGACAAAGACAAATAACAAGTCAACAAAGTCACAAGTAGAAAAAAAATGTTATAAATTGTTAATAAAACCATTTGTAAACTGTCAGATTTACACAGATATTTGCCATGTTTGCGTTATGAGGAAAGATTGTTTCTATGACGAGAAATGTGAGAGACCACAAACATAATGATAAAAAAATTCATAGATTTAAAAGTTGTGCTCCTATAGTGTGTGGAGAGCTGCGAATGTGACCAAGATGGCAAACCAAACACCAAACCAGAGTCCCGACTGTGAACACGGGAAAACATCTTGCAGTCAAACGTGACTTTACAGTAAACAAATGGCGGACGACGGGCAAGAAGAAATGACGATTATAGTGTTTGGACTGGTTTTTACAGAAAATTTGTGGAAATAAAAGAAAAAAAAATATTTAGATGAAGTCACAGAGACGCGTGAAAATGTTACAGCGTGAGCTGGAGGCAGGGTTGCCAGGTCCGAGAAACAAAACCAGGCCAACAGATATTCAAAACTAGCCCAATCGCATTTTTTGCATGGTTTTCCTCTTCTTTCGGGTGTCCGCTTCATCATTAACGCATTCCGGGGAGAATACGCCTATATCCTACGCTGGTACGCCACTCTTTCGTGAACGCGTGCACGACAGTTAGCGGAAGCTAGAGATTACGGTTTATAAAGTTTTAAATATGGTTATTTTTCTTATACAAAGGCATCATTTCACTTCAGAAGGCCTTTATTAAAACCCGGAACGGTGTGAAGCGCTTTTTATGATGGACCATTCACTGCTAGGGGTGTGCCATATCATAATACTGGTATAAATTTGTACATGATAAATAAAAGTGTCATATCGCTATATCATTGATATCATGCTTATGGCGGATATACGTTCCCTAGCGCGCGCACACCACCACCACAAACCCAATAGGTGTGTTCGACTTGAAACAGCGCTGCGCAGACTGATCGGTGTATGACATCAAAGTATCGTGAGAGCGGTTCTAGAGCATATTCGAGCGCACACTCTTAGTCAAAAATAGGTGAGGTGCATATCTTTAGCGAAGCGGCACAGAGAGGGGCAAGTCACTCTCGCGGTATTTTGACGTCATACACCGATCGGTCTGCTTCAAGTCGAACACACAGCTGCTGCTGCCACCTTATGACAATAGATTCACACTTCAAATTAGGTAGTCTGTCATCGATGACAGTAGCTCATTGGAAAAGGACGGAAAATGCCTTTAATTTTGTTTGCACTAATAAATGCTGCTGCCTGCCAGTTGCAATCTCCAATAAAACGTTGTTCCATGTTTTTATTTTCTATATCGGCATAAATATCGTTATCGCAAATATTCTTGAAATATCATGATCTAATTTTGAGGCTATGTCGCCCACCCCTATTCACTGCCATTAAAAAGCTTGGAAGAGCCAGGGCATTTTTTTTTTATATATAACTCAGATTGCATTCGTCTGAAAGAAGAAAGTCATATACATCTGGCTTGAGGGTAAATCATGGGGTAATTTCTTTTTTGAGTGAACTATTCCTTTAACACATCTCACATCACAGGGAAATCTGATAAAACAATCTGTAGAACGATCAAAATAATTGGAACTAGGATTGTCAGAAGGGGAGAATTCAGCTCAAAATCGGCCGGGTTTCCTTGTAGTGTGTGCCCTGCTTAAGACTGTCAACCTCTAGCGGAATTTCCCCAAGTAGCTCATTGACTTACAATGACTAATTTCAGTTTACCAGTTTTAAAAATGCAAATTTAGTTTTTCTGAACAACAACAACTACAACACTTGACTCTCTGCTGCCCCCACCAGCTCTGGAGGAGCCACTGAATTTTCACAACAGGTTGCTATATATAAAAAAATTGTGTAGTTTGTATGAGGCATGCTTGAATTTATTGTTTGACCTTAACATGGTGACCATTATGAGGGAGCGACCAGCCATACTGCATTTTCTAGGAGTCTTCATCTTATGAGTTCACATCATTTAAAAAATATCTATTCATTCCTTTAGGTGTTAAACTTACTTTAAGCGAAACACTACAGTGTTTCATAGTCTACATGGACAGGGAAATCAATAGAGTGTGTTGAACACAGCAAACCCCAGAGTTTGTTCTATGACAAAAATAATTTAACAATGTGATGAGGAGGTTCATGCAGCATTAGCCCATTTTAACGGGATCACTTAATTACAGCCACACAAATGGCACGGAGGCATTTCACTTGGATTCTTTTATTGTTTCGATTCCAAATGAAAATATAATCTCTGGGTGAGAAGCCTGGTCTCAGGAAACTAAAAATAGGAAAACTCTAAACTGTAACTTAGCAACAGAGTCGGCCGCTTTGGTTTGAGGCCTGACTGCGTTTCGACTTTGCATCGCCTGGGAGCACTGAGGAACAGTACAAACACATGACCCACACTGTTTTGTTCTTTGTAACTACTGAAAAAAGCGACTTACTTCGCAAAAGCTACAAGCCTTGAAGTAGGAGGACAGTTTTAGGGTCAAGGAGCTATAAATGTATGTTCTTATGTGCATTATTTGGGGGGATTTAGGTGGAGAAACTTCGTAAGGTGCATCTGTAGGTCTTCTGCAGTCGACTGTGTGTGACGCATCTTCTGTAGGAGAAGATGCGATGCGTAAAGTGGCCTGCGGTTAAACTGAAATGGCCAACGATGCAGCCTAAATTGCTGACTTTTATTGAGATTGTTAACTACCGAGTCTACTTGAATAAACCAATAATTAAATTATTGGTCACATTAGCCAGATGTTTCAAGAAAATAATTATGAAAACACCATGTGGGGAGGAAAAGAAAAAAGAAAAACCACAACTCAAATCTCTGAAGGTTATTTAACATTGACATTTTTTTTACATTTTACAACAGATCAGCATTTGCATTTAATGTAATGCACTTTATAGAGATTTTATTGGATGACATTTTTAAACTGAAATGCTAAACAAATGATTTATGCTTTTGATCATATTTTCTTTAGGATAATGAGCACTGATAAAAGCCATTCAATAATTGATAATACAGGACCTGCAGTTAAAAAGATTAATACGTTTTTGAATAAGGATGTCAATGTTTCATTATGAGAAATCATGACATTGACAGCCAAATGTTTTAACAGTAAAAATAATTACAAAAAAAGTGTTTTATTATATAATTCCAAATCTTTTTTTAATCATCTTCAGCTGCTTTCTGAAGGCTTTATGGGAATATTCTCCGTAAAGCTGCTTAGTAGCAATATTTAAGCCTATTATTTAATCGTTATACAAATTAGTTTTTACATTAATAGGGAACAGAAAAAAGATAGACATTTTTCAAAAATTGCTGAGTAATTTATTTTGCTTTTGTAAAGTAACACATATAAAAGCCTGGTATTTCATTTGGTATAAAAATAAATAAATAAATAAAACACTGTCTTCATAAAAATTTATCTCACACAATATAAATGAGTATTTAAACATGAAAATATACAGCCACGTTTAAATTTTGGGAATTGGATAATGTATGCAGTGTCTTAGGAATCAAAAAGTTTGAAAATGACTGACTAAGATCTGGAACCGTAACCAAAGTTTTGCAAGTTTAAGCCCTGCGAGAGGTAATCCATAAACTTTTGGGTCCGGTAAGACAAATCCGTCAAATTAGTAAAGAAAGTGATGAGCTAAAGGAGGTAAAAGTGAAGGAAAACTACAAGAGGAGAAGCAGAGAGAGAGAGAAAGTGAGTGGCTTCATCGTGCGGCGCAGTGTTAAGACAAGCCCTAAATTGTTTCCCACAGGAAGTAAAGAAGGGAGCGGCACAATATCACTGTGGCAACGTCACAGGACCCAGCCCCACAACCCACACGCACCCTCGATTTATAAAACACCACCTTAGCGCAATGACTCTCTTCTATCTCTCTTCCTGGCACGAATGTCAAGTGTGACAGCTGGATAAATCATCGTGCAAACATAAAACTACCTTAAAATGACAATCTAAAATAGATTCATAATATTATGGCCACTTAATAACACCAAAAAAAAACCTAAAAAAAACCTCCCCTGACATGCAAAACAAATTTGAGAAAAAATTTAAAACATCAGAATTGGACTTAAAGATGACTGATGGATAAAATAATATCCATCAGTCATGATATTTCACTTTTTAAATTATTCTTTCCAGCCATTTTTGATTATTATTCAAGAGTTTTTAAAAATGTAATTTAGAATGATACACTAATAAATCATTCAGTGTTTTATTTGACCAATTCAAGAAAAGAATTAAACACAATACATGTACTACATAAATATCCATTCTTTTTCCAGAAATGGAAGACACACTGTCCATAAAATAAAATAATAAAATAAAATAACAATTTACAAAGAGCGGTTAATTTAAGATGCATAAAATGTTTGTAGTCACTCACAATAAGCCAGCAACATAAAAATTAAAAAAAACAAATATGTAAATAATATTTTAAACCCAAGCTATTTCAAATATAATCAAATAAAGACAAAAGTAATGATAAAATAATACAAAACACAGTTTAATAGATGGCTTTATCATCTGTACATTTCCTTAAAATCACATGCCTTTAGTAGACATGGTAAAAACATTAAAAGGAATAATTTGTATGACTGAAAATTAAGTCAGAAAATCACTGAAAATCTTGATTTTTGGGGCAATGATCTGTCACATATGCACAAGCATCATCTATTTATCTATTCTACATCCAGCCACACTATATTTGTGAAATAGAAACTTGATCATGTTACATGGAATATTCCAGGTGTAATTTGCATCTTTTGTCCCCTGAAAGCAGGTTTAGTGCAGGTTAGTGCCTGTTCTGTCTATAATGACAGTTCACGGGTGTTGTTCTTGGAAGTAAGCGATCTAAAAACACTCGCTGTAATCTAGACGAACGCTTCAGACGGACTAGAGGATGGACCGTCTGACTCGGCACAACCCAAACACACGGTCATGTGCCCGGCTCATCTAAAAGCTCTCTTGATGTTTCGTTGAACCTCTGCATGACTGCGCACACACACACACTTATGCTCCACCTCGCTGGTAGGCTGTATAATTTAACACCCGTCTCGTCTGGCTGCGGGTGTGGTGGCCGCTTGACAGAGAATGACAGAAATAACAGTTGGACGAAATCGCAGTCGGCTGTTTTCAACAGTGGCACACACACACACGCAGCTCCGTGAGCCAAACCAGAGTCTGGACGGGATGACCGCTGCAGCTACCCGTGTTCTGTCCATGGGACAGCGTGACAGTACGTCTGTGCAAGAGTTTACAGAGTTCACTGTACTGTGGGGTGTAACGCTGGCTGCTGTGTCATGCCTGAGAAGCGAGGCCTTTATTATAGATTTTCTGTTTCTATAAATCTGATCCGCGTGTTTGACCAGCCCTGTGTCTCTTTTAAGCAGCACAGGAGACTCTAAACACAACGTATGGCATCTCTCTGTTTGCGTTTGACAATGCCAGGGTGTTTGCTGTAGGGTGGTTACGTACTGGCCCAAGTCACAAGAGCCCACCCAAGTGTCTATGACATTCTGGTATCTAGTTATGGCTCGGGTCACTCCTTCAAATGCAAGTTTATGGGAATGTTCCACCCATTTTATTGTCTGGAAGGTGAAAATCATAACGGGATAGTGCAGGCGAAAATGAAAATTGTCATTATTCATTCATCTTCATGTCAGTCCAAACCTTTAAGACGGTCTTTCTTTAGCACAAAACACAAAAGATGATATTTTGATCAATATTTCCATTTTCTTGTTTTATGTTTTTGTGTGCGTTTGTCTTATTTTTGCATAGTGTTTCGTTTGTTTTGAGCTTTTTTGTGGGTTTTTGTTTTATTGCATTGTCATTTTTAGTTGTATTTGTTTTTGTGTTGTTTTTTATTTTTGCGTTGTGTTATTTTTCTGTTCTATTGAGCTGTTCTTTTTTGTTTAGAGATGTTTTTGTTTTATTATTGTGTCATCATGTTGTTTTATTATTGTGTCATCACAAGCTTTTGTTGTGTTGGTTTTATTTTTGCATTGTTATTTTTCTGTTTTTTTTTGGGGGGGGGGTAGTTTTTGCTTTGTGTTGTGTTGTTTGTTTGTTTCATTGTGGTGTTGTTCTTTGGTATTTTTGCATTGTGTTTTTTTTATTTTGTAGAGTTTTGTTTTCTGTTTGCTTTTATTGAGTAGTTTTTTGTGTTCATTTGTTTAGTTTTTTTGTGTTTGGCCATAATATTTTTTTTATTTGTTTTGTTTTTATGTTGTGTTGCTTTTGTTACATTTTTGCATTGCGAGTTATTGTTTTGTTTGTTGAGTTGTTTTTGTTTTATGTGTTCTTTTTTTTTTTTGCGTTGTTTTGTTTTTTTGTTGAGTTGCTTCTGTTTTGTTTTTTTTTTTTGTTGCTTTTGTTTTGTTTTAGTGTTCTTTTTCATTTTTGTCTGCTGTTGTCTGTGCAATGAAAGTCAATGGGGTCCATGTACGTACAAAAACAGCTGAAACATTCTTCAAAATACCTGCATGTTTAGAGCATGAGGGTGAGTAAATTCTGACAATTTAAATATTTGGGTGAATTATCCCTTTAATTCTGATTACTTAAATGATTAAAACTGTACTAGTATCTCTCTTAAACAGGTCACATGATTTGTTATCGTATCGTCCATGTCAAGCACCCAAAGCTGAACACTTAGTTGTGGATTTGAATAAAGCCTTACATGTGAGCAATAGTTAGTGGTGTTTGCTAAGACAAGCATCACTATTACTAAGATATCTCGCCAGGACACATATCAGAAAAACAGAATTCCATCTTGATCAACAAAGACTTCAATGAACTGAGTCAAAACAACCTCCCCTAATGCATATCGCCCAGCAGATATAATGGAGTGCTACTCGCACGATTCAAAACTGTTGCGGACTTCTGTTAGCGCAGATAAAACACACACTCAAAGCGAGAGCCACGCACTCACCTGGTTTAGAAATGAGTTATCACATTAAGAGATCCGACATCTGTCTGAAGCCATTAGAGTTTCAACAGCTTTTCAGAAGGATCACATTATAAATACTTTCCTCCCATGAACACTGATAGAACAACGAGAAAGGAACAAGAAAAGCTGAGCTCTTCATGCACTAATGGAATCTTGTCTTTAGTATCTTGGCTTATGGCTGATTAAATGTGTTGCGGCGAAGCAGAAAACAAAGCCGGTGTGTTTTAAGGATTCCACTGGAGGCGAGACTAAAAGAATGCAGTTTTGTTTAAAGCTAAACATGAGATTTCCAGCATGCTTGATATGGATGCATACTAAGTTTGAAAGAGTCGATGCTCTAAACATCTGTGGGTGACTGACAAATTATATTGTGCATGAAGAAAATTTTTTTTTTAGGACCATTAACATTTTTTGCATAGTGACATTATCCCGTTATCCCTTTTAATATAATATTGTTCCTATTCTACAACTTAAAAAAAAAAACATTTAAATTAAAATTCATTAAAGGCAATTTGTATGTATAATTCTTTCACAAGTAAAATAAATACATTAAATTATTCTATATATTATCGTAATCAAGATAATTATAAACTCTTGAAAAATAAGCTTATTCTAAGGACCGTTAATATTTTTTGCCGTGACATTATTGATATAGTCACATTATTTTCATGACAGTTAAGCACATATGCATCCCATATTCCCATTAACTGTTACACTGACCTGGTTGTTTTCTACTTTAGGACTTTTAGATTTGATTCTATAGACTCTAACATATTCTTAATACAGTATTATTCCTGGTCTACAACATTTATACATTTAAATTAGCTTACATTAAAGGAGGTGCAACAAATATTGACTTCAAGTATAAATCTTCAAATAATAAATATACATAAGTATAATAAAATTGTTTTTTTTTCGATATGAGAATGGGAAGAAAATGTATCACTAGTCGAAAACGTCAAAAAAAAGCTGCATTTATTTGATTAAATTGTATTAGTTGATCAATATAGGCAAAATAGTATACGAAATATTTTTACAATTAAAAATAGGTTTCTTTTTTAAATTATATTTATTTTAAATATTTTTCTATTTTATTATATATATTTTAAGTGTAATTTATTCCTGGGATGGCAAAGCTAAATTTTCAGTCTTTAATGTCAAATGATCCTTCAAAAATCATTCTAATATGATTTCCTTTTTTTTCTTACTGTGATATTTTTTACTGTGTTGATACTGTGAAGTGAATGATAGATTGAATGGCAGCGGTAACATTGTAAATATATAACAGTATATCCTACTTTTATTCAGCAAGTATGCATTAAATTGTTTAATAGTGACAGTAAAGACATTTATAAGACATTTATAAGACATTATAATGTTACATATGATTTCTATTTCAAATAAATGTTGTTCTTTTGAACTTTTTATTAATCAGAGAATCCTAAAAAAAATGTATCACAGTTTCCATAAAAATATTAAGCAGCAAAAACGGTTTTCAACTGCTAATACGAATCATTATTAATAAATGAGCACCACTAGTAATTTATGATAACTGAGCACCAAATAAGCACATTTCCAAGGGATGTTTAAAATAAATAAAATATTTATGTCCTAAAAACACTATTTCTTTAAAGCATAATTATGTTCTTTTGGTTTTGAAGTGAAACATGATCTAGATACTTCTCAATAATTGTGAGATTCACTCAAGAATCAGAGTTCAATATCTCCAGTTATGTTCAAGCAGTCATATTTGTTAGCTTGAGGAAGAGAAGTGGTCAGCTGTAAGTTTGCATGTGTATGAGCCAGAGTGTGTGTATGCTGAGCAGGGTTTACTCTGCTGTTTAAAGCCTCAACTGTGCTCATAGTATTCGCGTGTACATGAGAGTGTGTGTTTCTGGGCTTGAGGCCACAGTAAGAGCCTACACACACGTCCGCCACACACCCACCAGTCAGCGGAAATGAGAACCATTCCATCCTGCCACCAAACACACACACCACCAGAAAACACTTTCTATCCATCTTCCTCTGACTCGCTGTCTTCACACACAACAGCTGTATGGCTTCACCAAAGCTGACCAAAACCTCTTTGTGGTCAAGGGTAAAGTAATAAAAAAAACAATATAATTATTTCTTATATAATTGAACACGAATCAGCACATCCTCGGGAACAAAGTGGGTAGAGTCACTCCAAGAATCCTCAAACTCAAAACACACAACACACACACACCACACACACACAGAGTCGTTTGTTAGGGATTGTCCCCTCCTGCACCGCACCGTTCCTCTTCCTTGTCGCTTCGTTAAGGCCTGCTTGTTCTGTTCCGGCCCGTCCCACGAGAGAACGGAGGCATGGAATAGCACTCATGGGGCGAGAGAGGATGTAGGGGCGCAGCCAAATAAACTTTCTCCAGACCAAACCCTTTCATTCAGGACAGACCTGCCGCAGTCAGAACATTCCTCATATAACGCTCTGTGCGTTTAATGGGGGCGCGTCAGTCGGGGTGAGGGATGGGTAAGTCTGGGCGACCTGAAAGAAAGTCAGTGTATGTCGGATTGCGTGCCGTGTGTGTCGCAGCGATGGTGGTTCTTTAACTGCAGCAGCCTGGCTGTAGTTCTGTCCGCAATAAACGTATTGGTTCCTATGAAATAGAATAGCGCAGATTTTCCGCCGAGGACACGCAATTGATTCCATGTTAAAAGACAATAACACAATTCCAGCCCAGCATTATAAATATCTTCGATCACACATTATGGACTGGTTATGAACAGGATTCAAAAGAATATCAGTTCCAGGACCGATGTCCAGTGGAAGATGATGCCCTCAGATGTTGAAAATATTTGAAGTTCACCATCATTTTTTTTTCATAAAAAAAAAAAAAAAAAAAAGGATGGAAACGACAGATACAATAGCTCTGCTCTGCTCCAAATCCTGAACTGCCTCATTGTCTACTCCCTACATAAGCAGCATACTTAACCCAAATAAAAGCACAGGTGACTTTTACATCAGTTTCAGCAATTTCACACAAGACACAAATCACTTTACTTGTGAGACTTAAAGGGATAGTTCACCCAAAAATTACAATTTTGTCATCATTTACTCCCCTCAAGTTGTTCCAATTCTGTATCTGTTTCTTTCTTCTGTTGAGCACAACAGAAGATATTTTGAAGAATGATGGTAACCAAACAGTTGACAGTAGCCTTCAAGTGGCATGGCTACCGTCAACCGTTTGGTTACCAATATCTATTTCGATTTTTTTCTTCTCACAAAGAGCACAATTTGGCATTATAAAAATTAGAATAGAATATTATATATTAGAATACTTACATTTTTAACACTTTTTTTTTTTTAAGTTTAAGTGCAATTAACGGAGCTCTGCACTTCTGCAGTGTGCACATATCTAACGGTCGACTGATTTATAGAACCATTTGGAGTAGACGTCACAGTACTGCACAGTACAGATTAGTTTGGAGCCCGAGCCTGCGCAGTAGAGATTCGTTTGGAGCAAGAGTCTGCGCAGTAGAGATACATTTGGAGCCCGAGTCTGCGCAGTAATGATTCGTTTGGAGCCCGAGTCTGCGCAGTAGTGATTAATTTGGAGCCAGAGCCTGCGCAGTAGAGATTAGTTTGGAGCCCGAGTGTGCGCAGTAGAGATTAGTTTGGAGCCCGGGTCTGCGCAGTAGAGATTTGTTTGGAGCTAGAGTCTGCGCAGTAGAGATTCGTTTAGAGACAGAGTCTGCGCAGTAGAAATTCGTTTGGAGCCAGAGTCTGCGCAATAGAGTTTCGTTTGGAGCCAGAGTCTGCGCAGTAGAGATTCATTTGGAGCAAGAGTCTGCGCAGTAGTGATTTGTTTGGAGCCTGAGTCTGCGCAGTAGAGATTCATTTGGAGCCAAAGTCTGCGCAGTAGAGATTCGTTTGGAGCCCGAGCCTGAGTCTGCGCAGTAGTGATTCGTTTGGAGCCAGAGTCTGCGCAGTATAGATTTGTTTGGAGCCAGAGTCTGCACAGTATAGATTCGTTTGGAGCCCGAGCCTGCGCAGTAGTGATTTGTTTGGAGCCCGAGCCCGAGCCTGCGCAGTATAGATTTGTTTGGAGCCAGAGTCTGCACAGTAGAGATTAGTTTGGAGCCAGAGTCAGCGCAGTAGAGATTCTTTTGGAGCCAGAGTCTGCGCAGTAGAGATTCGTTTGCAGCCCGTGTCTGCGCAGTAGAGATTCGTTTGGATCCAGAGTCTGGTCAGTAGAGATTCGTTTGGAGCCAGAGTCTGCGCAGGAGAGATTCGTTTGGAGCCAGAGTCTGCGCAGTAGAGATTTGTTTGGAGCCTGAGTCTGCGCAGTAGTGATTTGTTTGGAGCCTGAGTCTGCGCAGTAGTGATTTGTTTGGAGCCTGAGTCTGCGCAGTAGTGATTTGTTTGGAGCCTGAGTCTGCGCAGTAGTGATTTGTTTGGAGCCTGAGTCTGCGCAGTAGTGATTTGTTTGGAGCCTGAGTCTGCGCAGTAGTGATTTGTTTGGAGCCTGAGTCTGCGCAGTAGTGATTTGTTTGGAGCCTGAGTCTGCGCAGTAGTGATTTGTTTGGAGCCCGAGCCTGCGCAGTAGAGATTCGTTTGGAGCAAGAGTCTGCGCAGTAGAGATACATTTGGAGCCCGAGTCTGCGCAGTAGAGACTCGTTTGGAGCCCGAGTCTGCGCAGTAGAGATTCGTTTGGAGCCAGAGTTTGTGCAGTAGAGATTTGTTTGGAGCCAGAGTTTGTGCAGTAGAGATTTGTTTGGAGCCAGAGCCTGCGCAGTAGAGATTCGTTTGGAGCCAGAGCCTGCGCAGTAGAGATTCGTTTGGAGCCAGAGTCTGCGCAGTAGAGATTCGTTTGTAGCCCGAGTCTGCGCAGTAGAGATTCGTCTGGAGCCAGAGTCTGCGCAGTAGAGATTCGTTTGGAGCCAGAGTCTGTGCAGTAGAGATTCGTTTGGAGCCAGAGCCTGCACAGTAAGATTCGGTTGGAGCCAGAGCCTGAGCAGTAGAGATTTGTTTGGAGCCAGAGCCTGCGCAGTAGAGATTAGTTTGGAGCCAGAGTCTGCGCAGTAGTGATTCGTTTGGAGCCAGAGTCTGCGCATTAGAGATTCGTTTGGAGCCCAGTAGAGATTCGTTTGGAGCCCGAGCCTGCGCAGTAGTGATTTGTTTGGAGCCAGAGTCTGCGCAGTATAGATTCGTTTGGAGCCAGAGTCTGCACAGTAGAGATTAGTTTGGAGCCAGAGCCTGCGCAGTAGAGAACTGTTTGGAGCCCGAGTCTACGCAGTAGAGATTAGTTTGGAGCCAGAGCCTGCGCAGTAGAGAACTGTTTGGAGCCCGAGTCTACGCAGTAGAGATTAGTTTGGAGCCAAAGTCTGCGCAGTAGAGATTCGTTTGGAGCCAGAGTCTGCGCAGTAGAGATTCATTTGGAGCCAAAGTCTGCGCAGTAGTGATTGTGAGGTGGAGCCGTGGTCTCAAAGTCCTGCCCAAACTCCTGCAGACCCAATAGCAAGATCACAATCATGACATCACACCCCATTTTTATAGCATCAAATAACTAGCTAAAAGCTAACTTATTAGAAAAACAAACACTTGAACATAGATCAGCATGATAAGAATTATTTCAAATGACGGAAACCATCTTTGGAAAAAATTATTTGAAGTGCACGTTTAGTTTGTCTCAGGTCCCATTACATTACATGGAGAGAGGGGTTTATGACCTATACTGCATCCAGTCACCTGGGGGTCGATAAACTCAAATTGACCTTTTTAAAATTCTTTTATTCCATGGCTTCCATAGTCTGCTACTTGAAAACGGCCATTTTCTGCCACCAGATAGGCTCCGCCCACAAAAAAAACCTCATCACTGTTTGCAAACACCGAACTGGTCTATTGCCAAAACCAATATATAGTATTTGCCGATATTTAGCCTTTTTGAATTACTTGTATTGACCAATATGTTTTCCTGTTTGGCAAATAAATGTCGGAAGAGCAATTTTTATTTTGACAGCATTGAGCTGAGATGAACTGATTATTGATCATCCCTTTGAGATTAACTGATTATTGATCTGTGGGTGATGCTCACAAAAACATGTCCAGGTCAACTTTCACAGACAAATTATATTTTGCATGACGAAAATATTTTTAGGACCATTAACATTTTTTATTTGCATAGTGATATTATCTCTTTGTCAGATTACTGATTATTGATTACTGGTTAGGTTTTTAGTCAACAATTCATTTATTTGTGAAAAATACTGTAATAAAATTATAAAAAATTGATATATCAAGTATAAATCGGTTTAAAGCAGCTTTTGCCCTAGGTGAACTTGCACATAGTTTTTCAGGTAGCTTTACAGGTAGGTCTCTTGAAGCATCTTTGCATCACAGAAATAAATTATATTTTAAATTTAAATTAAATTGACATAGAAATCAGTTATTTTACACTAACAATTTTTCCCAATATATCTGTTTTTTCTGTATTTTTAAATCATATAAATGCAGCCTTGATGAAGAGATTTCTTTAAAAAAAGCACACACACATTTAAACACGTTTTCTTTAAAAAAAAAAAACGTAAATCTTAAAATCATGATTCCAAACTTTTGAACAGCAGCGTAACATATAAATTCAGCCACTCAAGTCTATTGGATTACCATCATGACGGCTGTATGTGATTTTTGGAGCTTTGACATTGTGGCTTCCATTCACTTGCATTATATGGACTCACAGAGATGGATTATTTAAAAAAAAAAAGAAAGTAATATACATCTTGTTTGGAATAAGGGGGAGTAACTGATGAGAGAATTTTTGGGTGGCATATCCCTTTACTCTGTTAAACAGCCTAAAGCATATATGTGTCTAAATAGCAGATTACTAGTTTTTGGAACAGAACCTGTTTTAAAATGTTTCAAAAAGAGCAAAATGAGCACTCACTTTTTCAAAGGGTCGATCACGGTCTTCTGAATCTGATTGACCTGCATAATCAGAAAAGAAAAAAAAATAAACACATTAGCTGAAAAAATAAATAGTTAATATCACAGCTGAAAGACAACCATCAAAATAAATTACATTGATCATTACGGTCGAACACAACAAAACAATCAAAATAAATAAATAACAACTGCTCGGTGAAACTAATTGGCAAGAGGATCTGACATGACCCCCACGTTTAAAAGATCAACAGCTGTCACCGCTCCCTTTCCATGCGAAGAGTGTTTGGCGTTCAACTGAGAACTATTGAGAAAATGTTAGTGACATTGTTTCTTTATTGTGCTCCTGGCCTGAGGAAAGCAGCGAGAAAGACGTGAATATTAATTGTGCAGTGAATACAAAAGGCTGGAATCGTCGAGGGACGGCACATGAAAGCACAGCCCCGGCTGGGGTTGAAAACGCTGAAGAGGGTGGGCCGCCATACGAGATGAAAGTTCTTTGCAAACAAAACATTTTTAACAATAACAGTTTATATTCCCCTCGTTCCTCCATGTGGTGTCAGGGCTGGAGAGGAGAAGAGGAGGAGGAGGAGGAAGAGGAGAGGAGGGAAGGGGGGTGTTTGAGTTAAATGGGTGTAAACGAACGTCGCATTGCCGCCTCGAGCCCCAAACCAACAAAGTCTTAAAAGTTGCCACACAATTAAAACCTTAAACTTGCAAAACATCATTTACATTGCAGATCTGAGATGCCAATAGGATGTGGTTGGCTGACAGAATGCTAACCTAACCTGGCAAACAATGCAAGAAGAGAGCAAACAGGGAACGTTAAACCAGAGCACGAAGAGGGAAGCCGACACAAGCTGACAGGCCCATCAGAGGATCGTAGCTTATGGAGCTAATCAACAACTCACTCGCTATTGAGAGCAGAGTCAGTCACTGAGAGCAAATAAAACGCCACCCCAGAACAGAGCGATTCATTAAAGATGAGATAGCCTTCTTCCAAATTACATCTTTAATCCACAAAGTCCAAAGTAGCATTAACTAACTAAAACATGCAAGGATGCCGAGTAATTATTAAAAATGCCTGCCAATGCAGCTCTTAAATAAATACATAAATAAATACATACATACATAAATAAATAAATAAAGTGCCCCAATTTACTTTTTTAATAAATGTTTCTAGTCTTGAGGCAAATTATTATATACTTAGGGTTAGTAGTAGCTGTAAGTTAACTCTAAACCTACCAATAAATAAACAAACAAACAAATACATAAATAAATCAACTTACTTTCTTAATAAACGTTAAATGTTTAGTGTTTTTTGTCATTAAAATTAACGTCTCCCGAACCAACAAATAAATAAATAAATCCCAAATTACTTTCTTAATAAATGTTTCTAGTCTTAACGTAAATTATTGTAAACGTAATGTTAATTGTAAATTAACTCAAATACATAAATAAGTAAATACATAAATAAAAATCGTTTCTAGTTTTAACGCAAACATTTTTTGTAAACTTAGGGTAAGTTGTATTTGTAAATGACCTCTAACCATAACAATAAATACATTAAGTAAATAAATAAATAAATAAATACATACATACATACATCAAGAGTGATATACATTTCCTATACAGATATACAGAGATATTTACCTTGATTTTTATTTTCTGCACACATTACATCTAATATTTCATCTCAAATATGCTCTTCATCAACACTGTTGTCCCCAGGAAGGAAAATACACTAATTTTACACACACACACCTTTTAAATTGACAAATTACTTCAACATTAAAAACTGATGTTATATCATAATAGTTACTTCTTTCATTTTATAATGGATTCTCATATTCAGGCATTTAGGCATATTGTATTTTCATTCAGGCATTTGAAAAGCAGCAGGATTAAATTAATAAATAATAACCAAACACGGATACAATTTTCAATCAAAGTGCATTTCTTTCTCAGCTGAAAGAGGCAATGGATAGTTCAGGCAAACAAGAGGAGAAAAAAAAGAGATACAGTAAAGATAGAGTAGATGGTGGGAATGATGCGGAAATATATCTATATGATGAGAGAACAGCCTGAGGAAAACACTCCAGAGAGAGTGTGTGTGAATCAGAGGCCAGAGAGCAACCACACACACACACACACACACACAATACATAACACCCAAAAATACATACAATGCATACCAACCCTGAAAAATCGATATTCCTCCCCACCATAGCTGCTAGTTACTAACCATTAAAACTCGACAGGCCTTAAAGCTGCTAAAACATGACTTAAAAATACCCAGCGCAGGCCTAGAATCAAGCTACACATATTACCATAACATTTCCCTGCCTATTCGCATCCACCCTGGGGCAATCCATCTTTCCCTCGACGGAGTGGGGAAGACGACGGTTTGGTTATCTTTATATAACACAAATATGATTTGCTTGGCTACCGTGACAAAACCTCTCAATCTGAAGAACAGGGGGAGTTTGTTGCAGGTTTGCTATGTGATTCATGGGAGTCTTATTAACCATTCAAGCATCCCAGGGTGGTAATTCACACCAGCACACTGCAAAATGCAGAGCTGAAAAATCAGCTGTGCTAACATCTCTCGTCGCCCACGGATAGAGCACCGTTCGCTTGCCAAGTGCCCATACAGTAGAGTATGAGAAAACGGTGCTCAGGCGAAGAGGAGAGCGCTGTAGAAAGCATTTGGCTTTGGTGAATCTGACAGAGGGGTCAGCGGAGAGCAAGGATATTTGCATCAGGCTTCAATCTGCTATTTCTGAGATCTGCGGATTGCATTACAGCTAGAGGCACTCGCGGTGTTTTTCGCACTGGCAGGTTTGTGCATGAGCGAATATCCACAACGTGTTTGACTGAGCAGCTATTGATGGCTTTGATTATCAGCTGAGGGCAACCATATTCAAAAATATGGAGTAAATTAAACCCTATCAACACTACAAAAGGTACATTTGCATTATGTAAATGGGGATCATTTAGTCAAACAATGTACAAAACAAGCTTCAAAAACAACCAGGCCTAAAAAAAAAAAAAAAAAACCCTCAATATCAGTCTGTGATTTTCGTGCTATATGGCAAGCCAGAGGTTACAAATTATTCACACATAATCTTCCTCTCTAGTGAGCTTTTAACTCAAAAACCTGCGATCGAATAATTTAATCAGTGAATTAAACTCAAAAACTGGATCAATTAATGAATCATTCTTTTGAGTTGATTTTTTAAAATTAGTTCATCCGATTCAGACTGAACAATTACTCACAAATTAGACTGATTTGTTGATTTAAAATTCAAATTAAAGGGTTAGTTCACCCAAAAATGAAAATGCTGTCATTAATTACTCACCCTCATGTCGTTCCGAACCCGTAAGACCTCCGTTCATCTTTCGGAACACAAATTAAGATATTTTTTGATGGAATCTGAGAGCTCTCTGACCCTCCATAGACAGCAATGTAATTACCATGATCAACGCACAGAAACGTAAGCAAGGACATCGGTAAAATAGTCCATGTGACATCAGGGGTTCAATTGTAATTTTACAAAGCTACGAGAATACATTTTGTGTGCAAAGAAAACAATAATAATAATTATTCAGCAATTCTTCTCCCCGAGTTACCTTCTTCCGCCATTTTGGAGCTTACCCCAGAACGAAATCAACGTAATGAGAGTGGTTTACGTTCAGAATGCACGCACTGTCTACTGAACGTAAACAACGTAATTAATGACATAATTGTAATTTTTGGGTGAACTATCCCTTGAAGAAGTCCTCCCTGGTGGCACCGTAACACAGTGAAAATGTCAGTGAACTTTAAAAAAAAATATATATATAAATTTTATTTATTCATACTCACGGTCATTCTAGGTCGTTCGTTGTTTGTTAAGTTTAGTCTGGATTAACTAGATTTTAATGTTTTTGAATATATCTCACTAAACAAGCCGCATTTATTTGAAACAAAAAACGTAAAAATGGCGATATTGTAAAATATTGCTACAATTTCTTTTTTTAAATATTTTTAAAGGGGCTGTATGTTAGAATATTCATGTATTTATTGCTTTTTTGTTTCATAGTGTAAACAACTTGTAGAAACTTATCTAAGACCTTCCCCGACTTCCTAGGTTGAAAGCCTATATAGACTGATTTTTATGTGAAAGACTTTGGACGTTTTTGCCGGGAAAATCAAAAGAATGGGACAAATTTACGCATGCTCCCGAAAGCCTCTCTTCTGTTCTGACACAGGAAACGAAGCTTATGTTCAAGCTAATGCTGCAAGATCTATTCTGTGCTGTAATTTCACTTGTCATGACCGAGAAGTGATTCATCAACTAATAGTCTCACATATATGTAGCCAGATCAATATAGTCTATAGCAGGGGTGCCCAAACTCGATCCTGCAGAGTTTAGCTCCAACTCAACACACTTGCCTGAAAGCTTCTAGTATTCCTAGAAAAACCTTGATTAGCTGGTTTAGGTATGTTTAAGGGGTTGGAGCAAAACTTTGCAGGACACTGGCCCTTTAGGAGCAGGATTGGACACCCCTTATCTACAGGTTTAAATATAATATACTTTATAAATAAGCTGCTGGGTGCAGTTCACTTATCGACCACTGGTGTCGCCATTAACAAAGGTTTCTTAATTCTATATTCTTTACTCCCGTGATGGAGGCAAAATTTTCAGTAGCCATTACTCCAGTCTTCAAACTTATTTTCTCTGAAAGTCATAAGTCATTGGTGTTTTACAGAAAAAAATTCAGTGTAGCTACTTGCAGAAGATCAGTCTCTCTTCCTTCATTTTTTTTGATGTTTGTTCCAGCTCAGTCCACATAATACATTATGAAAATTGTCCGGTAAACAATAGCTGAGCTTTGAATAGTCAGCAGAAAAAGTCAAAGTTGAAACTGTCTGAACTTCTGCGCATCATGTTACAATGCCTGACACTGGGAGTAGTACGGTGGTTTGCCGCTTCACCCCATAGAGTTCAACACATTGGGAATGTTGAAGGGCCCAGTTTCCAGGGCGGAGGTTGTAGGCGATAGACCAGAGAAGATGAGCGCTACTCTTCTGACATGCAGTCAGTGCTGAGTGTATCGCTTAAGGGCTCTTAACCACTTTCAAAAGAAAAGACTGACTCCAATGTGGGGAAATAAGAGGGAGAAAAGGAAAAAGACAACAATCAGTACCACCAGCAGCAGGAAACAGAAGATAGCAACGCAGAGATGGGACTCATTTGAAGATGCATGTGCACGCTGAGTGTGGAAGGGCGTGGGGTCTGCTGTGAGAAAAACTTACTCATACCCAATCTGCTGGAGGGAAGACAGAACGTACTTCTGCCAAAGTCAGAAACGCAACTATTTCTCTTGGCCAAAAGTAGAAAATAAACACGGGTTAGAAGGCATTGCAAGGCAGAAATGAAGTTGGTCTATGGTTCATTTTTGAGACGTACTAAACAGAGTCAAGTTATACATAAACATTAGCCAACTACATATGGTCATATGGATGGTTATTGGGAAGACCAATATAAACAGCTACTGGGGAATAAAACATTGCACAGGAATTTCAAATATATGCATTTAAGCTGTGGTCGCATTAGCAAAGTTCTGGCAAAATTTCACGGGCAAAAAGGTTGATTGTCGATTGTGAGCAAAGCAGTGAAGTATGAAGTACAACTCCAAAGTCACTTTCAAACCAAGCATCTTTCTGTTGGTCAACATGGCCAATTTCCATCATCATCTTGTTGCGAATTCATAAAATCTTTATATGAAGTTTCCAATTGCGTGGGTTCCAATTGAAATGACTGTATTTCGGCCATAAAAATCCACTGAACAACAGTGAACGCACCTAAAGACCGATGGTGTGGAGAAGTCAGTAATGATTTGGATTGATAACCAAAGGCAGCGTGAAATGTTTGAGTTATAAACACTGTACCCTTAAACATGAAAGAGATAAGCTAAAACAGTTAACAAAAGACTAGATGACTTTCAGCTGAGACCATAATCTGTGTTCTGAGTGGAGATTCAGAAAGGCTGACACACACTTGTGGGTGTGTAAATGTGTTAAGCAGGATTTTATAAAGAAACATTCTGCATTTTCCTGTGCATTATCACTTGATTTGGTAAGTGGGATGAAGAAACAAATGTATAGAACATCTTTGGTTCCCATTCCCAGTGTTTGAGAGACTTTGATGCATAATATTGGTTTGTTTTTAAGCATGTGCGCGAACATTATTAAATATTTTTGGGTAATTCGATCATGCTTTCAACTATCAATACAAGTGCAACACACACATTTTACCATATTGGAATCCATTCTGCAGAATTCCACTGATCCCCCCCCCACCCCCCACAATTAGCACAGAAAATACATTAAGGAATAAAGTATACAGATTCTGAGTGGGCCTAGAGGTGAGTAAGCCAGATCTAGTTGCGGCAATATATGCTCAAAACATAAACATGTCTCACACTCACTTGCTTATTATGCAAATGAGCATCACTGCCTAATAAGAGGCAGCTTACAAAGCCTAAATACTTCTGGTCGAAGTGGGGGCGGAGCATATGATATTTAAAGATGGAAGAAAGTAACTTTTTCCTCATTAAAAAGTTTTAGCTATAAAGAAATGAGTATTAAGGAAAATGTTCTCATACTCATATTTTACATGGGAGCAGACATTTTGAGATCAGCTAAATATTACGCGCAATTTGACACTTTCACCCACAGAATAAACAAATCCTGACTTGCTGCAAATTTTGTATGAAGATATCAGTAACTGAAAATATTTGTGTGATGCCGCATCCACAGCACTAGGTGTCAGTATAAGTCAAAGACAACATATTGGCCAAAACAAAATAAACAAAAAAGTACCAAGCACATCCAAGCATTCAAGGTTTGAATGATTAGACTCTGCAGAGTTTGGTTGCTTAATCAAACACCTGAACAGCTAATCAAGGTCTTCAGGATTACTTGGAATGTTATGCAGGTGTGTTTGATTAAGGTTGATACTACACTTTGCTGGACAGTGGCCCTCCAAGATCAGAGTTGAATAGGTCTGATGTAGAATGAGGCTGGAATGGTATTTGGGGATATTTCACAGCTGTGATTATTGGTTGGTCAGACTTTGTGCTGTGAGGGCCAATTCAGCACCAGCCTGCCCAAGAAAACAATCTGGAAACACGCCTAAACCAGCAACTGGCATTTCCGGCTCAGAAAAAAAAAAGAGAAAGAAAACTGGCAACAGAACTGAGCACCAATGAGCCATCAAGATGGCAGATTTTAAATTGAATACTTCTACTGGGTCATGTGCCAGCCAAGCAACTGCCATTGAGATAAATGGGATTGTTCAGTATTTATAATTCAACATAAGTCCATTTCAATTAAATGTAAAAGTCATAAGAAGAAGAGATGTTTTATGCATTGGGAAACACAGCCATTTACAACTGAATCTCACCTTCTCCTGATTGAAGGCATCCATTCTCTTCATGGCTGTATCCAGAGCAGTCATGGATTCAAGGAAAGCCAGATCCTGCTCACACAACGGATTGCTCAACAAGTCCCCTGAGATCTTCACTGCTGCTTTAGACATTGCTGGAAAACAAACAAAACGTTATCATTCAGCCTAAAAACTAAAGAATGGCCAAAATAGCAGTTCATAGACATGAACTTTTTTCATGTCTGGAACTTCAAGTAATCTACAAACTGAATGTATATTGGTTTAAAACGATTCATCATCTGCATAGGTGGCAAGTACTTAAAGAGTGTGATTAAGAGTGGTTTCAAACATATGGCAGAATAGGACTCATGTTTATTTCCACACTAAACCACAAAATAAAGACAGGCAGCAGATGCTGGAATTATTACTGTTAAAATAAAATAATATATAAAATGATAAAAATAACAAAATAATAAATATGTAATAAAAAATAAAAATAAATAACTCATTCATGTGTGTAAGGCCTTTTATCACCTAAAAATAACACACAAATAATAATGCTAAAATAACAACAACATAATAATTATTTATGCATTATTATCATCAATAATATAATAATAATAATATGATTATAATCAGCAAACAACCAGCCGTTTGGAAAATGATGGATAGAAACATAACCACTAATAATAATAATTAATAATAATAACTCCACCATCCAGACCGTACAAGGCAAGCGGTTTCGCAATGGATATAGTAATAATATACAAATGATTAATACTATACTGATAATAAGATGGTCGACAACTACAAAAAAAACAATAACAATTAAAATAACTACAATAATAAAGTAAAATTATATTTACAACATAACTAATTATATGAATGCATATTTCTCCAATTTAAAATGGAAGACATCCATATCCAGCATAGGGGGCCTGAAATGAAGAAACTTTCCCCTTCTTTCTTGACTTTGCCCCAATTAGCTCAAGTAAATCAAGTCTTTCCTGTGTTTGGGCTGTGGGGTGTAGAGGGGTGGATGTTTTATCTGGCTTCCTGCCTGGTGTGCGTCTGATCTGGATTGACGCTGACGTGCTCATCTGATCAGCATTCTGACTTTAAGCAGCTCTGGCAGGGAAGGCGACGGACTGTAATTGGCGTTGGCACTATTGAGGCATCAGTACACGATCAGAGCTCTTTAGTGAATATTCATCATCTCCGTCAACTCTCTAACGACCCCTTCCAACATGCACGGAACACAAACTTGTGAAGCGGCTCTACAAATCTTTGTTCTTTCGCAGGTGTTTTGCCTCGCATCTTATGGATTGGAAAGATTTCTGACCTGCCGACAGCACAGAAAGCATTTCAATATCCTGGGGCTAAATATTTTGAACTTTTGTTAACTTCTGGTTTATGTCTGTTGATAAAGGATGCACGTTTGACCACTAATGTGCCTCCATGTGGTGGAGGACTGATGCAGCAAATGCAGCTCAGCTGTGTGGCGCACATAATCACAGCTACATGTGCAGCACACATGATTGACAGCCAGCAAAATTATTTTTCTTGTCATAGCTAGGCAATGGAAATCCCACAGAAAATTCTATTAGAATTCGGTGGAAATCGGCATTTACTGGTTGACCCTTGCATAAATATTTTGGCACATTCCAAGAAATATTCCAATATCAGTACAGACATTTGAGCCATAATACCCCAGAAAATAATTATGACTCATGTCTGACTAATTCTGAAACATCAAAAGCCACAGGGCTCATGAAATGCAGTTTCCGATTTTTATATGTGTGTATATAAGTTTTTGCACCAAAAAGATCCAATACTTGTTCAAATGACCACCATCCATCTTAAATTTCACTGTCTGCAAACAGCACTGGATTTGAGGGGGTGTTACCTCTCGCAAAGGGAGTAAATGCCCACTGCTGTGATTGGCTAACTTCATCGCACCACATCCAACCTTCCTTTACCTCATGTTGTCAAGTCAAGTCACTGTTATTTATATAGCACTTTTTACAATACAGATTGTGTCAAAGCAGTTTTATACAGTATTAAACAGGAAAATAGTTGTGTTTTTGATCCTCGAGATGGCAAGTGCTGTGATAGAGCCATATGTTTGATCCTGAAGAAAAAAAAGACACTGAAACCACTCAACCACAATGATTGCCACAGCTTTAACATGATAATTGCTTTTGCTTGCTTAAGTGCTTAATTTTCAGTATATAGTGCTATTATTACTTGTCGTATTATGAAACATGCTGCATGTACGCAGGTATGTGATTTTATTAGTAACACTCAAACAATGAAACACTTGTTGTCTTAACGGCCTTAAACGCTGGTTTGTTGTTTATTACAAGCACACTGTAAGATTAAAACTCTGCATATGCTTGGCACTGCCGTACCTTTCAATAAAAGATTTAAAATACTTTACAAAACAGGCCATTGTGAAATGTGAAGAATAAATGAAAACTTTATCTTTCAGTCACATCATTAAGAATAAACTTCAGCGATGCATTTCTAATGCTCAGATCAAGTGTTTGGATGTGCAGTTTCTTGACATCCATTGACAAAACAACATCTGACGGTCTTAATTGGCATCTTGTGATTGATGGACAGACGTGAGTTGTTCAGAACATGCCTCCTTGATTACATGTGGAGATGACGCATGCTAAGGGCTGTGTCAAGGGGAAATCGTGACAATTCTTCCCCATTACTAATCCTGGCGTTTTAGAAGAGTAGAAACAAATCATTTTAAAGTGGGAAGTTAGTTTAAGTTCTGAAACTTGTAGTATGTTTTTACTACAGAATAACATATCAAGCGTATATATGAACATTTTGATTCTCCGTTTCATGATCCCTTAAAACATTAGGTAAGTCTGCATTAAAATAGTATAACAGAATCACTTTCTGTGTAACTGTGATAATGGCAATACATCTGGCAACTTTCAACATTATGTGCAAAGATACCAGAAAGGTACATGACTAGTGGTCGACCGATATATCGGCCGATATTTGGCATTTTTCAAATATCGGCATCGGTCGATAAGCTTTTCTGTTTGGCCAATGCGTTCGAGGCGGGACTTTAATTTTGACGGTGCTGAGAACGGCAGCGCCTGAACACACAGTGCTCTCTCTTGTTCACTGTCGTCGGTAACAATTCTGTCTAATATGGAATAGAAAGTGCTAGAATTAGAGGGTCAAATAAAGGTGGAACAGATGTGTTTTTAGTCGTTTCTTGAAGATGGGTAATGACTCAGCTGCTCGGATTGAGTTGGGCAGGTCATTCCACCAGGAGGGAACAGTTAATGAAAAAGTCAGTGAAAGTGATTTTGTGCCTCTTTGAGATGGCACAATAATACGCCGTTCACTTGCATAACGCAAGCTTCTAGAAGGCACATAACTCTGAAGTAATGAATTTAGGTAAATGGGTGCAGTGCCAGTGGTGGTTTTGTAGGCAAACAAATATTATTATATATTATATTATATTATTAGTAATAGAAAGGCAAACATTATAATACTTTCTCGTTTGCTGTCAGCATTCAGCAAATATGCATTTACATCATTTTTAAACAAATATTTGAATGGCTAATGAAAATTTAATTTAAAACCTTGCAAACTTAAGTCGAATCCAGTTGTGATCTTGTGAAGTGTGCATTTGTATCATGCATGATCCCGTGTTCTCTGCGTGATGGTCGGTCCGTGTGAATTGAATGCTTTAAACATTAAATTTGAATTATGCTGCGCTTTATGTATTTGCCTACTGTCATATTCATGTAATTTTCACTGTGTGCTGTATGTAAAATGAGTGTTACTTTGGCTTTATTTGAAAAAATATGATTTCCAATGCGCACAAACTTCCCAGAATACTGAGTGCTCTGTTGTTACAGTTTACTTCCTTTTTAATTATATTTGTATTAAATATTTATTTATTTGTGGAAGATACTTTGTCATCTAAAGTGTTTATTTTACACATTTATTTTTTAGTCCATTTTCAAATGATTTAAATTTTCTTAAATATTAATTAAAATAAATAACATTATATCGGCCACCCTGCTTTCCAAGATATCGGCTGTCAAAAACCCAATATCGGTCGACCAGTAGACATGACATAACTGTGTGTAAAGCACCGTTTAAGGGCTGGAATAAACTACATTTCCTGATTTTTGGATGTGCCGACACTATAGGTGGAAAAAGTCAGAGTCAGTCTGCAGATCCGGCAGTCAGAGTTGATAGATTTAACAGAAAATAGTCTAATTTTTAGCTTCAGACTATTATTTATTTATTTAGCTTCTATCCAGACAGAGGATATTAAACATGTTTGGTAGTTTGAACTGATTTTAGAATGCATATTGTTTTCATTTGTCATGCATCTGCAACAAGGCGCACACTTCTGCATGAATTTGTTGGGATTGGAACATCCCGTCTGGTAGATTGTGATCCTCAGTCATTTAGTGTATGATGCACAGTTTTTCCTCTGTAATTATTTACAAAGTCAACAAGGGTATGATAACTAGCGCTTTACAATCTGTTCAGATTTTAAATTGCATCACGTAACCGCAGTTTAAATTAGTTTCTGTTAATCAGCATTGTGCAACAAACGTTGTTTTACTAGATGCAGGACATTCCTTTAAAAATGCTGTCAGTGACCCAAAGTGTATTAATTTCAGCTCTGTAATACATATTTTAAAATGTTTAATTAATGTTCACTGAATTACATAGATTTATCAGAGGAAAAAGTACAAAAGTGAAAAATGTGACGGCTCAATGCAGGTCTAGTGTTGATGGAAGCTTATATTGATTTTACCAATTTACACCAGTATATGGTTTCATTTTGACATTACAACAGTTATATTTAGCGAAGAGTCAACATTAGCAGAGAGGAGAGGGAATCATCACAAACCTAAATCAGCCTCTGTGCTTTTCTTCATGTCTTTATGCAGCTTCTTTGTCTGATCTTCCACCCTAAAACAAATAAAAATAAAAAGTGCAATATTAAACTTATTTTCAACGTTAACATTTTTTTTCCTTTCTTTCAAATTTAGCAAGAACACCTTCAGGTTGTCAAAAGTGACAGTAGAGTTTCAAGTCCATTAATGATTCTGAATTACATGAAAATGCCATTCCATTACACATCTGACTAGTTTTTTATTATTTTTAGATTACTTTGACTTAACTCGTTATCACACTGACTTAAATAACAATCTTGTACCATATTGATATGAAAATTCAAAGAGAAAGAAAATATATTACATTTGTTGTTTATTAACAACATTAAGTGTATTAAACATCACATTACGTCAAGGTTTCTTAAACTGGGGTTCATGAAGGAACTGCAGTGGGTTTGAGAGTTCAATGAAAAGCTAATAATTAAAACAAAAAATGTCAAGAAATTATGCAATGTTGAGAAAACACTTCTTAAAATTGAAATAATTTGCTGTGTGGCCTCACCTATAGACCTATGCAATCAATAAAAAGTAACTGCAGTTTGATTACAAGTACTTATTTTGTGGAATTTGATTTTGTAATCCAGATTACACGTAATCAGTTATTACCCAGCATTGTGTGTATATTTAAGTGTATAGTTGCTAGGGCATTGCTTTGCAGTCGCTAAGATGTAAAAAGCCCATCCTCAATTGTCTATGATATTGTGGTTCAGCATCAAATGCTCTTATCATATTTAAATAAGAGATAAAACAACCAGAGTTATTTTACTACGCTCATCTGCAAGTATCCAATATCCATTCATGTTTCTGTACAACAGTAACATTTCCTGAGAGGCAGAAGAGATCATTCACAGGGTCTTTCACAGCGTTGATCCATTCACACCCGCTGGGGGTGTTAACAACTGCAATTACCGCACTACTGCATCCGACTCACGCTCACACGAGTGTGTTTGCGCCGCTGATGGGGGAGCTGTTCATTATAATCAATTAGGTGGAAAATTAGACACGGACTGGGAGACACCCTTGAGGCACCTCACACCGCACTTATAACAGCAATTAAGGAGATCTGGGGAAAATGGTGGTGAAATTGGTAATTTCATTTTTTATTTTTGGCTGTATGACATTAGAAGAATAAAACGGTGGAAAGAAAAGGGTGTGGGAAAGTATATCACCTTTATATCAGGATGCCGAAAGAATGAAGAAAAAAAACAATTGAAGAGATAAAGAGGAGGAGGAGGTGGGGAATCATGGTTAACTGGCAAGAAATGGAAAGAGAGACTCCTAACAAGATTAGATAAAGGGTCCATTACGGTAGGTGTTAATAGAGTAGCATTGGCCCAGCTGCTCCAGACGGCTGTCATGTGAACACGCTAGCAGCACGCCGTCTCCTAACATGTGAATGTCATTTAGAGTTAGCGCAGGTTACAAGCCAACACATTAGCACCAAACCCCCACATTCTGACGAAAGATTTCGGGGGGCAGGAGGAGGAGGACAATGCTTTGGGGGCTATGACTACATATAAGTCCTATTGGCACAAAGTGTGAATTTTCTTGCCAAAATGCACGACGACTATGTTAATAAAGCAATGAGCCGCTCGAGACAAAGTGATTTTACTAGTAAAGAATATGACCCATGGGATTTTAGCTCTTAAAGGGATAGTTAACCTAAAAATGAAAAGTCTGTCATTTGCTCACCTTCATGTTCATCTTCAAAACACAAATTAAACTTACGGAAGATATTTTTAATGAAACCAGAGAGATTTCAATTCCTCTATTTAAAGTCCAGCTAGTTTCCAACTAAAATTTGATGCTTCAAAAAGCTTATGAAGACATCATACAATTTTGGTTTGGTTTACAAAAACAGTCTGAATGAGGTGTTTGTGAATCAGACTGATCCAGTTCTTTAACTGAACTAATTTATGTGATCGCAGTGGATAAGAACACATTAAGCTGCCATACACTGAAGAAAAAATAAATAGTGTAGAAACAATTCAGTCAAAAATTGCAAAAATTCAAAGAAACTGCAAGTAACACGTTGAATTAAACATGAAATTTTAATTAGAAAAACAGAAATGGTATTTTCTTGTAAAACATACTCCAATAATCTGTGTTTTATTTACAACTTCAGGGGGAAAAATATTATTTACAACGTATGGCTTTGGTAAACTAAGAAAATAGTGTACATGGTAGAAAATTGTATTATGGACTATTTTATGGTGTCTTTGTGACTTTTAGGCCTGTTCACACCAAGAATGATAAATATAACGATAACTATACACTGCCGTTCACAAGTTTGGGGTGGTCATCATCAGTATGATTTTTATGTATTTTTTTTTTTTTTTAAAGCGTTTCATATGCTATCAAGGGCTGTATCTATTTGATCAAAAATACTGAAAAAAAACTGTACATTTGTGAAATATAATTGCAATTTAAAATAAACGTTTTCTATTTTAATATACTTTAAAATATAATTTATTCCTGTGATGCGAAGCTGAATTTTCAGCATCGTTACTCTGGTCTTCAGTGTCACATGAGCCTTCAGAATTCATTAGAATATGCTGTTTATTATCAAGGTGCGGCTTAATGGGGTTTTTGTGGGGGGGGGGCTAAGTACATTTTTCAGGATTTCTTGATGAATAAAAAGTAAGAAGACCAGCATTATTAAAAATAGAAATTTTGGTTACACTAACCGCTACTATTCAAAAGTGTGGGGACAGTAAAATCTTTATTTTAAGAAAGTAATACTTTAAAGCAAGGATGTGTAAAGTGGTAAAAAAAAATGATAAACGTTATAAGGACGTTTTATTCATCGAAGAATCAAAGAAAAAAGTATCACAGGTTCCAAAAAAAATTAAGCAGCACAACAGTTTCAACACAATAAATCAGCATATTAGAACGATTTCTGAAGATCATGTGCCAAGGCAAGGCAAGGCAAGTTTATTTGTATAGCACATTTCATACACAATGGTAATTCAAAGTTCTTTACATAAAATAAAATAAAAAGAATAATCACAACAATAAAACAAGGAATTTAAAAACTTTGAAAATTATTTAAAAAAAATTGATTAAAGAGGTTTAAAATAAATTTAAAAAAACGATTATACATAAAACATAGTGCAATCAGTTCGGACATCGCACAATGCTCATTCAATAAATGCACAGCTAAACAGGTCAGTTTTGAGTCTGCATTTAAATGTGACTAATGTTTTAGCACATCTGATCTCTTATGGAAGCTGATTCCAGCTGCGGGTGGCATAATAACTAAAAGAACATTCCCCTTGTTTTGTGTGAACCCTTGGTATTTCTAACTGACTCGATCCTAATGATCTGAGTGGTCTGTTAGGTTTATATTCAGTGAGCATATCTGCTATATATTTAGGTCCTAGGCCATTGAGTGATTTATAAACGAGTAAAAGTACTTTAAAATCAATCCTAAATATAACCGGAAGACAGTGTAAGGACCTGAAGACTGGTGTAATATGCTCAGATTTTCAGGTTCTAGTCAGAATTCTGGCAGCAGCATTCTGGATTAGCTGAAGCTGTCTAATGGTCTTCTTGGGAAGGCCGGTGAGGAGACCATTACAATAGTCCACCCTGCTGGTGATAAAGGCATGAACAAGTTTCTCCAAGTCTTGACTGGAAACAAAACATCTAATTATTGCAATGTTTTTAAGATGATAGTATGCTGATTCAGTTATTGCTTTGACATGACTACTAAAACTAAGGTCTGTCTCCAGAATCACACCAAGATCCTGACTTGATTTTTAGTTGTTAGACCCCTAGAGTCAAGGTATTCATTCACCTTGAGAACTTCATCTTTGTTTCAAATGCAATGACTTCAGTTTTTTCCTTGTTTAACTGAAGAAAGTTCTCGCACATCCAACTGTTAATTTCATCAATGCATTGGCAGAGGGAGTCAATGGGGCTGTAGTCATTTAAAGATAAGGCTAGGTAAATCTGGGTATAATCAGCATAGCTGTAATAGGCAATTTGGTCCTTTCTCATTATTTAACTTAGTGGGAGCATATACAGGCTAAACAAGAGCGTTGCAAGAATTGAGCCTTGTGGGACTCCGCATGTCACTTAGACTTGTGCTCTCCTATACTCAAATAATAACCTCTCCCTTCTAAGTATGAACCATTTGATTACCATCCCAGAAAACCCGACCCAGTTTTCCAGTCTCTCTAAAAGTATGTTATGATCGACAGTGTCAAAAGCAGCACTGATATTTTGCCAGAATCACAATTTAAGCAAATATCATTTATTATCTTAATGAGTGCCGTCTCTGTGCTGTGATGCGGTCAAAACCAGATTGAAATTGTCCAGGTATCCATTTGAGTTTAATTATTTGTTCAGCTGATTAAAGACTACCTTTTTCAATAATCTTTCCTATAAAAGGAGGATTTGATATTGGTCTATAGTTGCTCAAAATGATGTTATCAAGATTGCTCTTTTTCAGAAAGAGTTTAACAACTGCAGTTTTCAGGAGTTTGGAAAAGTCCCAGAAAGAAGAGAGGCGTTCACCACTTCTAAGAAATCTGCTTCCAAACAGTTAAGCACCCTTTTGAAAAATATGTGGGAAGTGTGTCAAGATAGAATGTTGACGATTTAAGGTGCTGTACTATATTTCTTCCAAAATTTTGCTATCAACTTCTTCAAAAGCAGACATAGTATCTTCATTTTGATATTGTGGTCGAATATGTCTAACCTCTGCATAATTTGGGGATGTGCTAATCACCTTCCTGATATTAATGATCTCAGACAAGAAGGAAGCAAACTCATTGCATTTACTGTCAGAGAGCATTTCACTGGGAATCTGACATGCGACACTGACGACTGGGTAATGGTGCTGAAAACTCAGCTCTGCATCACAGAAATAACTTATATTTTAAAGTATATTAAAATAGGAATTTGAATATAGAAATTGCATTAATATTTCACAATATTACAGTTTTTTTCTGTATTTTTGATCAAATAAATAAGCCTTGATGAGCACAAGAGACTCCATTTAAAACATTACAAATCTTACCGGTCCCAAACATTTGAACGGCAGTGTATATCAGTGTCCACAACAAGGCATGAGTAAATTATGTTTATGTTAATCGCACTGCAGCTTTGTCATCTCCTGCTTTAAACGCTTGAGCTCTTTTAAGCAGAATTGATTCTGATTGGCTCTCAATGTTTTTATTGTTCATCATTTCGTGGGGAAAAAAATATGTTGTGAAAGTAATTCCAAGCAATAATAGTGTTACTCTGTGTCATTATCATAATAGTTGTGGTGTGGACTGCTATTCTTTTACATTCAGAATGATTTTTACAACTATATCATTATAGTTATTATCTCTGGTGTGAACGGACCTTTAGTCTTCATTCATTGCAACTGCATGGAAAACAATAACCAGCTCAATTTACAAAATATCTTCATTTGTGTTCAACAGAAGAAATAAGGTGATACATGTTTGGAACAACATGAGGGTGAGTACATTTTCATTTTTTAAATCTACAGTAAATGATGAATGAAGAATGAATGAATGAATGAATGAATATGGATCAATGTAGTGCACTGATCCATATTCATAACATCCACCCCCTGCTCCAGTACTACGACCACAAAAGAGTATCACGAAGACAACGGGCATCACGTACTCGGGGTGTGTGGTTTTGCGTAATCTGTGGTATTCTGATAGCAATCAAACCAAAGGAGTGGCCCTCTCAGACAAGAGTTCAGGCCTCTACATGTCCGTGCCCACACCACAAGCACTTGCGTGTGTGACATATGCCTGTTAACTCTTTGTACAGGGACTCCACCTACACAAGCGAAACTAAGGCGACAGAGTAAGGTGAGGCGCTAGAAAGCACATATGCCTCTACAGATAACCTCCGACCTGATATAACAAGACAAGGGATATGACAAGCATGCAAAACAAAACTGTTCTGTCCTACTACATGGCTCCATGCTGGGGTAAATGTCACAAAATAAAAATAAAAAGTATGCAAGATTAAAGAAAGCAAAGGTGGAAAAAGAGTGTGGGAAAGTATATCACCTTTACATCAAGGTCAAATATAAAGGTCATTTCCCACACTCTTTTTCCACCTTTGCTTTGGAAAGTGGAACCATAAAACAGTCCGTAATACTACTTTCTACAATGTACACAATTTTCACAATTTTATGCATTTTCCATTGTGAAACAAATTATTTTTCTAAGTTGTAAATAAATTGAAGTATATTTTAAAAGAAAATACTGTTTCTCTTTTTCTAATTCAACATTGTTTAATTCAATGTGTTACTGTTTAATTGTAATTGTTTGTGAAATTTACTAGCAGTTTTTAAGTGAAAATTGTTTCAAAGTAAATCCCACACAAATGGTACTCAAGAACACAGCACAGAAGACATTATTTCTAGGAATATAACATAAATTCACATAAACTGTAAGTTTATTTGTCTGGTAATATTCGCGAAAAATAATGTGTTGCTTATATTTATTGTTAGGGATGTAACGATTAACCGCGAGCCGGTTGAAAATCGATGTAAATATGTGACGATTCAAATCGGTTGAGATGCTAAACGAATCGCGATTCAATTAGGGGTAAGAGTTTATATGAATGTATGTCTGAGGGGAACTTACTGTCTTTCGAAAAGTTTAGATGGTATTTTTTTCTTTTTATCTTGCCTCTGTAATGCATATTAAAGTTCATAAGGCTGTGTTAATGCAGCGCTGCTTTGTTTACAGCGGGAAACAAGGAAACGCTTTAAGGCGCAACTGCTGGCAGAGAGGGCATCAGCGTCCGTTCAGCTCGTCTGCGGTTTCTGTTTCATGCAGATATTTTTTTATGCATGGTTTCACAAAACTGAAGTCAAATCATTCTGTTTTTGCTTCAAATTTCAAAATTATACAATGTAATTTAGATTTAAAAACTGCTCATGTTGCATGTATGCAGCATCTTTGTTTGGATCATGATTAAAATGCAGTGGTTGCCTCTAATTTTAAAAGGAAAGAGCACAGACAAAGCCTTAGTTTGTTGATATGAAGAGACTTCTTTTATTTGTGTTACTTATTTATTTGATTTGGGGCTTGTTTAAACATTTTAATTATTACATTATTTAATTATTTTTATTTATTTAATACACCCACAACACACACCACACACACACAACACACACAACACACCACACACACACACAGCACAAAAGCAGTGTTAAGTCGCTGGGGCATATTCCTAGCAATAGCCAACAAAAAAATACTTGTATGGGTCAGAATTATTATTGCTTTTACTTTATGGCCCAAAATCCATTAGGAGAGGTAAGGAAAGATCATGTTGCACGTGAAATATTTGTACAATTTGCTACGTGAAATATATTAAAACCTAATTTTTTAATAGTTAATATGCGTTGTTAAGGATTTCATGTGGGCAGCTTTAAAGGTGATTTTCGTTTGTTCAATATTTGATTTTTTGCACCCTCAGATGTCAATGGCATTATACGAAATAGTGCATCTCGCAAATCTATCTAATAAACTGATACATTAATGAGTAAAGCTATTTATTCAGCTTTCATTATGATGTAAATCTCAATTTTGAAAACAGTGACACTTAAGATGCTTTTTGTGGTCCAGGGTCACATATACATACATATATATACAGGGGTACGGAAAGTATTTCAGACCCCCTTAAATTTTTCACTCTGGTTATATTGCAGCCATTTGCTTAAAATCATTTAAGTTAATTTTTTTTCCTCATTAATGTCCACACAGCACCCCATATTGGACAAAAAAACACAGAATTGTTGACTTTTTGCAGACTTATTAAAAAAGAAAAACTGAAATATAAAATGGTCCTAAGTATTCAGACCCTTTTCTGTGACACTCATATATTTAACTCAGGTGCTGTCCATTCTTCTGATCATCCTTGAGATGGTTCTACACTTCATTTGAGTCCAGCTGTGTTTGAGTATACTGATTGGACTTGATTAGGAAAGCCACACACCTGTCTATATAAAGACCCCCCCCCCCGTTACAGCTCCCAGTGCATGTCAGAGCAAATGAGAATCATGAGGTCAAAGGAACTGCCTGAAGACTCAGAGACAGAATTGTGGCAAGGCACAGATCTGGCCAAGGTTACAAAATAATTCTGCTGCAGAAGGTCCTAGAGCAACAGTGGCCTCCAGAATCCGTAAATGGAAGAGTTGGACGACCAGAACCCTTACTAGAGCTGGCCGTCCGGCAAAAACTGAGCTATCGGGGGAGAAGAGCCTGGTGAGAGAGGTAAAGAAGAACCCAAAGTTCACTGTGGCTGAGCTCCAGAGATGCAGTCGGGGGATGGGAGAAAGTTGTAGAAAGTCAACCATAACTGCAGCCCTCCACCAGTCGGGGCTTATGGCAGAGTGGCCCGACGGAAGCCTTTCCTCAGTGCAAGACACATGAAAGCCCACATGGAGTTTGCTAAAAAAAAAACACCTGAAGAACTCCAAAATGGTGAGAAATAAGATTCTCTGGTCTGATGAGACAAAGATAGAACTTTTTGGCCTTAATTCTAAGCGGGATGTGTGGAGAAAACCAGTCACTGCTCATCACCTGTCCAATACAGTCCCAACAGTGAAGCATGGTGATGGCAGCATCATACTGTGGGGGTGTTTTTCAGCTGCAGGGACAGGATGGCTGGTTGCAATCGAGGGAAAGATGAATGGGGCCAAGTACAGGGATATCCTGGACGAAAAACCTTCTCCAGAGTGCTCAGGAACTCAGACTGGGCCGAAGGTTTACCTTCAACAAGACAATGACGCCCTAAGCACACAGCTAAAATAACGGAGGAGTGGCTTCACAACAACTCTGGGACTGTTCTTGAATGGCCCAGCCAGAACCCTAACTTAAACCCAATTGAGCATCTCTGGAAAGACCTAAAAATAGCTGTCCACCATCGTTTACCATCCAAACTGACAGAACTGGAGAGGATCTGCAAAAAGGAATGGCAGAGGATCCCCAAATCCAGGTGTGAAAAAACTTGTTGCATCTTTCCCAAAAAAGACTCATGGCTGTATTAGATCAAAGGGTGCTTCTACTAAATACTGAGCAAATATTGTGAGTGATATTTCAGTTTTTTCTTTTTTAATAAATCTGCAAAAATGTCAACAATTCTGTGTTTTTCGTTCAATATGGGGTGCTGTGTGTACATAATGAGGAAAAAAAATTAACTAAATGATTTTAGCAAATGGCTGCAATATAAACAAAGAGTGAAAAATTTAAGGGGGTCTGAATAATTTACGTACCCCACATGTATATACATAATACACACACACACATTATATATATTATAGTATAGGTACACCACACTACCACACACACACGCACGACACACAACACACTACCTTTTGCTACATTGTATGTAAATATATGGATTTCTTTGTTAATTTTGGGGGGGTGAATGAATATTGATGAGTTAGATATGACCTTGACAGGTGTTGTGAGACTTCACCCATTCCATAATCAAAAACCAAGCGATTACGTGGTCTATACATGTCCGTAAAGGGTGTGATGGGTAGTAGGGTAAGGTTATGCATGAAAATTAAGGCTGGAGGCATTTCAGTCAACCTCTCATTTAGAGCGCTGAAAACCCCGTAACCATGCTTCCATGGTTTCATTTACAAGAATAACCACATAACTTTGTCATGGATGTGTTTAGGGAGGAAAGAAAAAAAGATGCGATCAGGGTCTCGTAGACAACGTCCCCGTCCTTTGGAACACACGCCCACACCCCTAGACTGGCGCCATGGTTTTGATCAAATCAAAAGGTTGCAAATTCGATGCTGATCTTTTTTTTTTAAAGTTGCGATGTTCTACTTGAGCTTGCTCTTGTTGGGAAAACAAATATTTTGAGTGCTCGCTGCCGTCTTCTGCTGGGCAATTTCAGGCAAGCTAATGATACTCAGAAACATTCAAAGCTCTGTGGGCAACAGAACACATCGAATAAAAATAAACGACATCGGATATGTCAACTTACTTTTGGAGCTTCTCATATTCCCGCTCAAAGTCCCTTTCAACCTGTGGAGAAATGGAGGAGACATGTGGAGAGATATGAGAAGAACGGATAGAAAGTCTCTTTAAAGAAGTGTGTGGGCAAACTGCTCTAGTTTTCTACAAGCTCTCTTGGGTGTGTAATCATAAAAACAGAACCTACAGGGCTGCAGAACCTAAGAGCGAGCGAGTCAAAAAACCTAAAGCCAGTAGAGGAAAAAAACGAGCTGGATATCAGTTTGGGACGTTTTAGCTATTAGGCGAGATCTCTGAAGAACTTCAACGAGATCAAACAGGGGAAAAAAAAAAAAAAAAAAAAAAAAAAGATTCAGAAACAGAACAAGCAGAATCTTTCATTTGGAAATCAGCAGTTGCAGGAGGTCCTGTAATTATTGCAGTGGCCTTCTGTTGCCACATTAGCTTGCGTCCATGCCACCCTACCGCTGTGTGTAGGGGGTTAATGATGCCATAATTGCAGCAGTAGGGGTTCCTGTCCTGTGGTTCGGTGGGCAAAGTCTGTAAATAAACAATATTTGGGAAGGCAGGCAGTCGGTAGCCCGTTTAGAGCCGTGTGTCCGGCCTGTGGCCTGCCCACTCATGGGTGACCATGGAAGTGTGGTGTAACAGGAAAGGAGGCGAGTTAGGGAACAAGGTGATATGGGGAAAATAAGAAAAAAAAAAGATGTCGATTGACCTCCCCGAAACGAGAAAGAGATCAGGACGCCCACTCACGGACACACAAGTGTACGGTGTCCACAACAGAGAGGTGCTTATGAACTGTCGGAAACACGTGGGATCTAGTGCAATCCTATGCATATTAGACTGCTCGAGTGGCAACCACGTAGCGCACAGCGATGGGGCGAGCGGTCAGAATGGGACTAGAAAAACATAGGACATGTGCTGCGGAGATTGAACAATGTGAGTGGCTGTGCCCTAGAGAAAACGAGACTAAGTGCGATGCGGAGAGGCGTGGGCGGAGGGCGGGTTTTGTAGCTTGGTGTGATGGTGCTTACTTGTTGCCAGCCCATGGACTCTCTGAATTTCTAGGCTGTTGTTTAGGTAGTTGTGTGGTGTTCCGTAATTATGGACTAGGGATGCAATTAAAATGTTGGCATGCAGAAATATGGGCTTAGGAAGTTATATAAACAGCCAATATGTTAATAATAGGCATGCTAATAAGCAACTAGTTAATAGTGAGAACTGTTCACTATACTAAAGTGTTTACCCGGTTGGTATTTCACATGTAATTTATTTGATGTGCTTTTGCATTGCGTCTTGATGCCTTGTCTTTTTGTCAAATTTTTCAAATGGTTTGGGTTCAAATCCAATTTGTACGTAGCTGGCTGACTTGCTTCATGGCTTTTGACTCTTACACAAAGACCTTATTTAATAAAATATGGGCGGCGGGGGGAAAAACGCATCACCTAGCAAATATTTTTGTAGTTGATGTCTGTATATTTAACAACAGTTAAACACAGGCTTTATACCAGCACCCAGATATTGTGGCGTGAGGCAATAAAATGTTTTGAGTCTGGTTTGAAGAACAATCATATTTTTCTGCGAATTGCATTTGGTGCCACCAAAGTGCATCAGGTAAAATGGATAAAGGTAGAGTAAAGTCCTGGGATCTTTCGTATTTGACGTTCGAATAAACGAACTCTGTTCCTTGGGGGTCGCAATTTGAAGAGGGAATCCTGTAGAAAAAAAAGAAATGCATAATTATAAGGTGGATCACATTTGGACAGAAAGAATGCATTTCATTTTTTATCTTAAATTAATTTATTACATTGGATAAACTTAAGGACTAATATAATAGAAATTTTACTCCATTTTAATTTTTCAAAGAAAGGCTGAATGCTCATTCAGGCTGAGGACGTTATTTGTCGAGTAGGACTCGTTGTGTGGGGGAGTCAACTAGGAAAAACCCAGCAGCTAATCAAATCTTGCTCTAATTTGTGCCACATAAATTCATGCTTAGAAGCTATCAAAGCGAGATGGTAGAGGGGAGCGACGCGAGTATCACTGGAAGTGGCTGTCGCCCCTGCCACAAGTCTTCCTGTGGGAGATCACTACATGTGCACATCTTACACACATGCACGTTCCTGTGGTCTGCTACTGCAAGCGGGCATTCGCTCAGAGCCCTGCAGACTCAGGTGTTCACAGGAAGCGGTCTCACATACACAAGTGTGCAACACACGGCAGCAAATCAATAGCAACCACAGGTCACCTTCAGGAATGAACCCGAATAATGAGTTCACAGTCCCCCACGGATCGTAACTCCAGTTCGGTGGTGATTCCACTATATATCACGACCAAACGGTTCTGAATTTCTTTAACGATGTTAACCCTTTGGTGGTGGGTTATTTAAAGCATGTTTATTACTTGTAGGTTATTAATAAAAAGGGAGGAAGGGGATCACAAAACACAAGAGGACTAAGCACGTTGTATTCTAGGACTGAGGTGTGATTAGGACAGTAAGGGTCAGATAAGCCTATAACCTGATCTGTTCAGAGCTAAGTAAAGTCGAATCGTTTTCACTAAGTGGTCCTGAACCGATTACGTCAAGTATTATTGCATACTTTTACCGCAGACCTTCAAGCACGATCCATAATAACTGAGAGCCATAGTCAAATGCCAAAAAAAGTACCGAACGTCCTACAGAATTTCGGCCTTTTCAGGGTTGGTCAGCACGGTGGTTTTTTGTTCTGGCTGTGGGATATTAGAATCGTCATTCAAAGCTCAAGCCTGTGTTGATAAGTTTGATATCGTTGGTGCCATTCAGTCACGCTTTCTAATCCATGTGTTTAAGCGCTTGCTGTAACTGTCAAGTTTACAAGGACGGGGAAACTAGCGCGATCAGATTAATGAATGTGTTTGGAATGAAGAACGGTCGTGCGGTATTCCTGGTGGAGCTGATTTGGTTCAGGAGCAGAATCGTTGGTTTGAAACAGTAAACACAAGATCGTCAGAAAATCATTTAGATTTCAAATCAGTCACCAGAAGTGAACCTCAAAGCGTAAGGGTAGGCGCAGTAACTGTGGGAGGTTGCTAACAGCGAAATGGAGAGACACGATAGCCATGAGCTGTGGCCAGGCGGAGGAGCTGATGGATGGATCGAGGGTTTGAAGTCCAAGCCGTGCAACATGACCAAATATACTACAGAATATTTACCTACATATATTTTACAAAGAGCATTTTACACATGGAAAAAACAAAAGGGGAAAGAAGGGAGTTTCCACTGATTGCATATGAGTGATCTAGTGCAATCATATCATGTCTAGAAAGTTTGAGACCAAATGCATGCGAATGAGCAGGACGTGGTAGGTAAGGACAAGTAGGGGCACTTTTGGAGAATAAGAACTAATGTTGCCAGAAAAAAAAAAAAAAAAAACATTCTAATAATCACAATATTGCTTAATTCGCAGCACAAATATACTGGGAGTATTCAACATATCACCCAGCCCTAAACCTTGTATTATCCGCAGGCCAACGGCGATCGTAAACAATGAACAAATAATATTGGTCAATGCTGATACCATCACATAACTGTGCATTCCTAATTGTGTGAGTTTAAAAAAAAAAAAAAAACGGCAGGATTGACACACCATTCAACCCGTTTCTTTGGGAATGGCAGGCCTTCCAGTCAAACTTGTTAATGTACTAAAGCCGTGGCACAATGCCATCACGTTCCCATCTCCTGTTCTCACAACTTCCCTTAAGTGAAGAGTAGCAATTAACCGTTCGGCCCCCTTCTTCTGTCTCATGTGTCGTTTAGTAATTACACCTGAGACAGGCTGAGGTAGACCTGAAGAGAGAAAAAAAAACAACACGTTTCCATGGGTGCCATTGCAGGCACCTCTCTCACGCACATCTACACACACTACTATTGATGTGACAGAAGTATGGCTGCAGATGATTGATAGACAGCTGGGGATGACAGGAACGCGGTGATGCCGGCTGCGTCAAAGCAAAGGTGTGTGACTCTGCAGGACGGAAAGAGAGAGGTGTGTGAGAGAGAGAGAGTGTGTGTGTGTGTGTGTGTGGGTGTGTGTGAGAGAGAGAACTGGTATAGAGGACAGACAATTAAACGGAACATTGTCGTGTGTGTGTGTGTGTATGGATATATAGTCTATATATGATACGTGTGTATATATGTGTGTGTGGTGTGTGTGTGTGTGGTATTTAGATGTACCTAATAAATATACACAGTATACGCATATATTATGTAAACAAAAAACTTTATTTTGGATGCGATTAATCGCAAATAGCAGTTGCTATATATATATATAGTATGTATATATATATATATAGTATATATATAGATATATAGATATATATATATTATATATAGATATAATATATACCCACACAAAACTGAACTATGTGTGTGTCTTTATATATATATATTTATATATATATCTATATATATTATATATATATCTATATATATATATATTATATAGTATATATATATATGCGCACACACACACACACACAAAACTGAACTATTGAAAGGTGATGGTGTAGCAAAAAAAAAAAATAAAAGTTTTAATATATTATAAAAATATTAAATCACATTTTAAGGATAAGCACAGACCTGATACCAAAGAACACAAAGTTCACCTTTTGTCATGCTGCTGGTTGCTAAATCATCATGGAAAACTACAAGTCATCACCCACAGAACTTCCTGAAGTCCTACCGCTGACTCACCCCAAAAACAGTTTACTACTGCCAAAATTACATAAACAGCCATCACTCAGAGCTCGGCAAGCAGAGAAAAAAAAAGAGAAAGTAGACTGAAGTCAATTGTTTCATCTGTGTGATGACGTAGTGAGTTGCAACATCAAGTGATCTGTTGTTTCTCCTTTCATGTCGTCAGAAAGGTGAGTTTATCTTCGTAAGCAGGTCACGCGTCAGTAAGGGTTGCTCAACGAGATCTTCTATATGATTTGACAGAGGAAATCCATTTAACATTCAGAGAAGATAGATTTTCGATACGAAAAAAAAAACTTGTCAAGGCAATATTTCTCATTTTTATACTAAAATAAAACCAATAAATAATTTATAATAAATACTACATAGAAACATTCAAACAAAATCTAATAAAAATGACAAAAACAAACAACATAATTACAATAACTTAAATTAAATTGAGTATAGAAAATATTTTTAAAAAATCGAATTATAAGTCTTAACAAAAGGTGCAACAATATTAAAAATAATATTAGTACACACACGTATGTACTGTATAAAACACTGGTAAAAATATTTTCACAAACAAATCAATACGTTTATTTAGCTACAATAGAAACAATAGGTTTGGGCACGTTTATGAAAATTACTAACATTGAGTACTTGCTTATTTAGAATAACACACAAAAAACTCTAATTAACATTAAAGTTAAAAACAAGGTTAAAAACAAATTAGGAAGACATTTTCTGTAGAAATCCTTCCAGCACGAGGTAAATACAAGAATCACACAATGATATATATATATATATATATATAGATATATATATATATATACTATATATATATATATTATAGAATATATATTTTATAAGTTAGGAGAAAATTATGAAATAACCAATTCATTTCTATTACTTATTTATGCCCACTATCTTAACAATAACATTTATTTTGCATAAAGAAAAAGATGAGTGATTAACTCATTCGTATGGCTTAATGTGCCATAAAAATATAACTTGGAAAATGAAACCACTTTGCAAAATTCCTTCATTAACATTACAACAGACTTGTTGACGGCCCTTCCAACGTCACAACTCACATAAAGCAATACGTAAACTTAAAAACTACTTGCATGTCCGTTTCACAGAAAGTTATTATTTGACTTCAGAAGATTGTGAATATAGCACACGAGTCATCTAAAACTGATTTTATGGGGTTTTTTAATGGTGCATTTTTTTGGAGTTTGACAGCATCTACCATCATTTACCTTCATTGTATGGAAAAAGAGAAGTACGAATGTGCTGATAAACGTCTTTTGTGTTCCACGAAAGTCTGTCATATGAGCCGGAAAAACAGGGGGAATATATAATGACAGTTTTCATTTGGTGATGAACTATCCCTTCACAACCTACTAATCAAGATTAGCATAACAACACCTGGGGCCTGATGTATAAACTTTGCGTGGAATATGTGCGTGGAAAATTGCGTACGCACAAAATGGGCATGGAAATGTGCGTACGCAATTTTCCACGCACGTATCGGGATTTATAACAAATAAACTAAGCGTAAATATGTGCGCACCGTACGGACACTCTAGACCATGCGTACACACTCTTTTACTGGAGTGAGCGAAATAATGAAGCAAACAGAATGATATTAAAATCTGTTTTACATTTGACATACACATATATTAAATATGACACTCTGAATAATGCAGTTAAACACTGAAATTTCATGAAATTATTATCCAGAAATTACAACATTTTATATGAATTTAAACAGAAATATTTGCAGTGGATGTGCTGCTTTCGAACAATTTTCCTGTGGTAGGGCTGCACGATTAATCGAAGTCGTGTGTTTATTAGTCACGTTGAATTAATGAAAGCAGTTGAATCTTCTGTTTATTCAGCTGCAGCGATAGGCATTTTCTGGGTTTCTTCTGCGAGGTGTATTTGGAGTTTCTGCGCGAGAGCGCCCTCTGGCCTTTGGATGGAGATTTACTGCGGATCACAGAACCGCGCTTCACTGAAAGATACGCATGACGATCGCAGCTTCTGTCGAATCGCGATCTCGATTCCATTTCGATTTATTATGCAGCCCTATCCTGTGGTATGCGATTTAATGTTTAATCACAGCGAGGATTGCTTGGCGCATGACAATTCAGCTTTAAATTGTGTTCTAAATAGCAAAACTCATGTTCTGAGAAAATACTTTTGCGCGAATAATGATCACTGATGTGAACTTGATTCGTCTGATGCTTTGGAACATATACGGTAATGACAGACATAAGGATGCATGATGACAGTACTCTAAAACCTCTGTTCACAGGTGTCGCGCACAGACAGTAGCCTAATGATAACCCCTTTCGTGCTCTTCCCAATATTGTGACAAACACCATATTTAAAAGATAGAATTTTGCACAGGTTCTGGCGTACGCATGGCTTTATAAATCTGACAACTTTTGTATGTACGCAAAATCCAGCTTTTGTGCGTACGCACACATTTAGGATGAAATCTACGTAAAGTTTTATACATGAGGCCACTGAGCTGTAGGGTAGTTTAAGCAGCCTGCTATAAGTCAGGATGTCAAGGTTCTGACAGGAAGGAAGGAAGAAATTCAGTGGGATGATTTTGTACTGTGGGAATCTGCAGCGAAAGTTCTTCGCATACAAGGCCATTTTTACATGCACCCTTATTTAAGCAAGCGGTCAGGCCAGAAGATCCCGATCCCATGCTCTTGAAGAGGTCACGTAAAAAGAAAGAAGAAAAAAGCTGGAATTACATCTTTTTGAAGGTATAATATTATTAACAGACTTATTGTCTTATTGCAGCCAATAAAATGGATTTAAGTGCATTCTTGGACCGTAAACTGCTCAGTTGTGTAAAAGCAAGCAGGCACTTGTCCAAATTTGTCCTAAATTAATAAATAAAATATTTTATAAATATCAAATATTTTCAAAAATAATAATTAATGCATTTAAACTAATAAATGACAGTTATGCCTTTCTATGTATGCTTTTAGCATCAAACTTTCAAGTAATCTGACATCAGATATATTTAAAGAAATATGGGAAAATACCAGGGGTTTATTGCAGGAACTTCCTGTCTGTGGTACAGTGAGAGAGAATATGAAATATTATTTATGGAGATATTGTTCACAATAGTATCCTGTGTGGCATCAGTTCATTTCGGGTTTGCAAATTTGTGCATGATATCATTACAGGGACGCTGCTGCTGCTTCTGCTGCTAAATACTGAGTTTATTATGTCAACCAATGGCGCCTTTTGGACATCAAAACAAGACGTAATGAGCAGTAATTAACCTTCCATTTTAATCTGTTAATTACAGTGTTGACCATCCAAATGCAGTGTAGAAACCATGGACATCAGCTGCTGTCTGAAGAGATAACCGTCACATGATGGCCACTGTCAGAGTATTTTTGGTAGTTTTGTTTTAGTTTTGAAAATTTTTAAACTGTAATTAAAACTGTGCAACTCAATGCAAGTTTATACAGTTAAAATATACTCTCTAACACTGTCCTACTGACATTGAAATACAGCTATGAGGTGAAAGAAATGACAAACAGAACATATTTGATGCCTAATACAGCTTAGTGGAGCAGAATTCTGGACCATTGAGTCTTCACTGTGGGCGGGATTTCCCAACCCGACAAAGCGAAAAATTTGTGTGCAACACAGTAGTGGCTGGTCAGGAAACTCAAGATTAACATGGAAGGGTGACGCAATTTATGGTGTCATGTCTGGTTATATTGTAAGATCCATTTCAAGCTAAAACAGAGAACGAACAAGACAAACCTCTGTCACGACAAGCAAAACAGCCTGCAACCTTCAGAGCTCAGTTATGAACTAAAGGAAAGTTACAATCAACAAATGCACATCCTTAGAAAATGTAACAAGAACAGGGCTGTCAAACTCATTTTAAGTCACAGCTCGTACTGGACTCCTTGTGGGGGCTGAATATTTATAAAAACTCGGTGTTCCCAATGGAGAGCACATACTCAATAGAGTCTTCTGCAGGTAATAGAAGTTAACAATAACTTTATATTGCTTTAGTACTCAATATTGGCTAAATATTTATTATTTTCAGTCACCAAATGCCTTTAGATCAGATTTAGGTAGGGAATATTACCCAAACTGTTGTGCCCTGATTAATATGAATTGTTTAGTTAGGATTCCCGACCTAATTTCACTTGCATTAACAGTGGTGGCCAAATTTATTAGAACACTAGTATTTTCAGCAGCTAAAAATGGTTTTAAGTCAGTTATTTCTATCTTTTGCTGTAGTGTGTCAGTAGGAAATATCAGTTTCCATTTCCAAACATTAATTGTAATAACCCAGTGAGATTTTTGTCTGACAACCGTCAGTGCTCCACACAGAGATCTGATCTGATCATCATCAGTCTGTCTGAGATTACATGAAGAAACAGAACAAACTGAGACAGACTCAATCCAGAAGAACTGTGGCAACGTCTCCAAGATGCTTCAAGAAATGTTTTATAGTTTATGCCCCAAATCTCAGATTCATAATTTCATCTGAAAAAGGAAGTCGTAGACATTCATGCTCAAGGCCTGACCTATTGGCCAAATGATGTGGCCTTTAGTATTAAAATAAAGCATTATGTTACTGGTAATTCTGCAGAGAGACTGAAGAAGACTAAATGATTCCTGTTGCTTTCATGACGACGTAAACAAAATCCTCTCCATTCACAGAGACACCGATTAATGAAAAGTGGCCTGTTCTGAAATCCAAGACTTTACGCTATCAGCATGATCACAGACGCGCGAACAAAGCTTCGTTCAGACTTGCAGCAGAAATTACAGCGAGAACAGGCAAACTTGACTCACGCTACACAGCAGCCCGAGCGGAGATGCCAGCTAATGGATGCTCTATCTGTTGAGACGGCAGATTTACGCCGGGATCTTATCTACAAGGAGTACAGAGACTCGGTTGACGTTAATTGTTGTCACAGCGACCCCCGTGTCAGAGCGACTGCGTCACTTTATCTAGCAAGAGGCCCAGCATGAATGTAGCGGGTCAGCCTGGCTCATAAAGGATCCTTTCACCACCGGCTCATTCGGGCCTTCACCCCAACACTAAGCGTACTTTAGTGGAAGCATCCTCTGCCGGCCGCTGACCTTTCAGTAGGACCCTGTGACGCCGATTCAATTTCTGAAGTCGAACCTCTAACAATGCAAATGGTAGAATGTTTAATATGTCAAAAGGAAAAGCCATAAAAGCAGTCCCCCTCTCTGCTTCAGATCGGACAGAGAATGACGTTTTGACATTCTGTGACGTTAAAAAAGCTGAATTTTTTCAGCCAGAGTGGCCAGAGAATTGTGACATTATCTCATTTTTGCATGCAGCAGATCGCTCTAGTGTGGTCACAAAGCCATGAGCCAAAACAAATGCATGTCTGTTCATCTTCACCTCGGTTTGCAAGTTCATTCACATTATGTCGAACGTTCAGTCTGAAAACTGTGACCTTAACAAGCCAAGCCTGCTTTGCTGCAAGCAGTGCAATTACGTTATGACATGAATGCTTAAAGTATATGCCATCACCCTATTTATTTCTTGTATTCAGGCTTTCTGCAGGTTTTATAAAAGGTATATTTAAGACTTAAGACTAAAGAAAATTTAAGGAATAAAGTGAATGGAACACAATGCGTCAATAATATGATCTTTAAATGTAAATGTCTTGTAGCAACACTTCACATCTTCCAGATCTCAATTAGATCATCCATCAGACCTCAATTAGTTTTTAATTAATTTTACAAACACAGACACACACACACACACAATAATACTATAACTCCGCTTCCAACCATGGAATATGGAAATAATCGTAACTTTTACTGCAAAACAAAAAAAAAACCTGATGTTCGCTTTCCAGTGCAAACTTCCAACGATTCTTAAATCAAGATACATTAACTTGAGAATCAAAATAACATCATCAGAACTCTTGCTTTGAGAAATTGATCAAAATGAAGTGAGTTTATGATTAAAACGAGAACAAATATCAGCCAATGGAACTCAAAGGTAACTTTTAAACCGCATTGACAGGATAAGAAACTCACTTAATTTGTTCATTTCTCAGGAAAGCAAGACTGCTGTGCATATGATGTATTTGATTTAAAGGGGTCCTATTATGCTCTTTACAAAGTCTTGATTTTGTTTTGGGGGTGCACTAGAACAGGCTCTCATAATAGGTTTTTATTTTGCATTTATTACAACACCTCTCTCCCAGTCTGGCACGAACGGCTTGAATAGTTCCTGTATCAAATGAAAGCCCGCCTTCTAAAACACGAAATGTGCTGTGATTGGTCAGCTGGACCAGTGCGTGCTGTGATTGGTTAGCTCGGCCAGTGTGTGCTGTGATTGGTTAGTGGGCCAGTGTGTGCTGTGATTGGTCAACTGGGCCAGTGTGTGCTGTGACTGGTCAGCTGGGCCAGTGTGCGCTGTGAATGGGTCAGCTGGGCCAGTGTGCGCTGTGAATGGGTCAGCTGGGCCAGTGTGCGCTGTGATTGGTCAACTGGGCCAGTGTGTGCTGTGATTGGTCAACTGGGCCAGCGTGTGTAGTGATTGGTTAGCTGGGCCAGTGCGTCCTGTGATCGGTTAGCAGGGCCAGTGTGGAGTTGTGAGGTCAACTGCGGCGGGGTGTGCTGTGATTGCCGGTTTAGTGGGCCAGTGTCTGTGGAGTGTGATTGGTAAACTGGGCCGGTGTGTGCTGTGATTGGTTAGTTGGGCCGGTGTGTGTTGTGATTGGTTATCTGGGCCAGTGTGTGTGTTGTGATTGGTTAGTTGGGCCGGTGTGTGTTGTGATTGGTTATCTGGGCCGGTGTGTGCTGTGATTGGTCAACTGGGCCAGCGTGTGTAGTGATTGGTTAGCAGGGCCAGTGTGTGTTGTGATTGGGTTAGCTGGGCCCATGTGTGAGTTGGGATGGTTTAGCGGGGGCCCGGTGCGTGCTGTGATTGGTTAGGTGGGCCAGTGTGTGTTGTGATTGGTCAGTTGGGCCAGTGTGTGTTGTGATTGGCTGCACTCGGCGCCTGGTCTGGAAATGTCTTGCCCCTTACCATAGCCACCTGCGAGGTTCAGTGTAAACATTGCGTCAAAATCAAATCAATTTAAGCACGATTTAAACCCGGATGATTGTAACCACTCTAAGTTCGTCAGCCTTGGGAAAGCTACAGTGTCTCCGACATAGTGATAACACTCGTTGCATTCTCTAGTGCAGCTCAACCAGGTCTCATCCCATTCATCGATCTTTGTGATATCACAAATCCCGGAAAAATATGCGTTGTAGTCCAAACGAGCCGGTAAGTCAACGTTCGTTGTAGTTTTTGAAAGTGATTTCTGTTAAATGAAATATCTCCTTTTGGAGTGGACTTTGAACTTTGTATCGTTGTAGATCTTTTTTTAATGCTCAAACAGCAAAATTACAGACTAACTAAAGTTGAAAAAGCATAATAGGACCCCTTTAAGAATGTTCAGATATTTGTACTGGAAAACAAGACAAAAATGCTGGGACAACATTGACTTTTTTTGCAATACATGCAACATTTAATGCTATAACTTTAGGAATTTAAGGCTTTGTGGTCCAATTTAATACCGTTTCAGGCCTTAATTTGTAGAAGGGCATATTGAGACTTTTTAAGACCCGCAGAAACGAATCATCTACGCATAGAGTACATTTCTTTTTTGACCTTTTCAATCAAAATACCTTGATTTTCTCACTGGTAACTGGGTTCAAGGAGACTAGATGACTAGAGAAGTGCAGTCATCCAATCATTTTGCCTCCTTAAACCCAGTCTCTTTCTTACAATCCACTACAAGCTCACAGTCATACACCTCCATCCAATCAACAACCAATGAGAACCAAGTCCCCACTAGGTGCCTTATATATTTTTTTTATTTTTTGATAATCTGCTTCACCCAGATGTACATCAATACAGAAAGAAAGGTTCGTCACTACTTTAGTTACATTTCGACTTTAAAAACCAGACTTTTATATGCATCCACGTAATTCTGAATGCTAGCTTTCGAATGTTACTGTAAAGGCCACAACGACTACAATACAGCACGATGAACATAGACGATCAACCAACCTTAAAAACTGCAAATCATCACAAAATCACTTTGTGCATTTGTTAAAGCACCATGGCAAATTATTATGTTATCTACAAACAAAACTGTCAAACCTTTGTAGTTTAATGGCAATGTCTTTCCCCAAGTTCTCTTACATCTTGATGAAAGCATAACAAACTGACAGGGCAAAACTACACAAGTCGACAGTGGTCCATTGTGTTCAACCTAAAACAAATGCGTACAAGTCTCTAGTTTCCTGGAATCCAGTGAAAGACAGACTCGGCGACCGATGAAGGGAACTACACTTAAAAACAGGTTCTTCGATGGTTCTCTGAAAACCCCTCAGCAAAGAACCCTCTTGTTATCTAGAGCCATAGGGGCTCTTGAGCTGCTCCTGTATATAGCAAGCTCTTCGGATTCAAAGTGTGTGATGTTACATTACAGGTTCTTCAGATCAGTGTAGGCTACTCATTTCTAGGACAAGAATACAGATAAAAAAAAGTTCTAAAATGTAAAGTAAACAGACTGAAATGCATACTCTCTGCCAGATCCATTAGAAATGATTCATACAATTAGACGTAGCCTACACATATCACAGTGTGCCTGCATTTAATAAATACTTTTTTTTAGAATTAAAGTAGCTTAAAATAAAAATCAAATAACCTTTAAACCTATACTTCAGACTGTAAACATCGTGTCTCCGAGGCTTGTGAGCTAACTTAGCTACTGAGACCAAGGGAAGAGCTATGGGCTAACAAGCGAAATACAATTATATATTTACAGAAAACAGGACATTTAAAACACATGTGGAATCCTACATATCGTTTTTAAGTGTTTATGTAACGTTTAAACTCATTTGTAACCTCAAACAATGTTAGAATAGTCAACGGCGCGGTGTCAAAAGCTCGCTCGCTGCCTAGCTAGACAGCACTTTAGGTGTACTCGGCCGCTCGGAGTGCAGTCTAGGTAGACAGCTCACTATGTTTTGAGACGCAGTCCGCGACACTACGCGTCGTCCGAAAACAAACGCGTTATTATTATTTATTAGCCCACATAAGCGTTGTGATACATACCAGCTCATCTTGTGCTCAACTTCAATCCAAATCAATCGAAACAGAATCCCTTTCCTTCAAAAACCATCGCCTTTTCAGTCCATAAGAGTGGGACGGCGAACAGGAAGTAGAGAAGTTTAGTGCAAATCAGAGGTCGCGAGGATTTAAACTACGGCAAGCGGAGAGGTCAAACTACAGCCGCGCAACAGGTACCTCAGGAGACATTCACACACACACTCTGCGTTTATGGAGACTAGACGCAAACCAAATTATTGCAATGATACAAGATTTCTTAGTTTCTCTTAGTAGTTGATCTTCAGCATTATTTATCGTCCATTCTTTAAAGAGAACGTATAAGGGCTGTCGAATACATCCAATGGCCTTTACCAATAAGCTTTACTGAAGAGTGGCTCTTTCAACGCTCTGGGGAGTCGAGTTAATCGAGTTCTCAGGTGTGTCTAATTTGAACTTTATCTCATGCTTCTCCTGAAATCTTTAGCAGAAGTATGAATAAACACAAATGAGGCGATGTGGATATATGGCTCGGGTAACTTGAGTAGGCCTGCTTATTAAGATGATGAAATTTGATAAGAAATGAAATCTCTGATCTTTGTTCAAATCATTGTTGCTGAGGACAAATTTAGATGTTAAAGAAATCTCATTATCTCATATTATTTAAATATGTCAATGTCTTAAGGCATAGGCCTATTCACATCAAGGACTATTAAAGGGGTCATATGATGCTTTTTTTAAAGATCATTATGTTGTGTATTTGGTGTAACCGAATATGTTGACATGCTTTAATGTTCAAAAAACACATTATTTTTCTAATACTGTACATTATTGTAGGTCCTCTATGCCCCGCCTCTCTCAAACGCTTCGTTTTCTACAAAGTCCCTCCTTCCGACAAGCGCAGTCTGCTCTGATTGGCCAGCTGACCCAGTGCATTGTGATTGGCCGAACACCGCAAGCACTCGTCGGAAATTTAACGCCCCTTACCATAATCGCAAGCTTCATCTTTCAAAATAAATGTAAAGACAGTAAATAATGTCATTAGTTTTACCATCAGTTCAAGCCCGAAAGGGGAACAGAGTCGTGTGACAGACACAGTGATGAAGCTGGTATGTGTTTGCAGTACACAAGCCACGGTTAAGACAGCTGACTCCACTGACTTCTCTCTCTCGCTCGCTCACACCACACACACACACACACACGATGCGCAAAACTCTGCATTTGAACAGTCAATAGCAAATACTTAAACTAATAACAAAACAGTAGCTGATTCAGTAGTGCCAGATTGTCATAGCAAAGTCATTATTACCTCCTCTCTTAGGTTCACGAAATGGTCGTCCATAACATGCATTGCTGTTCTGTTGTATGTGATCTTAAAGATTCCTAAATGCATCTACTTCCGGAAGGCCAAATAAAGTGCTTTTGCTTTCGTCTAGAAACACACAGCGTCTCCCTGACATGCTGCTTCAACACTAACTGCGGTTACTGAAACCACGCCTTCTTTCTTTGCTGCACATTTGGGCAGCATTATGCTAATATTTCCACATAGTGAGGTAGATATGTGGGGGCGTGTTAGAACGAGCTGTTTTTGGCTGACTCTTAACTTTTATAAAGAATATCTCTTTGGTTTTGAGACTTTAGTCTTTGCAACTTCAGGGATCTTATTTATACACAATCAGCTTGTAACACTCCAAAGAGAAAGGAAAACTTGAAATCGCATCATATGACCCCTTTAAAATAACGTAACTAAAAAGTTTTAATAATCATGCAAATTCTATGAGAATAGCAGAGTCCACATCACAACTATAATGATAACGACACAGACGAACAATATCGTTGAAATCGCTTTCAGAACATTTTTTTTTCTGCTGATGAACGATTAAACAATTACAGCCGATCAGAATCCATCCTGCTTTAAAAGTGCTCAAGTATTTAAAGCAGCAGAGATAGAACAGAATGGTCCATTGGTGCGGCCACTGATATGGTTGTCTAGATATTTTTATAATTACCGTTTTTGAGAATGTTAAAAAGAAAGAAAGTTCTCATTTCTCAAGAATAGATAAGTCCACACCACATCTATAACGATAACGAATGATATCGTTGAAATACTTCAGTAAATGTTTTTCCCACTAATTTTTAGAACAAATTTTATACATTGACAGCCAAACATAATTTACTGGATTTTAAAGAACTTCAGCATTCAGTCAGCAGTAGTACAAGCTGATTAAAGCATTCTTGTCTGTTAGTTTCTCTGGGTGTCGTCTTCCAAGCCAAATCTTAAAATGAGAATTTTGACATATAAAGGTTAACAGTAATTGACTACCCTGTGGTAATAAAGCTGATTTATATTTATATACAATTGCTAAGTCTATTTTTATTCATACAACTTCAATGAGGTAGTATCCATCTTTCCCGGTTGTTGACATATCTTTTTTGTTTTGTATATCTGCAACACACACACAAAGACAGTGGATTCTGTTGTATTTTATTCAGGTACGCATAAACTGGAAAACATTTAATTTACAACAAAATGAGAAGCCAAGTGAACATTTCCTCTCCACAAAAGGATAACATCAATTCATTTAGAGAACAATTAGGAGATTTTACCACTGGGCCTTACTGTAAGGCAATGGAAGTAACAGGAGGTAAAAACGTATCAAAACATCCTTTCTTCTAGTGAGCTAAATCCCACGCTTGTGTCCCTCATACGCATAAACGTGACCACAAACAACTCTAAGTGCCTCCATCTGATAAGAGACATGCAAGACATGCAGTAAGAGATACAGTCCTTAAAAGAATACGGATACCAAAATATCGGCCACACAACAAAGTATTTATCTGCACACTATAAACCGGAAACGTTATGAGAACGGATGAGCATCAGTAAAGATGACTTTCTTCTTTCGCTTGTGTTTTTTTTTTTTGTAGAGGAGATGAGTCACTGATCGTGTACAGCACAGTGGACAGCGTCATGGGCCGATGCTGAATGTTTACTCTCAGTCTTTAATGAGAGGGTTACAGGGAGTAAAGTAATCAGGTAAACAACAGTGAATCAGTGTTGTGAAACAGGGCCTGCTTCAGAGCCGACTAGGGTCACATTTACATTTCTGTGCTGTGCTCTGCGCATATTGTTCCATGGCAGCCAAGCCTGCAACCCGGTTTGGCAGAAACAAGGCTGTTCATCCTGGCTCTGATCCAAAGCCGGACAGTGAACAGTCATGCTGAGACCATGACGAGGGGAAGGGTTGAGTTGAGTTGTGAGACTCGTCACGATATCCATTTGCCCCAAAAACGGGCTGCTTCATATTATACTAATGCACTGAGTGAAAAGGCTTGCAAAGTTATTGATTAATTGCAAATGATACTGAAACTTCAATCATTCATCTAGTATATATATATGTATATTTAAAGGTGGGGAGGGCTAATATTGAGCTAGTTTCTCTGATACTGTACTCACAGGGTCACAGCTATTTATTTTTGGCTATTCTAGTGAAATTGACTCATACATACAAAAATGGAAAATATGCATGGAAGCACTCAGTACAGATATACAGGTGCATGCAAGCATGCTGAAAAACAAACACGCACATAAGCACACGTTTTCCGGAGGTCACGATTGCTTGTTGCTTCACAGAACTTTATGAGGAAGACTTTTACTTCGTGTTCATAAAATCTGAGTCATGACGGATATTGTGTTTTACGTTAGAATCACTTAAACACATTCGCCAGATGAATTTCCTTTGCATCTCCGCAGCTTTTCAGCACGCAGCTCCTAACGTAAAATGTTCCCTTCAAGCTGAAGAAACGCACACATTGCATGCACACAATTCCGTCGGGTATCGCATCTGAGAACTGCTTCGCTATTTTTACTGCTGCAGTTTGGCCCTGCATTCTGATGTGTCTTGGCACAGAAAGAAAGAAAAAAGAAAATAACAGATTAAAAAATTAAGCCAGAAGCTGTTTTTGTATGTATTCCTATTTAAAAAACAATCCTTCTCATACCATGTGTGCTTCAGAAATGAAGATATTTCTCTAAAAAGAAAAAAAAGAGCTGAGGAGAGACCTTGAACAGATCCCGATATTACAGAAACTGTTATAACTCAACATTTACACTCTCCTCCCAGAAATCTAATATGTAATATTCCCTTCTTCACTTACATTGAGAGAGGTTAAGAGGTACAAACTTACTTGTGTACACAATTCTGACATTAAGGGCCATATCGATGCATAATTCAAGACAATAATGCCAATGCATACATTCAGAATGCCTGTTTAGCTTTCGGCAGATTTCAGCAGTATATGTAGATGTGTTTCTGGATCAATATTTGGTTTGTATCATTTCCGTTTTGCACCCCAGATAAATATTGCATTTATTATTTTAACTCGGCTGCTAGAGCTATAACCTGATGAGCATTTTCTATATTGCCTATAAGGAGCTGCACTTTTTTAATTAAAGGACATTTTGGGAATTCATTTTAATGGTCAAATTATTTCTGTATATTTAATTGTTCAAAATTGATCTTAAATATCACTATTCTATTAGTTATTCATGCATGACCTCACCAAGAGAGAAATAAAAGGGAATTCTGCCAGAAGATACGTTGCAGAAGTGGTTTGCCCAAGATGGCGAGAGTCTGCCAAAAATATGGTATAAAATGTGGATGATTGAATTTTTCTGGGAACGTAAGCCAGGAGTGAGGAGTGCTTATATATGGGACCATATGGTCAAAACTATTTAGAATTTTTGTTTCAATTTTAAATCTTTAAAGTGTAGGATTTAAATGAAAGCTAAACTTTCTGAAATTAGTTAAATACAACTGTAGTGTTTTGTATGCATAGTTTGCTTATAAGATTATGAGATACACGTGTTTTTGCTTTGAGTTTTTCACCAAATAATCGTACTGTTTATTCATTTATTAAACACATCATTCAGTGTGTCCGCAAGTCATCATTTGTAAAATTGCGCTAATAACAGGTAATATTTGAGACTCTGAAGAAATGCCGGAGAATGCATCACATTTGACACTGTCAATAGTCGATTTTTCTTGCACACACACACACACACTTAAAAAACATTCTGCACTATGTACACAATCTCAAAAACAGAAGAAAGAAAGAAAACAAAAATGTAAACACACCCTTTTTTTTCAACATTCAGTCAATGTAAAATCTAAGTATATGGGTGTTTGCGTATGCATTAGCATACACACGTGTACACACGCACACACGCACACACACACATGCACGAACAAACATTGTAATACTGAAGGACATTGCTTTGTACATTCCAAGTAGAAAACATGTAGTAATATGTTTGTATAATTATCTGTACAAAACCCCCTCTCGTTCTCATCATTAATATTCAGAATCTCTAGGCATGATCCGGATATGAGTAACCGTGGAGATATACCACATTACGGTGCTGCCCCTGAGAGCAGTATAAATGTCGAAACTGTTCCCATCCAAAAGCATCTTGAATGGCATGCATATAGCAAGCAGGCCTCAGCCGGTAAAAATGCAAAACAATGACTCCTAAGATCAATCCTGCCCAGTGGTGATGCTCGCAGGCAAGCATTACCATAATTTTGGCTGATTTCGTTTTTGAAAACCGTGTGTACATGTGTGTTAAAATGCGTGCTGAATATATAATGTGCATAAAAAGAGACCCGATGAAAATTATTGGATGATGAAAGCAGGAAACGCAACTGTCCAGTAAAACAATGACAATAAGGACAACAAAAGGACAATTGTCACATAAAAATAGTCATTTTTAAAGTAGTAACTGTTGTTGACACTCTGCATGGTTTGAATTGGATGCATATTGCTGTGGGTCTTCAGTCGTGACTGATGCAATCTTTTTAGTACTAGCGAAGACGTGATACTAGATGCATGCAGGGATACAGGCAGCAAAAACAGAAAGGCAAAATGTTTGGATCGGATCACCGTATCTCACTCTACCAGAAGTAGATATGCAGAACTGCAGGTTTGGCCCTTATGCGCACTAAAAGAAGCGAAACAGGTAAAGGCCACAGCTGTGTCTTAATTTCAATCCCTACTGTAGAAAGCAAACTTGTGAAAGTGAGACAGACTGTGTTTTATTGTCGTCGTTGTTGTTGTTTTTCGTTTTTTATTGCACTGAAAGTCCGTTGCGGATAACAAATGCCGTCTGCATCCCTTACTTGTATATAAGGGATTTGGAAATAGTAAAATAACGCAACTGCATAATGCAACAGACCTTTAACGTCCACCTGAACTCAGTCTCCTTGAGCCTTCAGAGCTCGTAGGTTTTCCCCAAAATCAACATTTGAAATGAAGTTATTAGGTCAATACAAACAATATATATATTTTTTAATTGTCTGCTGTATTTAAATGCATTTGGCACATTCTGTTGAAAAACAACAACAACACAGAAACATTAAATAATTAACAATCATTTAAAAAGACTGCAACACATTAAGCAAATGAAAGTGCACTTTTTATCTGACAACTCACTGACAAACCAAAATACAAGGAAAAATGAAAAGACTAAAATCTCAAGAGATTGCTCTGGTCCCCAGAGCTGAGAGTTGAACCCTTATGACTGCGCTGCGTCTGCAAGTGCTCTTTCTGTGGATTGACCTGACTGCTTGAACCGTCATCTTTGACGCCCTCTCTGTCCCATCCATGCAACACGAGTCCACTTACTCCCCACTCATTTGACCTTAAACAATAGTGGCTACAGAAAAATGCCACTACAATCAATGAAAACCGTAGGAAACGGATGGATATAGTGAGAGGGAGCGAGTATAAGAGTCAAGTGTGTATATAAGAGGAGAAAGAAACCTTCTTTTTTTCTCCTCAAAGTCTTACTTTGCAAGTCCATCTCATGCACAAGTGGTGACGGTCATGATATTGGCACTGCTGGGTCCCGCGCTCCCACAGGAGCTGGGAGGAGAGGTGTGGCTCCCCCCTGCCCCAGCGCTACTGCCCTTGTCCATGGGTTTCTTGTCTTTCTGTTTCAGGTGCACCTTGGCATGCCGCTTTCGCTCGTCGCTCCTCGCAAACTTGCGTCCGCAGAACTCGCAAGAGAAGGGCTTCTCACCAGTGTGCGTGCGGATGTGCGTGGTTAGATGGTCGCTGCGACTGAAGGATCGCATGCAGATGCGGCACTGGAAGGGTTTGTGTCCCGTGTGGATGCGCAGGTGACGCGTCAATTCATCTGATCGCGAAAAGCGACGGTCGCAGTTCTCCGCCGGACAGGCGTGCGGTCGCTCATGCACAGGAGTTTTGCTCGGCCGGTTGGGGTACTTTCTTGGTCGAATGGGTTTCAGAGCGAGTGTCTGAGAGGGTTGATGGTGTTGGGAAATGTGCTGTTGCCCACCGAGAAAGCCGGGATGGATCTGTTGCTTATCCTTAAAGGCTCGAATGGTCTCGAGCGGAGTTATGGGAGGTGGGTTCACTCTAATAGGGTCCATGGTTTGGAAGGGTTTATGCTCCATCACCCCTACGTCCCCCTGGTGATGGAAGAGGTTGTAGTCTGGGATCATGGAAAAGAGACTTCCGTCCATGCCCGGTTTGGAGGTGGTGTGGTAGTCGTTGCTCGGGTAAGGCAGAGACGAGGACGTGGCCGGGCTGTGGTGGAACGTCACCTGCTCTGGGTAGATCTCGCCACAGGTCGAGTAGGCAGGAAGGGTTGGTGCGTATACTTGCTCCATGTCTGACGACTGGCCACCCATACTGCCGCTCGACGAAGACGTCTGGGTGGTGATGTTGCCAGGTGATGGTGACACCCCCAGGATTCCCGCACTCACCAGACTGATGATGTTGTTGTCGGGACACCATCCGGAGCCTCCGATGCTGCCGGATGGAGGGGTGTCGAATGCGAACTTGCCCAGGTAGGTGACGGTTTGCCCGCTTCGACCAGACTGGAAACCGGAGCCGTATTGAACTTCTCCACTGCCCTTCTCGCCGCCCATCCCCAAGTCCATGATATTATCTGTGTGACAGGGGGTCAGAATGAACACCGTCAATTCAGAATGCCACACGTTGAACAATAATGGTCAAAGAAACTATGCATGGGAAAGTGACTAGTGGAAAGTTCTGCATCTACAGAGAAAGCTTCTAGGAGAATCTATGCTAATAGGCACTAACTGACTATCACTTGCTTGTTTTATAACTTTATTCTTAAGTTGGTCTCGGAATCGACATCTCGGCATACCTCTGTTAATCGCCTGTTCCAAAAAAAGAGAAGAAAGTGAAGCATATCAGTCCGAATGAAGGCGTGGAAATGAACAAAATCAGAAATGCACAGTGATTTAAGATTCCAGTCAATATCTCCCTCCACCCTCGCCAACTTATTGTCTTTCTGTCACAAAGTCTAAACGGCTGCGTATTCAGTCGTAGGACTTTAACTTATTTGGCAATCAGGCTTCTCCGTACAACAGGATGTCACGATTGACATCACTGTTACTCTTATACGCACTTGATCTCTCTTTCTCTCTCCCACACCTTCAGTCTTTTCAGAGAGAGACACTTGACGGCTGCTCGAAAATGTACCAAACAAGGATCTGATGTATTGTAGTCACTTCAATCACTTTTAATATGTCTGTTGTTGAACGCAATACACTGCTGATCACAACACGTCTGTAAATTCAACATTTTACGACGGCTCACTAAGTTTAGTCTTGTACGTGCACTTACAGTAATCGCAGTGTGTACACCAAATTGTGGCTTACGGTAGAAACAAACAGAATGAAAATTACAGATGGTCCTCGCATCTGTTCAACACACATAAGGTACATGTGTGAAGAGATGCTGTGCTGCGTCTGAAGGAAAAGACTCATTCGGGCAGAAATCAGAGAGAAAGAGAGAAGCGTGTATTCCAGTGATAAGTAAAAAACACGATTTATTTCATGCTATGCCTGTCATTACAGGATGTGTGTGGAGATGCACTTGTGGGTATCTTTTACAGGGGCGTTTGGTAGGACACTTTGTAAGGACAAGAAGGGTTTGTCACCTTGAAACATTGTGATAAGCAGTCCCACAGAGATAGTGTGCAGATTTAATAAAGTGTGCTTACAGAAAGTTCTCATGGAGTCTGAAATATATAAATATATCTACATAACATCTGTACAAAAAAGTAAGTAATTTATGCATCACAATACGGGGAACCTAGAAAACCTTGATATACTATATTATATCTTTTTATGATGTTACTATCTATATTGGTAACTTGTATTTCTTCTATAGCCTATTTTATTATTTTTATGATTGAGGGGAAATAATGTCTTTTAAAAATTAGAAAATTAAATTTTTTTTTTTAAATCTACATGTTTTGAGAAATTGTTCTCAAAATGTTCCCTTTTCAAGAACTCACGCATTTGATAAGGACTAGCATTTTCAGTCGGAAGTTGGCATTGACATTTCGTATTAATTTTGATATTTTAATAAACGAAACGAGGTCAATACTCTCCCGCAAGTGTGGCAAGCATAGCCTCTTTTGACCTGCAGAGTGAAAACCACATCAAGAGCTTTGCGAAACTCCATCAGTATATATACATCAAGAGGACGAATGATCTTATGCTTTCACTCTCGAATATAACTACGATATTTTGACAGCTCTTCACCTGATTTTTTTAAGGTCGCAAAATGATAAAGTTATAGAAAGCTAATGATGTTGCACTAAAAAAATGAGCTAAAAATTCCCTCGTAGAGTGTTTTTTTTTTATATCAACTACTTAAGCTTTCAATTAAATATATTTGATATGTCAAGAGGAGAGACAGAGAGGGGGGAAAAATACAGCGACATTAAGAGAAAAAATCTAACAATTTGATGACATGACTGGAAGGAATTCCTCAATATTCTGGCACCATTATTTTAGCTAGTAGTCCGATTTAATTTATTTTGTATTGTTCACTATTCTAGGCGAAAATACTGGTCCAGAAAACGTTCTTGATTTTTTTTCATGTGCGGAGAAAATGTAAATGATTTTAAAAGGTGCGAGAGTGAAGTGAAAAGAATACAAAAAAACACAAAATGTGAAATTCAGGTAATAAACCTTTCGGGGGCTAGATATATTTTCATTTAGGGATTTTACATTTCACGTGTTTTCACGAGTGGCCCGAGCTTTTTTTTTTTAAGAGCAGCGCGCATATAAACGCCCACCCGCGCGTGTGGAGGGTCAGAAACAGGGTCAATACTGGATAAAGCACTGACTAATCAAAACCTTTAAATAATAGAATAACTAAACATTATAGGCTATCTATCACAGGACAGAATATAAGACCGGCGCAATACCAGGCAAGGGAGAGAACCCGAAATGAATTGTTTTCACGGAAATAATAGCTAAAGCGCTCGGTGAAAAACGAAACGGCTTTTGTCATTATTCGACAGGATTAATATTCAACAAATATACCTTTCACGACTGTGCAATGTATGAATTGGGAGTAAATAACGAGGTGTTTCCGCGTGGGCTCGAAATGATACCTATTACCTGATATTACCTGTCCAGTTCACACTCATATCACGTGACTGGAACATTGGCACTACTTCCACACACCTTTTTCATAATATACAATTTGGCAACAAATTAAACGCAATTTCATCGCAGAACTCCATTAAGACAAAGCGCAACTGTCTATTAAATCATAGCCTACTTTAAGGATCTCATTATAATGTTATGTCATAAATGCATTTGTTGGTGATAATAACAATATTACAAAATAACAAATCGTATGCGATCTCATAGGCTACATTAATTAGGCTACATATCCATGCCGTTCGTTATTATCAATCAGTATTTCGGCAGCCTAAATGCGCTAGAAAATAAAGCCTGCACAATCCGAATTGAGAAGAACATTTGGAAAACTGGTATGAGAGGAGCAATGCTGAACACATTCGTTTATAAAGTCTCCAATAGCAACTGTAGCAGTATGAGGAGTTCTGTTACTAAACTACTGGGAGTAGCTATAGCAGGCGCGCGGTAACAGGTGCCGCGGGGCTTCAGGACCACTGATGCCGCACAATAAAACTCTAACCAGCCGACACAACAGCTTAGTGAGGAGCGAGCCCAAACTTTGCGTCCTTACCTGGATTCATCTGCGAGTAGTGCGAAATAGAGTCCGGGTTTGTGAAAATGTTCATAGAAGTGGGGATGTCTTCTTCTGGGTAGAGACTGTCAGGGATGGTGTTGATTAAACTGCTCATGGTAATAGGGATCTTGTCCGCTAGTTTACCTGTCATAGCAGTTATTCAGTCTGTCATTAATGAGCACGCACAGGTGTTCCGTCCCGATCGATCTCCAGTCTTCTGAAATCTCTCGAAAAGCGACAGAAAGAGATCGCAATCCCTTTGGAATTGTATCCGAGCGCGCAACGGGCACCGCGCTGATGTCTCCTCGCGAGGATGGTGGTCGACTGCTTGGTGTTTGATTTCTGTGAGGTGTTACTGTCTCTGGATGAGCAGAGAGAGATGTTGGTGGCGGTGGTGGTGATTGCACAAGTGTAGCGAGCGCAGGGAACTCCAGCGCTTTCTTGTTCAACTGGGGGACGGAACAAGTGCGTGACGTAGATGACCATATATGGACACACAAAGCGAGACGGCCGCTCGACGTCACATGGAATGGAAGCTCCTCATAGTGGAACGTTAGAGTCGGTCGCAGGAAGAGAAGTGCTCAGCGGAGCAGCGGAGCAGCGGAGCAGCGGAGGGACGTTCTCATCGGCTTGGGTGACTGCTGGAGCCGGCGAAGAGTGAGAAGTGTTTTGGGAGCATGGATGTTGCTAGATCTGTGAGCGCATGACTGTGTAAAACCGGGAAACTTCGTTTATTTGAAAAAGCATGAAAAGTGCGTTTATACATTGTTTAGTGCAGAAGCGGAATACATGCATTTGTTGTTGCAGTAGCTAGGCTAATATTAACATTTTTTGTATTATTTAAAATTATAAATATAGACATGACATTATTAATGAAAATATACAATTATATAAAAAAAAAGAAGATAGAATATGCACCCTCTGGTCTGCACGGATGTGGCATTATTTCCACAAAAGCCGTATTTGATGGCTAAACCCACAGTCACTTTTACTCAGCTGTGTGAAGATCGTAAGAAAGGGGCTTTTATTAAATTCTCCTGTATAAGGGTCTAAAGCAGGGGTGTCAGACTCAGTTCCTGGAGGGCCGCAGACCTGCATAGTTTAGTTCCAACACACATACCATGTAGTTTCCAAATAAGCCTTAATGACTTGATTTGGTGTGTTTAATTAGGGGTGCATCTAAACTGTGCAGGGCTGTGGCCCTCCAGGAACTGAGTTTGACACCCCTGGTCTAAATTAACTACTTTTATTCACCTAAAAATAAATACATAAAAATAGGCTAATTAAATATATAGCCTATGATGAATAACCAGGGGTAAGGGGGGGGTTTACACCACATACCCTTTACAGTCGAATGGATCGATAACACTGCTAGGCTATTTAAGTATGCAACTGCCTGTCAATACACTATGGTGCTTTTCTTTTCTTTTTTCGTTCTTTAACTTGTGTGTCAATAAATACATAAATCAATAGTTCCATCAATATATAGAAACTCCTAGCGCGATGTAACACACCTTGCGCTCTGTATCTTGATTGTAATATGATTTCAAATGATACTTAAACCCTGTTTGTACTATATTCTCCATGTGGTCCGTGGGGGATGTCAGACTGATGTACAGTCACAGATCCTTTTTTGTTTGTTTATTTTTGTGTTGTTTTTTTTTGTATTTTTTTGTTTTTTTTTTTGTTTTTTTTTATGTTTTATAATTTGTTTTTTTTTTTTTTTTTTTTTTTTTTTTGTTTTTTTCTTTTTTTTTCTTCCCTTTTTTTTAGGTCAGAATAGAAGAATAGAATATCATGAGAATGGAGTCTCATCAGTGCACAGAGACCAAAAAAAAAAAGAAGCGAGTTCAATAAAAATGAAAGCCCACGTTAATCATTTGTAAACGTCAGCTAAGTGGTTTAAGCAGTTGACTGCAACAGATGATCAAGGCCAGGAGAAGCACCAGTGACTGTGCCTGGGTTTATACAAAGACTGTAACTGCCAGAGAGTTAATCGCGTGTAAATACTGCAGGCGCGCGGCAAATCTGCAGGCTTGGCTTTGGCCTCGAGCGCCAAGTTCGCCACTGAAGTGGAAACTCCAAATAAGGGCATGATCCGGCCACGCCCCTCGCTGCCTGTATTTGGTGCGCGAGGTTCCGGTTGAGAGCTGCAAAGTGGAAAAGCGATCGGAACCCGCAGCCATTAAAGGAACCGCAGAGGGCACAACGTCATGGGTCGCGTTTCACCAAATTAGAAACCAGGGAGAAAATATCTTATCTGAGACTTTTAGAAGAAATAAAGAAAACTGTCCCTTGTTGCAAATGGTTGACTTTGTTTAGGGAGAATAACAGTGAAGGGGAAACACAGGCCCTGCCACCGGTGGTTCACACGAGCATACTAAAGACCGCTACAACAAGACAATACCTGCCAAGCAAAATGCAGAAAACCTTTTTTTTTTTTTTTTATAAATAAATAAATAAATAAATAATTATTTTAGAATGCTATTAATTTAAAAGTTCCTATACATGGCCTGGTTACAATAAAAAATAAATAAATAAAACAAAACAAACAAACAAATTTTAAACTAAATTTCGAGCTGTTTAATTAAAGTATACTATACAGGCAGGGTATAAGTAATAAATAAGATAAATCATAAAGAAATAAATAATATTAGATGCTTGTTAATTTAAAGTATAATTACATGGCATGGAACAATAAATATATAAATAAATAAACAAACAAATAAATAATATTTTAGATGCTTGTTTAATTTAAAAGTATACTATACATGGCATGGTAACAATGAAAAATAAATAAATAAACAAACAAAATAATTTAGATGCGGCCTGTTTAATTAAACGGATCCTATACACGGCATGGTTAACAAGTAAAATAAATAAATAACAAACACAAAGAAATAATATTTTTAGATGCTTGTTAATTTAAACGTAGACATACATGGCATGGCTTATAATGTAAAAATATAAATAAAAAAGACATAAATAAATAAAGAATCTTTAGATGCTTGGTTAATTTAAAAGTATACTATACATGGATGGTAACAAGGAAAAATAAATAAATAACAAACAAATAAATAATATTTTAGATGCTTGTTTAATTTAAAGTATACTATACATGGCATGGTAACAATGAAAAATAAATAAATAAACAAACAAATAAATAATATTTTAGATGCTTGTTTAATTTAAAGTATACTATACATGGCATGGTAACAATGAAAAATAAATAAATAAACAAACAAATAAATAATATTTTAGATGCTTGTTTAATTTAAAGTATACTATACATGGCATGGTAACAAATGTAAAATAAATAATAAACCAAACAAACAATAAATAAATAACATTTAGGCTTGTTTAATTTAAAGTAGCCTATACTATATGTGACATGGTTACAATGCAAACAACAACAACAACAATATTAATAATAATAATAATAAAAAAAAAAAAAAAAAAAAAAAAATCACCTCGCTATATATTATTATACATAGAAGAAAATAGAAAAAGATGACATACTTGTCTGTATGTAATCTAATTAGGAGGCCAGGGTGGCTCATGAGATTTCCCACGTGTCCAACTAAAATTCCTCACTCCTCATCCAAGCCAATCACAGGCACAGCGCTCCTATTACCCAGCGAGAGTAGAAATCCAGCCTGCCATGCATGCGCTGAAATGCACAGCGGATGCGATTTTTTTTTTTTTTTTTTTTTTTTATGCAATAGGACAGAGTGATGAGGTAACAATTTGTCCCGAGCCCAGCTGACATGGTAAATTTTTATAAAAAAAGTTGGGCTTGAGACCTAATAAATTATGTACAAAAAATGTTCAAAATAACAAAATCAGACCCACCCACCCCCACTCCAAAACCATAGGCTACGTTGCTGGTATAAACCGACACGATAAACGACACAAACTTTAGTTACATCGCCACAGAATCTAATATCTATTTTGGACACAGTGTATCTACAATTTTATCATTTGAAACACCTCAGCAAAAATAATAATAATAATAATAAATAAACTTACAAACTTAAAGTATATAAAAATGCCATTTAATATTTTATTATGAAACACCCAAAAATAAATAAAAATTCTGTCATTTACTCAGCCTCACGTTGCTGGTCCCCATGACTTCTATAGTATTTTTTCCCACCATACTATAGAAGCCAATGGTACCGTCAACTGTTTGGTTACCCACATCCTTCAAAATATCTTCTTTTGTGCTCCACAAAAAAGAAACTCACACAGGTTGGGAACAACTTGAGCATTTTTTTTTTTGGGTGAACTGTCACGTTAATGTCGAAAATACCTTTTTTGGGCCCCCCCCCCCAGATGCATATATATCCATATAAAGACAATTCACTGACTGCATCCATCCAATGAACAACTCCCTCAATTAACCTCATGGCGTCCCCAGTAATCCCCAACAACCACATGGCTGCCAAATCAACAACACAACAACACATTCTGAACTCTGGAATTATCCGCTTTGGCAATTGATACATAAACAGTGTAGTAGTATTAGCTGACAGATAAGGCCTAATGAAGTAAAAAAACCCATATTCCCCTCCCTGGGAGTGTTGGAGGGGTCTGAATAATGCTGTGGTCGGGGGGCCAGATCACACTCGCCCTCAACCCCAGACTGACACACACTCGAGGGGGACTCCAAAGGCTAATTTCTACTCAGTGGGCAAGATGCAACGTGTGTGTAGGTGAGCTGCTAAAATGACGCTGTGCATCTGTCACTAGGGGAATCTGAAGGGGATCTCCCCCCACTTCCACTTAATATCCCAGACATGAATATATGATCTGATCCAATCAGGATGGGAATGTGTCATTGCTCGGGGAGCCAAGAATGTTGACAATGCAACAGGCCGTCTCTAAGGTACACTTGATATCTGGTGTTGTCACATTAAATGGCTGTTAATAGGTATGTGCTAAAATTAGGTCTCTCTATTCAGAGACAAATTCTGTAGCATCTGTTAAAGTAAGCTTACTTTTGTAAATGAGAACTCTGTCATTCTTAACAAATGAGGAAATACACACATACTTCATTAGCATAGCGGCAGCAAGTACTGAAAAATAGAATGGAGACTTAATAATTTGAATATTACTTTTTATAGACCAAAATAGAGGAAGTAAACACTATTTCCACTGACTGAACCCGTGATGTGTGCCAGCACTTGTGTATACTGATGATGAGGCTGTCAGTGTTCATTCAACAACACAAAACAGAATTGTGCAAAACAAACAATGATTTTCATATGGCTGATATTTGGAAACATAAACTTAACCGAGTGCTTCTCAGCCTTTATGACCCCAAGGCCCTCCATAGTTTTAGTACTAGATAACAATTGAGGATAACACTTTTTAAAAATATTTTTGCTCACAATTTCTACTCGCTAAAAAAAATACTAATCATAAAAATGCCCATAGAGTTGAACATTTTATTAATTTACATGACTTTTCCATGCCTAAATCTACAAATGGAGCTTTTTAAAGAATAATTCCCAAAGAGAATTGTATTTTTGATTTAATTATTAAATCAGTGTCTGCTGGTTTCATCATGAAAACAGAGATTTGATCTGAAAAACAGAACTATTTTATTTTAAGTACTGTACATCCACTCTAAATGAATTAACATAGCTTGTGCAGAAAAGGCAGAAAAATACAAAAAATAAAAGTCAAGCATAAAGTAATCAAGTATTTCATTATAGAACTGATTGATGCTATCCATATAGCTCTACAATATCCACAGTATCTTAATAAGCAATGTAAGGTAACACTTAGGTGTCCTTGTTACATGTACTTACTATTATAATGACAATAAATAATGCATAATTACATGCAAGTAACCCAAACCAAACCCCTAAGCCTATAGTAAGTACATGTATTTAAATGTATAATTAATATTACTCAGTACTTAAATGTATAAGTACACTGTAACAAGGATACCTTAAAATAAAGTGTAACCCAATATAAATCATGCTGTACTTACAGTGATACAGACATTTTTTTCACAAATTTTCACAGCAGTCCAAACCAGAAATACCAAACTGAATCTCCAAAGACCTTCAAGTTAGGCCACCACAAATAAATTCCCTATAAATAAATTCTGACATCTCTAAATGTTCATCCTTACATAGCCGTTTTAGTGGAAAATCATTCTGCAATTGACACTTATCTCCTCGGTGCCTGGTCCCAACTGTTCTTTCAGGGATGCAAAACAGACAAGGGAATTCCCTTTGCATAGGAAACGCACGGTTTGTCAGGGCACTTTCCTAAGGGAAGCCTTTTCATGGAGTCCAGACTGGAAAAACTGCCCAACACCTGTCGAGCTCCGCTTGTGTTTTTATTTCCGCTACTATTATGAGCGAGCACGCTGTACAATGAGTGATTGACTGGAGATTGACTATGGAACGGTTGCGGGCTGAAAAGGACTCCCCTCATGCATTTTGCATGTAGGGATTCCGGGGAAGCGCTGGCTTATCCTAGATCTTGATCTCGCTAATTTCAATATGCGGCGGAAAAATACAAGGCCGCAACGGGTGTCTAATCAAATTAGTTGTGTGTCTTTCCAGGCTGCGCGAGGGGCATTTCCAGTAGCTGTTCCTCGTTGCTATTATATCCCAGAGCCGAGGCTTATTCCTACAGGCTGATGGGAAGATTATTTATATAAATAATGGAACACTTATTTAGGGACTGTCAAGATGGTACACAGCATTCTGTACTGTACAGTGCTTATGGGATAGGACGGCATGCAAAGCAATGGTAAAAGCGTGTGTAAAAACAAAAACAATAGTTAAAATTATAATAAATGGGATAGAAAAGTCATCAGTGTTATTAATTGTTAATTATGAATTTAAAAAACTCACTTGAAAGACAGCAACACACACACACACACACACACGTGACCCTGGAGCACAAAACCAGTCATAAGTAGCACGGGTATATTTGTATCAATAGCCAACAATATATTGTATGGGTCAAAATTATAAATTTTTCTTTTATGCCAAAAATCATTAGGATATTAAGTAAAGATAATGTTCCATAAAGATATTTTGTAAATATCCTACCATAAATATATCAAAACTTAATTTTTGATTAGTAATATGCATTGCTGAGAACTTTATTTGGACAACTTTAAAGGCGATTTTCTCAATATTGAGATTTTTTTTGCACCCTCAGATTCCAGATTTTCAAATAGTTGTACTCAGTCAAATATTGTCCTATCTAACAAACCACACATCAAGGATATATATATATATATCTAGATATATAGATATATATATTATATATATATATACCTAAAAACAGTGGCACGGAAGATTCCGACCCCTTAAATTTTCACTCGTTGTTTATTGCAGCCATTGCTAAAAGAATTTTTTTAAGTTATTTTTTTTCCTCTTTAATGTACACACAGCACCCCATATTGTTAGAAAAACACAGAATTGTTGACATTTGCAGATTTATTAAAAAAGAAAACTGAAATATCACGTGGTCCTAAGTATTCAGACCTTTTGCTCAGTATTTAGTAGAAACACCCTTTTGATGCCATGAGTCTTTTTGGGAAAGATGCCACAAGTTTTTCACACCTGGATTTGGGGGATCCTCTGCCATTCCTCCTTGCAGATACTCTCCAGTTCTGTCAGGTTGGATGGTAAACGTTGGTGGACAGCCTTTTTAGGTCTCTCCAGAGATGATCAATTGGGTTTAAATCAGGGCTCTGGCTGGGCCATTCAAGAACAGTCAAAGAGTTGTTGTGAAGCCACTCCTTCGATATTTTAGCTGTGAGCTTAGGGTCATTGTCGTGTTGGAAGGTAAACCTTCGGCCCAGTGTGAGGTCCTGAGCACTATGGAGAAGGTTTTCGTCCAGGATATCCCGTACTTGGCCGCATTCATCTTTCCCTCGATTGACAAAACCAGAGTCCTGTCCTTGCAGCTGAAAACCACCCCCACAGCATGATGCTGCCACCAACATGCTTCACTGCTGGGACTGTATTGGACAGGTGATGAGCCGTGCCTGGTTTTCTCCACACATACCACTTAGAATTAAGGCCAAAAAGTTATATATTGGTCTCATCAGACCAGAGAATCTTATTCTCACCATCTGGAGTCTTCAGGTGTTTTTTAGCAAACTCCAATGCAGGCTTTCATGTGTCTTGCACTAAGGAGAAGCTTCCATCGGGCCACTCTGCCATAAAACCCAGACTGGTGGAGGGCTGCAGTGATGGCTGACTTTCTACAACTTTCTCCCATATCCCGACTGCATCTCTGGAGCTCAGCCACAGTGATCTTTGGGTTCTTCTTTACCTCTCTCACCAAGTCTCTTCTCCCCCGATAGCTCAGTTTTGGCCGGACGGCCAGCTCTAGGAAAAGTTCTAGTCATCCCAAACGTCTTCCATTTAAGAATTATGGAGGCCACTGTGCTCCTAGGAACCTTAAGTGCAGCAGAAATTTTTTTGTAACCATGGCCAGATCTGTGCCTTGCCACAATTCTGGCTCTGAGCTCTTCAGGCAGTTCCTTTAACCTCACGATTCTCATTTGCTCTGACATGCACCGTGAGCTGTAAGGTCTTATATAGACAAGCGTGTGGCTTTCCTAATCAAGTCCAATCAGTATAATCAAACACAGCTGGACTCAAATTAAGGTGTATAACCATCTCAAGGATGATCAGAAGAATTGGACAGCACCTGAGTTAAATATATGCGTGTCACAGCAAAGGGTCTGAATACTTAGGACCATGTGATATTTCAGGTTTTCTTTTTTAATAAATCTGAAAAAATGTCAACAATTTTGTGTTTTTCTGTAAATATGGGGTGGTGTGTGTACATTAATGAGGAAAAAACATTTACTTAAATGATTTTAGCAAATGACTGCAATATAACAAAGAGGGAAAAATTTAAGGGGGTCTGAATACTTTCGTACCCACTGTATATATATATCTATATAATATATATATAGTATATAAAAATTCATAACGGTTCTATTAATTACAAAACATTTGACCCTGATAGAAGTATGGGAAAAAACACTGATTTTATTTAGTTAGTAAATGTTAAGTTCAGATTAGTGTAAAAATGCACATTGATCTTTTTCTCTTGCTCTTTATCAGTATTTAATACCTTTGATACTTTGTTTCTTTATATTACATTTTGCACGACAGCATGTTATGCGTCCCCAAAACAATTGCACTAAAATGCGATCAAATATATATTTAATAATCTATATATGATAAATACAGTAATATAATGTTAAAACTTGTGTATATATATATATACTTTATATATAGTAGGGAAACTATATGTGTAGTAGTCAGTTAATAAATAAATAAAAAAGATAAAATCACCTTCAGAACCTTTAACCTTCATAATCTGACTTTTAACCTATGTGGTAACAAGACATATCTCATGGCTGATCTACTTTCACTACCTGTTTACCTTTAAATGTATTAATTAATCAGAAAATATTTACTTATTTGGCTAGTGCAGCATCTCTGACCTTTCTGTTCTGCCGATCCTTGAGAAGCTTGAGGAATTGAGCTTGGTTTTGGTGTATGTGTGTGTGTGTGTGTGTGAGAGAGAGAGAGACCACTGAAGTCTGAGAAAATAAACAAATGCAAACAGGACAAACTGATCAATGCTCTGCTGAGTTCATACAGGGGACATGGTGAGACTCACCAAAGACAGGCTTAACCAGCCGAGGCACAAAGACCTGCAGGAGCCCTGCATGTGTGTGTGTGGCGCTAGAGGTCGGGGTATGTGAGAGAAATGATCTGCCCATCTGAGAAAGTATGAATGCATGTGAGAGTGTGCCAGAGCGTGTGTGTTAGATGAGACACTATTGCCTGCTCAATTAAACCACTAACTTACATTGATCATATCCACATCAAAGTACCTTCCCTAAATCCCAGCCCTTTTTTCCAGACATCTGGTGTATTGATATCAAACTGTCCTCTGAGACAGAAATGCTCAAGTGAAGCCGAGAGGAGCTTTTGTGACCCAGCCTCACACACCCCGGAGTGAAGCGGAGAGGGATTACATGCTATAGACATTTTGAATCGGTTACAGACTTCACACAGTACAGCTCTGCAATGCATTGTAATCATGTATTATGATGCACAATACAACAATTAATAGTTTGTGTGATTTGAACATTGCATACAGTAACATATGGCTCAGTACCTTAATAATGAACTATTACTTTTACATACATTTTGTAACAAGTGAAGAGGGATTGCATGCTATAAATAAATTCTAGAATAAAATTAATAAATAATAGCAGCAAAATCAACAACAATCATATGATTCTGTAACAGAAGAAAAAACAGTACATTTATTAATATTGAGTATATATTTATGTTTGTTTAGTCATAATTATATAATTATTATATGAAGTGATTCTGCTGTAATAATGATCAAATACCACACTAGTATTAATAAGTAAGTCAAATCCCACAGACTGTTACATATATTATAATATGTACATGCCACAATAAATAAATGAATACTATTTTTCACTCAGCATTACCTAAACTCCATTATTATTATTATTCAATAATGCTACTACAACTACTGGTATACTTTTCCTTTATACTTCTCCTTTGAACATAATATTTTAGAATATATTTAGTATTGTTGTATTATACAATTATTATTATTGAAAACACACACACACACGTTTCAATAAATTTGTATAAATTATTGCAATTATCATAATTATTAAGTGTCACTCTAGTTATATGAATTAATATTCAAAATGTAGATAAACACGTACTGATCCATATATTACTGTACAGTATGAAGTATGCATGTTATAGTACTGCAATTGCTGTGCTATTGTAAATATATGTCTGAGATAAATTTAAACTAGTTTTTGCAGAATCGTCTGCCTTTGTTTTGCATGTCTATAATTATTACATAAGCCTGCTCAGAAATAGCGCTCTATGGAAATGCTTTGCCCAATATAAACTAAACGTTACTCAGGCGAGACAAAACCTGCTTGTCTGAGAAACCCAGAGAGGTGAATTTACAAAAAGTTTATTTTCCTTTTATTGTGAACGTGTGCATACGTAAAACAACAATAATAATAAAAAAAGGCTCTGCGTGAACCCGTGCCCCTTCTGTCTGTCCCGAAGTAACACGGAGAGTATTTTGGTCGTAATTCCACTGCGGCTTCCGGCTGAGTTGTGGCCTCGACACCCTCACCCCCCCTTTACTTCCTCTATTGGCCCTGACGTACTTCCTGCCTCCAGTTTGACTCTTTCCACACACTCTTTCTAAAGTGTGACAGCGCTGAAGCTACTTTCACACCTTTGTTTCTGTCCATCTTTTATTTTTCATCTGGCATGAAGTCATCATGTTAAACCTCAAGTGCATGTCTGACCTCAGACCGGCCAGAGAGCGCAAACAGCATTACTGCTGGTTTGTGTGGTATTGAGCTGTCTGGAAGAGTCCGGGCCTGCTCACGCTGAGAAAGAAAACAGGAATGCAACACTACGGCGGTTTGTAAGTGAGGGTGGATTATTTAAGAAAGCCAGGGAAATAGACTGTCCATTTCAGGGAGAATCAGGCAGGCAGGCTGTGGAATAATATACAGATGAGCAGCCGTAGTGGTATGTGTGAGTGTGTGTACACGTGATTTGACTGTATCTTGTCTTTGTGATCTGGAAGTATTGAGTTCTGTCTTCAAATCTGTTGAGCTGCCCACCTAGATGGCATTTTAAGGCATTAGTCGTGTTGTCGACATTAAGGCTGTTCTGAAAGTTTGAAGGCTAGACGCTGCTTCAGTCGTTTAACCCCATGATTGCATCAAAGGTCTTCGAGAAAGAATCCCAGAATCACGAACGACCATAAATCCAGTCCACGAGGTGGACGTAGAAAATACAAGGCATGAATATTTAACTTTTATGATAGAAAAAGGCAAAATTGAGCATTTTAAAGGATAGTTCACCCAAAAATGAGAATGACCCCATGATTTACTCACCCTCAAGCCAGTAATGACTTGACTATAGACTAGAATCAGAATGATATAAAATGTCCTAAAAATGTCCCTGGCTCTTCCAAGATTATAATGGCAGTGATGGGTTTCGAGTTTTGAAGCCCAAAACAAGGGCATCCATCCACCATAAAAATTGCCCACCAACAGCTCTGGGGGGTACTAAAGGCCTTCTGAAGCGAATCAATGTGTTTTTGTAAGGAAAATATCCATATTTAAATCGTTACAAGCCGCAATTTTCTAAGCTTCCGTCTGCTGTCCTCGTGTCAGGAGATTGGATGCTCAGGAGGAGACGAAGGTGATAGATGTAGGGTAAAACTCTGGAGAGATCTGCTCGTCTCGCGAGAACCAAGTTTGATTACAGCAAAGAAAAGAATGCTCCGGTTACTAACGTAAACCCTACGGTTCCCGAGATAAGGTGTGGCTTCGGCCGAACGGAGGCGTTGCATGAGACACTAAGGGGAAAACTCCTGTTTTACTCTGTACTGAAGTATGATTTGTTCACATTTGTGTAGCTGCACAAACCAATGGCACTTTAGCCTGTCAGAAAGGGCGGAGCCGACCCTTATTTAAGTCGGCTCAGAGTGCCATTCATCAGATCATTCGACTGAAGCAACAGTCATCGATTCACGTGCAGCTTATAGCACGGCAAATGACGCAATGCTCGTTCCCTTATCTCAGGGAACCGAGGTTACGTCAGTAACCAGAGCGTTCCCTTTCGAAAGTTCACTTCACGTTGTGTATGGGGAACGCATCCAATCACGCCACGCTATGAGCAGATACAGGACACCCTGCTCTGTGAGCCCAGTCTCGGAGCACTAAAAAGGACCCCTGAGAACATGAGCACATTGTGCCCCAAGCTAGTGGCTGAGAAGCACTCTTATACCTAGCTTCGCCCAAGGGGAAAGAGTAGTACATTAAACTGAGAGAAATCGTGCCTGTAAAGCAGGGATGTCTAAGTTATAGAATCTGGCAAATGTGGATGGCGACGACCAACCAGCGGCCAAACAGATCTCACCAATAGAAATTCCGCTGGACCACGCCCAGGAGGAGGCCATCCCTCTTGTGGAATGGGCCCTCACACCTATAGAGCACTGCAAGCCTTTTGAGGTGTAAGCCAAGGCTATCGCATCAACGATCCAGCAAGAAAGTCGCTACTTTTGTAGCCAGCAGTCCTTTTATGGCGGCCTCCAAAGCAAACAAAAAGCTGCTTTGATTGTCTAAACAGGCTAGATCGCTCTAGGTATACTCTCAGAGCCCTTACTGGACAGAGCATGTTCGGACCCTGCTTACCATCTGTAACGGGGAGCGCCAACAGGGAGATCTCCTGAGCAGTGAATGGAGTTGAGTGCACTTTAGGAACATAACCATGTCTTGGTTTTAGAATCACTTTACAGTCATTAGGCGCAAACTCAAGACATGAGGCGTTGATTGACAGCGCTTGCAAGTCACCCAGTCACTTAACCGACGCCAAGGCAAGGTGGAGGGCCGTTTTAAGCGATAAGGGCCACAAATCGGCCGAAATGAGTGGCTCGAAGGGAGCCCTCTTAGGGCCTGCAGGTCTATAGACAAGTCCCAAGACGGCACAGTCTGAGGGCGAGGAGGATTCAGCCTCCGTGCACCTTTCAAAAAATTAACGATCAGGTCATTTCTGCCGATCGATTGGCCAGCTTCGAAAGAATGGTTCGCTGCGATAGCTGCAACATACACTTTGAGCATGCAGGGGGCACGCCCCTTATCCAGCAGCTCTTGCAAAAAGGTTAGCACATGGGACACGTCACATGATATTGGGTCCAAACTTCGTGCAGAACACCAGTTAAGGAAGACCGCCCATTTTAGGCTGTAAAGTCGTCTTATAGATGGCGCTCTTGCCTCCAAAATGCCTTCCTAAAATACACTTTGTGGGATAGTTGTTTTCTTACCCATTAATTTTTTACAACATTTTATAAACATGCTGCTCGCATTCAGAAAAAGGAGTCTTGGTATGACTATGACCTTTATTTAGATTTTTATGAACATGTGAGATAAGTGATATTACGTCAAACACATTCCTACAAGTTACATTTCAGACATAAGGAAACAACACAATTCATCTTTTATTACGGTAGTTTAATATTCACCTAAATATTAATGTGCCTAAATAAATTAATTCTTGATATAATATCAGAATTGGGACAAAAATGAGCCACAGAGTGTGTGAAGGCCAGAGGTCAAAGTTGAGCAGCAGGCTGGAGGTGTCCTAGTCCTTGTGGTTTTGGGTGAGGAACTGAAGTGAAGCCACTGGTCTAGCCAGACCAAACCTCTCAACAAATGCCTGCGGATCCCAGTTACCTAGAAAACCAACAACAAATGCTTTCATTGCTCTTGTGTGTGACTGTATGCTTCCGTCCCACTGTAACATAAACTGGCTACATGAAAATAACAACAACTTTTCTATATGACCCAATCCAACATCCTAAATCAATGAGAAAATCAACACAGGAAAAATATGTGCTCATCAAACTATTTCGTGAGCTCTTTCAAACATATGTGCCACAAGATGACAAAAATAATTTAAAAAAATGGTATAATTTAATAATTAATTGAAAGAATGAATAAATACATACATATTACCATTATATTTGGTTATTATTTCTATAATATGTTATTTATTTTATTGCTTATAAAAATAAATAAAATTATATTTTTATTATTCATTTGTTTTTTTTAATATTGCTATTGTTTTTATTTATTGATGTATTGTACATAAATAAATCACTAAAACTTATTATTTTTTGTTTTATATTGCTACTGTTATTATTTCTTTATTGCTGTAGATAAACAAATAAATAAACATCATAATATTGTGTTAATTTTTTGTTCCTTTATTGCTGTACATAAAAAATGAATAAATGAAAAGCATAAATGTAAATACAGCTAAATGCATTAATATTATTATTATTATTTTTTTACCACAGGATAAAGAAACAACATGAAAAGTTGCGGCACGATAATCGCTTGTATACTGATGGAGGCTTTGATACACAAAAACGAACCACTGCATTCATCATGTATAACAACCTGTCTCCCTTTTACTATTATCTGTACTTTTCACGAGTTTTCCCGTGACCTGAGCTTCTCCGGCTAAACATTTCAATGTAGTCGTTACAAACGGTAACTGAACGCGTTTAATGGAGAATCTTGTAATGGCGCACGTGTCTCAGGGCCTTGGTGGGCTGTGAATCACTGCGAGCATCTCATCTCTAAATAAAACACACAGCCTGTCACAGTGCTGGAGGTGGCAACATGAGAAAGAATGTTTTGGCAGGACAACCAGATAAATACCAGACGTAACTCCGGCTGCTATGACAATATCACTTCTCCAATTCCGGCAATAACCACATTCCTAAAAGCAAATGTGAAATCACATTTGGAATAAAGCGCCAACAAGCTGCGTCCAAGACTGAAAATGCAAAGTTCTGAATTTGGAGGCTCTTTAATTGTTCTTCTGTGTACATCAAGCAAACTGCAACTGGTGAAATCTTTATAAAACTAGATGAAGTCTATGAGATATTTAGAGATATTTGTAAAACTAATTAATAAATAAAATAATACTTTGCCCCTTCAACCAATCAAAAGTAGTATTGCAGAACAAAAGCAAAGCAGCAACAATGCCCATTTAAAATGGCAATTTCTTCCTTCGCTTTTGTGTTCTAGGCTTAGACATTGCTTTCGTTTGCTGTGGGCCACCTGTCGTGCACCAAGCCAGTGCACACACATCCCTGCGCAAGATCATGTGCTGTGTGTGTTATGTGGTGCTTGTTTGTATGTTTGAATGCAATTGGATGTAGTGCCGATGCAGTGCAGAATGTTACAAAGGAACATGTGTCCTAGTGCTTTCCCTGCTTCTTGCGGGCTTATAGTCACCCAGACACTGTCTGACACAGCTCATACGCACTATTATCCTTACATTTTCTGCATTTAGGACAGGACACAGCTATTTCGCCAGGCAATGTCAGGATTACAGTATTACACTGTAGCAAGTTTGTTACTTAGGAAATAAAACTCGTGACACAAAAGTTGGCTGCCTTGCACTTGTGAAAAAGAAGTGTGCTTAAAGGGATGGTTCACCTGAAAATGAAAAAATCTGTCATAATTTACTCGCCTTGAAGTTGTTCCAAACCTGTATGAGTTTGTTTCTTCTGTTGAACATAAAAGAAGATCGCGAATATTACGGTACTGGTAACCACACAATTCTTGGTAGCCATTGATTTCCATAGTATGAAAAAAGTACTAAGGAAGGTCAGTGGGGATCAGAAACTGTTTGTTACCACACAATTCTTCAAAATATAATGCTTCACCGTGTGTGTTCAGTAGAAAAGAAACCTGTCATGGTTTGAACAACCTTGAGGTGAGCAATCATGACAATTTCATTATTTGAGTGTTACTATCCCTTAAAATCGTCAACTGGGCCTTGGAGGTAGTTTAAAAGTATTAATTTTTTTTAACAGGAAAAAAAGGCTGTACTTGCGATCCAATAATTAATTAAATAAAAGGCTACTTAAGACTAATAATCTCACATTTTAAATGTGAAATTGTATTAAGCTTTTAAACATACAAGTTTTTAATAGTAATTACATTAAAGTACGGTATATTTTAGTTTACAAACAAATGCTAGTCAGTATATTTAGCAGTTACACCTAAACCATATTTAGTCAAATTATAAACTTACATAAATTATAAACTAAATTATAAACTTACATAAAGATCCTACTTAAGTGGGTCAAAAAAACTCTAAGTTCAACTAACTGCCTTCAATGTACATGCAAACTCTAATACAGTTTCATTTAATTGTAAATAACATGCAATGTGTCTGAAAACATTACTGTCTGTTCACACTATGATATTAATTAAAGTAATATTTCTGTAAACAGATAGCCACAATTTTGTTTAAGGTATATACATTGGTGGCCAAAATTGTTAGAACACATGACAGATCTGAAAATATTGACCTTTTTTGCCTCTAAAACATGATTTCATTTCATAATGTTCATGAAACATGCAGATGGTTGCTCTGAGCACAGCAAATATCAGATGAAGTAAGTCATACTGTTTTTATCCACTTTTAACTTTAACATTTGATATGTCCACCAATGTTGTTCGCTGGGTTGAGGTCCGGGATTTTGAGGAGCCAGTCCATCATTTGTATGTTCCAGCAGATTCCTTCCTTCGAAGGATCTGGCAATAGTTTGTTTTATGGGTATTGTAATGGCCAATTCAACAAAAACAACTGAAACCTCTTAAATATGCCAAGTGTTCCAATAATTTTGGCCACCACTGTATATATATTCTATAACCGTTTTGTGGACTAAAAAAAAGATACAGTAGCATCTTTTGTGTTCTGCTCATGAAAGAAAGTCATACAGGTTTCAAATTGCATAACTAATAGAAATTGATGTAAGTGCTGATTGTGAGATAGAGAGGTGTGTGTGCATGTGACACGTGTGTTGTGTGTGAAGATGTCAGGTTTCTCTCTAATTGAGTGTTAGAAATGGAGTAAAGTGACCCGGCATTATGAGGTCATGTGACCTCTAGGCCTCTGGACCTGAGAACATGAGGAGATAATGTTCCGCCCCTGCAGATCACGACCCCTGTTTGACCCCACTACAGCCAGGGCATCACACACACACAGCACACGGCACACAAACACACACACACATACACACACACCTGTACCTTGCCACACCAGACACTCATCTTCAGATGTAACACATAATCACCAGTCCTTATGTAGAGAAGCCTGAGGCTATGCACTTTCTAAAAAAAAAAATGCTTATGCAACAGTACTCCTGAGCAGAATGAAGGCATGTCTAGTCACATTTTAAACATTTTAACACACAAAAATGGCAAAAAGCAATGCAGTGGTCAAAGACATACAAGTTCTGTCACAAAACTCTAGATGGCATCCTGAGTTCTAACTCTATGTGCATAATCGCCTCTCATCACTGTCGCATCTTATTTTTTTCTTTTTCGCAAAAGCAGCCGATCTGCTTCTTAACAATCAAATTTCCTTTCCTTTATTCTTACTTTATCAGTTTCATTTCACTTTCATACACCCTCCACCTCCCCAGCTCCACCTGTATAGATCTGCTACTGGGTGATTCATGTATGCTATATATGGGGGTTATTTCATATATGTTATATGTTCAGCAGCAGTACTTCTGCATGCTCACACCTCTCTTCTTTTCTTAATGATTAACACGTCTTGTTACTTCTTTTTCATACTTCTATATCTCTTTTATCATGCAGACAAAAAGAATGTTCCTAAAGACTGAGATAGTATTTTCTTGTAAAACATAATCAAGTGCCACTTATTTGTTTGTAGGCGAGTATGGAAAAAAAATACTATGGCTGTCAATGGGGACCAGAAACTGTTTCTCATACTCACTCGAGACATTAAATGTTCAATGTAAGTCTATGGAATTTCTTCACCTGTTTTATCATCTGAAAGGTGAAAATTATAAGTCTGATTGTTTTGAAGAGAAATAGCAAACTTATCCTCAACAACACAGCTGATTTACCGTAACAATGAAGTCTGCAGGACAAAAAATATGCAGGATGAGCTCATACTATCCCTACGTATGAGCAATAGTATGGCAGTGGTAGCAAACATCGCTAATGCAGACAGATCTAGATCAGGAGTACGAGTCTCCACCAACCGGACTGAATCACAACCAGTGAGTCACAACTAAACTATGCCTGGATTACGACAACGTGACATCAGTTCAATCCAGCGAGTAGGCAAGTGTTTGGTTGACCCTGTTTATGCACTGCTATAATAATTGAGACATCATTCAATGTATACAGCTCACAGTTTATTCAGGACTCAAAAATAGGCCGGCGGGAAAGCCCCGATGTAAGCTGTGGTTAACTGGGGAAATAGCCCATCAGTTTCGTCCTCTGGCCTCTGCTGGTATTGGTAACAGGTTGTTGACAGCTATCGCTCGATGTCATCATGGAGTCAAGGGGGCGGAGAGTGTTGGCTAACACGCTGATTTACAAACGCTCTAAAAATAACGCGCCTCTTTGTGTGTTTGGGTTAATTTCGTCTATTTCCATTCCTCAATCTGTCGACTCATGGAAAACAGAGATAGGAAGTGGGGAGTGATGCGGCACTTTCTTCCTCCACTCAACTCCACCCTTTCTTGTCTGTCTTTTGATTTGCACAATACAGGAAACGCAGTCTGTAAGCTTGGTAAGATATCTTTGTGTTTCGTGAGGCACACGTAAGGTATGCACTGTTGACAATGCGGCTGGACAGCATTAAGGGAATAGTTCACCCAAAAATGTACTCACCCTAAAAGCCATCAAGATGAGTTTGTGTTCACATTGTAACAGATTGTAGGAAAAGCAATACTTGCTCACCAGTGGATCCTCTGCAGTTAATGGGTGCAGTCAGTATGAGAGTCCAAACAGCTGATACAAAACATCACAATAATCCACAAGTAAAAACACCACTCCAGTCCAGCAGTTAATGACTTGTGAAGTGAAAAACTGCATGTTTATAATAAACAAATCCATATTAAGGTTCTTCTCAAATTAAAATTCACCAACCTATATGTTTAGAACCGTTTTGGACAGTTTTTACTTGTAAAAGGTGCTTGATCTGTGCATATTTCTCTCCTGATTTAGACGAGACTGGAGGAAAGCAATATTAGGCTTATGGAAGAGTATGGTAGTAAGCTAAAAATGTCTTAATGAGGGTTATTCTTACAAACACGCAGCTTTTGGCTTCACTAGATGTTAATTGATGGACTGGAGTCACGTGGCTTAATTGTGGATTATTGTGATGTTTATCAGCTGTTTGAACTCTCATCTACGGGCACCCATTCACGCAGATGATCCATGGATGAGCAAGAGATCTACTGCTGATATTGATCACAAATGTGCACCCGCCACAACACACATCAAACAAAACTCAACACGTCCACCATCTTGTGATGGGAACTGTTATCGTAATTTCAGCTAGTTTCATTTTTCCTCACTATGATATTAGGCCAAAGTATAAGTTAATTATACAATAATATAATTTAAGGATTTTAGAATTTTTTAGCGCAAACAATAGAGAAAAAATCCCTATAGAGAAGGCACTGGGACAGAACATGTGCACGTCAAATGGAGCCTTATTGGAGACCACATGGTCCTATAAGGTATGACAACCACTCGTACCCACTAAATCTATTGGACTTCCATTAGAACTGTTGAACGGACTCAAAAGGGCAAATAGTTTGTTAGATACAGCATCTCGCAGGGGGCATAGCTGTGTTCAAACAGTCTTTATTGCACAAAGGAATAGAACCGGCGGACAGTTGGGCAGATTTTTTTACGAGGAATGGCGTATAGTGGTAATATGTAAGTCAATATATAGTTTAATTCTGAATTCGATGAATGAATAGTTCTGAAATCCTGAGTTTACTGTGCATACCGCAACCCCCCAGTTTTGACAGTTAGTTCAGGGTTTATTTTGTAGTAAAATGGTAGTAACATTTCCACATATTAGGTTTTTACTGTTTTTTTGATTAAAATAAAGACAGCCTGGGTGAACATGACTAGCTTTTAAGGACCAAGTGTGGGTGCTGTTTTAGTAGAAGGGCTGAAATAAGAGACAATTGTGTATAATCTGGGTGGGCATTCTGAAATCTGAAGTCTGCAATACTGACAGCGTGAGTAGTGGGGAGGGTGTCTGTCTGTGAATGGACACACGTTTGTGAGAAACTAGAAGGAGTTTTGCTAATGTATACGAGATTTGTCGGAAACCGAAAACGGAGGAAATCCACTCAGCACGACTCTCATCGTCACTTTCATAATCTCCCGTACAAGAAAAGGCTGCAAAGAGAAAACGGACTAGCTAGATTCTGCGACGTGCGTAGCATTTAATTACCCATATTTAAAATACACTAAGAAAAAATTTTCACTCAGAAACTGTAGTAAATTATCCAATTAATTAACGATTGTGGAATAATTGAAATTAGTAGAAACACTGAAACATACTTAAACTTTAAAAAAAAATAAACCCACCTTTTACAGTATAGGCCAGGCTCTTTGAACCTAAAACCTTGTTCTTTAGTCTTAACCTTACCAATTTCCATCATTCAAACATTTAAATAACTTTTAAGGAAAACCCGTTGAATGGCTGGCAAAGAGAAAGTAGTTTATGGTGTAGTTACAGCATCAACCAGCAGGGGCTATGCTTCCTAACAGATTGCTTAGTTCCCCGCATGAATAAGAAATAAAGGGGAAACCTCATGCCCATTTCGTGTGTGGCGTGGCAGGTGTTGTTGGACTGTATGGTGAGGCTGCGTCGCACCCTGGTCAAGGAGGTTTTGATTAATGACTGAATCAGTTAGTGGGAGGAAGACTCATGTGGGTCCATTACTACACTGCAGCGCTGCTAATGGCTTCAATTACAGCCCAGTAACCAGTGCTGAGCTCACACATTTCTGTTCAAGTGGACTACGAGGCGGTTTCTCTCCGGAGTCTCGATGAAAGCGCATGTGTCCTGTAGATGATCCACATTATTGAACATGTGAGCTAAATGCAATCCTTAGCACAAACTCCAGGTGTACCTTTGATAGAGCACTCATCTCCTTTTGCTCTTTAATACATGAATTCACATCTTTTAGACTCCTTATAGCACATCACACTCACTGGTCCAAGACTCCATACCCTTTCACTGCACCTCTGGTTTATTCCCTCACTTTTCTCGTCATTCCTTACAGCATTTGGTCGTTACGCCAATCTGATGCCATTAACACTAATCGTCAATGAGGAAAAAACTAGACAAAAGAATTATACGAGCCAACTAGAGATACCAACAATATTACCCTAGATTTCTGGTATGGGGGGGGGGGGGGGGGGGGACTTTTTCATATCTATGTTAGCCTTGGGTTGTTCCGGGACACAAGTGACTGGCCTATGAAAAAGTGGTAGAACAAATATGGATAGAATACTCTGATGGGATTAAATTGGTGATGGTAGCCTGATGTAGTGAAACATTGTAGAAAGGGATCACAAATGACTCTTTTCACTGAAAAACCGCGGTGTATCCGTCCAAAATTCAAGGAGGCCTACATAATCCGTCACAAGGCTGCATTCATGGATAAAAATATGGTTGAAGAAAAGATGTATATTGGTGCCATCATTAGTTTGAGATTTTAAAAGATGACTGGTTTCTATTGAGTATATTTTAAAGATCTTAATTTCTTCTGTGCTACAAAGCTGATTCAGCCTCATTACCCCGTCTTCAGTGTCGTATGATCATTCAGAAATCATTCTATTATGTTGATTTGCTGCTCAGGAAACATTTCTGATTATTATGATCAATGTTGTGCTGTCAACAGTTGTGCTGCTTAATACTTTTCTGGAGACCGTGGTCAATTTTTATATGGGTTTCTTTGATTAGAAAGCTCAAAAGAGTAGCATTTTTTAACATTGTAAATTTCCTTACTGTTTGTTTGAGCATTTTAATACATTCTTGTTGAATAAAGGATAAATTTTTTTTATCTTGACCCCAAACGTTTGAACAGTAGTACATATTAGGAGTTCTGCAGTGATGTATCATGTTACTTTTAAAAGTAACATTCTCTCCCACACTGTGTGATACTTGTCACCTGAAATGAACTTAGAAGACGCAGTTACATTAACACAGCCAATGGTTCTCAGTCTCCCAGTTCTCCTGGCTTAACAGATCTGAGTCAGTGTGAGTAGGCATGATCTGTGCAGCAGCAGAGAAGTGCTGACTCTGAGATGTGCTGCACTGATTACAGACTGACTTCTCTCGTTTGAAGTACTCACACTTCAAAGACCAGCACTTGACTTTCACTCGGCTCTCATTGTCTTAGCCTATGATGCTCAGCTGCAACTGTGTGCAATTTATATATATATAACCTCACTGAAGTAGTGCGAAGGCACAGAGTTCATGAAGTATATGGAGAGCTCTTCCATCCACCTATCGGTTCTTCATAATCTAATCTGTACTCTTGCTCCTGTGTCTCCTCGCACACAGACAAACTTATTTTAGTTTTCAAATGGTATTACGATGGGGGTAGACTTATATCAATATAATAGTAAATCTCACAATATCTTAAGATACCATCTCACCCCAAACAAAAACAACGAACCTTGGGGGCACTGGCGCGGAGTCCCTACAGAGCGAAAAAATAAAACATACTCGAAATGAGTGTTTACTGAAAACGTCTTGAACAATGCAAGACAGGTTTCTGTACGGGTGGGTTCGGTTTAGTGAGTAGGACAAAGTAGTCATTTGGTCAGTATAAGAAAGTGCGACTGCCGTCTATGGGAAAAGTCCCCACAGATTCCCGTACCCACCCTAAACCTTCCAGTGTGTGGTGTGTGGCTCGGGGTTGCTGTTTGTTCCCTCTTTTCCTACTCACATCCAGTTGTTTCTCTGCTTTTGTCTCTCCCCTTTCCTCCCCTCCCCTCCCACTCCATCTGCCTTCTCCTTTCTCTACCTTGCTTCCTCCCACCCCTGTCACCTACCCTACCATTCGGCCATTCTGTACTTCCCTTATTATACCCCCTTATTGTCGTTGTTTCCTATTCCGGTAGCTTTCGTTTGAGTTCCCGTAGACCCCCGTTTGACTCCTTTTCATCCTCGCTTGTGTTTTCCTCATTTACGTGACCGGTCCTCACTTTCCCTCCGTCGCCACCCTTCCCCCTTTTTTCTTCCACCTCCTTTGCCCCCCCCCATCCCCTTTCACCTCTCATTTCCACACTCAGACAAAGAAGGCACACCCGGGCTCGGCCCCACCCCCAGAGTCTATATACACCGGTTTAATCTTCTTTAAGTCTTTCTATACGATAGCCGCACCGACCCCCCCACGAACTGACGCGCAGCCAGCATCGCCCCTCTTCCTTTTCCTTCATCTTTTTCATCTGTCCCCTCCTCGTCAACTCTTCCTCTTCTTCCACATACCCCGTTTTGGGCAAAGTGGACTTCACAACAGTTAATGCAGCGACCATGATGTGTTACTCCCTAAACGGTTGAACTAGATTACTTTACATGTATAGACCTTCATGGTTGTGCTCCTTTGGCGTATTTTTCCCTCTGTGCGCATGGTCTTTCTAGTTTGTTCTGACTTTAGCTTATACGGCCAAGAGTAAAGCCCTTTGTAGTACCAATAATTAAGATGAACAACGCTCAGGCGAATGGGGAAAGGTAAATTACAGCAGTCGAACCGGGAAGGAAAGGTCTAGGCAATTATAAACAAGAATCAGGTAAATTGGATAATAAAATAATAAAATGAGAATAGAGTGAATAGCAAGTGAAGAGGTAAGTGTGGTTTTAACATTTAATTATGCAGGTTTTGTCATATACTGAGTGCATTTGTACTGAATCAGTTTTTTTTTTTTTTTGTAATGTGAGAGCAAATGGTATCCATATTCTAGGAACTATAACATGAGACCGGAGAGCTGTCAATCATAAAGGGAAAAAAGTAACTCAGATATTTCATTGTAAATTTAAAAGTAATGCGTTACTTTATTAGTTACTTAAAAAGTAATCTGATTATGTAACTTGCTTTACTTGTAATGCGTTACCCCCAACACTATTCAAAACAACAATAGTATACTAAACAAAAATAAACATTAATTTAGCTCTTCTTCACATGTACAGTAAGTAGACTTATTTTTAAACAATTATTATGCCATGACACTTCAAAATGAACAGCTGTGCGTCATTTTAAAATAATAGCACCAAATACTTAAACAAAGAGTTCATAATCTTTCAATTCACAACTCGTGTGTTACAGACTCACAGGTAAAGCATCTGAATGAAAGCAGGGCTCCCACACACTCAATGCTGAGAGAGACAGTAAAAATATCCCTCTCTGAGACAACTACACATGCAACGTGTGTGTGTGTGGGCAGGTGAGTGAGTGAGTGTGTGTGGGTGGGGGGTTGTTTAGGGAGAGTACAAAGCAGTGGGTTGTACGCCCTGTGTTTGAGTCTGAAGGCCAGCATGTAAACGTGTGTATGACGCCTGGTGCCAGCTGGCAGCTCAGGACGCCGGGCCCTACGTGCCCATTTGCCACCTCCGCTTGGCTTGACCCGTGGCCTGTGAAACCCCTGGCACCGACACGGCCATTGAGAAGAATACGGGACGCAGAGGAGGCGTGGGGATTCCCCACCAACACACATCTCTCATGCCCACTGCCGCCCGCATGCCACCCATCGCCAATTGTGTAACAACCAGCTGTCACTGTCCTTTGCGTGACCCACGTTTCTCTTCCAACCCACACACACACACACAGCTGAGGCCGAACGACAGGCATGAAGCGCACCTCTCCCTGTATGCTTGAAGATCAAAGCCCAGGCTGAAATTGAGTTGAGCTCAGCGTCAGGGGAAATGGAGAATCACCATTAGAGCGCTGTGTGTCGAGCGAAGAGTCGGGGAAGTGGAAAATGATCATTAGATGTCTCCACACCCACAGTCAAATGCTCCAAACCCTCCAATTAGATCAATTAGTCAATGAATGTCAGCAGAACATGAGAGATGGGGACCGGTTACAGGCCACACACAAATCAAACTCACGTTATGTAGACTTACCACCACATGTGATCAGAGCTCTCTGTATAGTTAGTTGGTTCATTCAAGCTCACTTTACTAGTCAGTTATTTGTTTAGCGCTTTATACAATACAGATTGTTCTGAAGCAGCTTCACAGTAATGAACAGTAAAATAGGGTATCACTTTAGTTTAAGGACCAAATCTCACTATTAAGTAGTTGCTTATTAATATGCACATTGGCTGTTATAGTATTTATGAGCACATATTACTGCCTTAGTTTACATGACCATATTAAGATAGCTAATCTACCCCAACCTAACGTAACGAACACGAATATAAAAGCCAACACATTATAGTTTGAGCAAGATTGTTAGTAGTTAATAGATTAGTAATAGTGAGAATTGTACTAAATAAAGTGTGAGGGGGGGGGAGTGGGAGCAAGGGGGGCAGATATATCGGTCGTGGATATCCATGGCGCGCTGCAATTGGAGGGGTGGTCACACTTTATTTTATGTCCAATTCTCGCTATTAACAAACTATGAACTACGACTTTTGCTTCAACAAACTCCTAATTTGCTTCTTATTAATAATTAGTAAGGTAGTTGATAAATTTAGGTATTAGGGATGTAGATTATGGTCATGCAAAATATGTGCATTATAAGTACTAATAAACAGGCAATATGTGATAATAGGCAGGTTAATAAGGCAATTAATACTGCGAATTGGACCATATACTAAAGTGAGAGGGAGAGTTAGCCAAGCAATGGCCCAGTTCTATGGGGAGTGTAGAGTGTGCTAAAATACCATCAATGAAAGCAAACGCACCCCTGGTTGTAAGATCTGGCAAAACTATCCAGTGTGTATTTGGTTTGCGCTTCTGGAGAGCATCAAAGTTACTCTTTTACAACTGTTGCAGCGTGAGCATTGTAGCCAATCACAGAAATATGTGTGATTTCTTGATGCAATGGACCGATTAGAGGTGGGGTAGTTGGTCAGAATTCAACTCACACTGAAATCACCAGAGTTTTGTTTAGACGAAGTAATTAATTCTGGAACCGTGCCTGGCCAAGCCTCCACAGACAGTGCATGTTCAGAGCGAGATCCAGTTCAAGGACCAAAAACGTGTAATCTACTGAGATCGGGCTATATCAACCAGTAATTTAATTTCCAGCAATCTATGACTGGCTTGAATATAGTCCCACAACTGATAGTTTTTTTTTTTCTTCTTAAATGTTTCATGTTTGGTGTAGATGAGTCCAAAACAGACATTGCATCGGCATTCAAATCAGCAGCAAGAGTCAAAACTAGTCCACAGTTTAGTAAACATTGGCAACCTCTTTAAGTTATTCTTGATCGTGCTGTATTGACTGCTTTGGTGCGGTGCAATAAGGTAGAATTTTGTTTTGATACTTGTATTCATAAAGACTTTTTGAGAAAGAAATTGTGCATTTGTTTTCTCTAAATGTTAAATGTTGCCCATGTTGGCAGCTAACAGTTGAAATGGGTACTTTAGTCCAAGTTCAAAATATTGGAGAGAATCGTTTCTCCTGCCCCTCCTCCTCAGAGGATATTGGTTGCCAGATTTAGGACAAGAAACATGAACGAATTCAATTGACAAAAGTAGGCAACAAGCCTAAAATTTTAAGTTAATGAGGTGTTTTAATCCATGTTTTAATATTCCTCTGGTCATACAGATTTTTAGATAGATGCCGAGGCTTTAGGTCAGGGAATTTGCATCTGACCCAGTTAGTTTACTGGCCCAGGCAGATTACGGGGTTATTTTCCACCAAACTTGCAACTTCAGGGTGTGGAAATACTATGGGTTAAACTGGCAGGGGGCGAGCACACAGGATCTAAAAACAAAAACAGACATCCGACACGGAAGCACACTTCAAAGTAGAATAGAGGCGTAGCATTTATCATGTATGGATGGTAGAAACAAGTATGTGAAACGTAAATGTTCCTAAAATATCTGCACAACACATTAGGTATTTTTTCTGCTTAGTACTGACAAAACACTACTTACGCACCTTTAACCCAGAGTTTATAAATGTACAGTGTGAAACGCCATCTTATTCCATTATACACACGAATAACTGTTATCCCCATGTAAATTATGAGCAGAGAGCTTTTGCTTCATGTTTCACACTGCTCATAATTGATCTGGAGTTAACCATTTAGAATGACGCAGGGTTAACTATATTAAGTTGAAATAATCTGTATGTGTGCTATGAACATGACTCATACCTCAAATCATGTGGCTTGTTTGAGAAGGTGTGATATTTTAAGAAATCAGCTGATATTTTTGCCTAGCAGACGAAACTTAAAAAACTTTTACTTTCAACTTGTTTAAAGAAGCCACAACTCTTCTGACTTGAGCCAGTAAGGAACTGCCTTCTAGAACAGCCTAGCAACCACCCACGAGTTTAGAACCATTCATATTTTCTGCAAACATCTAGTTAAATATTTTTTTGACATCACACACAAGTCCTTCTACTCAAAAATGATTAATTATATAATCTCTGGTAGATTGCAGACAAAATCAAAGGAGTATTATTATTGTTAGTATGCATTATGCATGAAGAGGGATTGTAATATCTTCTGATTTAACTTTTTAGGGCTGATACAAAAAGACTGTTGCAGCAATTTGATCAGAATACAATAGATCACAGGAAATGACTGGAGGGGTCCGCTGATGACATCATTTTGGCCTGATCAGAGCCAATGAAAAATACTAATGAGAAAATGATTAGGAAATCAAATTAGACATCAAGATAACAATATATGTTTTGGCAAAGTCAGATGTGATTTCAGACGGGATTAGAACAAGAGCTGGACAAAAATCATTATTTGTTTGCGTATTTTAGTTTTAAATAATGTAATACTACAAATTACTTTTAATAAAACATTTTAAAGAGGCCAATGCTTTGAGTCAAGACTCTTCTGTCATATTAGGATGACTTCCAGTCTGCATCATGTCCTGATCCTGTTAGAGATACTGTGTGTAATAAAGGCCAAACGGTCATAAAACAAAATGGCCTAGCAGTTAGCATGTGCACAAACACATGAAGCTTCAGTGCTCATGTGAGCAAAACAAGTTCAATTCCATCTTACAATGTTTACGCTTGCTTTACAAATCATTTTCTGTCCTCTCCACTTTCTCTGCTATAAAAGAAGCAAAAGTCAAACTGAAAACAAGAGTTAATGGAAATAAGCCTTTGGCTTTATTGTGTTTGTCTATCCTCAACACAGTTTATTTATTGATTTTAAATGTCTGATTGCCTTTTTCTTGTACATTTTTGGAAGAAAAAAAAAAACAATCAATCCAATTAAATAAAAAAATAATCTAAGACAAAACTTTATGAAATTAATTAACTGATTACTGAGCCAATAACAGGGAAACAGAGACATGTCAAGGTTTAGTCATATCTAGAGGACTTTTATTCTTTTCTTTCTCTGCACAGTGAAGGTAAAACACTGAAATCAAAAATCAGACAAAAGCTGTAACTGTAACACTGTATCATAACCACAAGTGACTCTATAAAGATTAAATCAATAAAAGTCATCTCTTACAAGTGAATCTGTGTTTTGCAAATTTCTGTCGATAAACTAGTATTTCTGCTGTGTAATGCTTTGTCAAATTCAATTTTGAATTTTTTAAATGTTTTAATTTTTATAAGTCTGAGTTTTTTTCCTAATTGTTACCCTCAGAATTCATAAATATGAATCTATCTATCTATCTATCTATCTATCTATCTTCTATCTATCTATCTATCTATTCGTTATCATAATCATTTCATCCTCCATCCGCCCATCCATCCATCTTTCCATCCTTCCATCCATCCATCCATCATTTCCATCCATCCATCCATCTTCCATCCATCCATCCAGATCATCATCTTTCCATCTCCATCCCTCTTTCCATACATTCCATCCATCCATCTTTCATCTTCCATCCATCCATCCATCCCGCCTTCCATCATCCATCCATACATCCAGCCTTCCAATCATCTTTCCATCTGGTCGCATCATTCATCCATCCATCCATCCTTCCATCATCTATCCATCCATCTATCCATCCATCCATCCATATATCCATCCATCCATATTTCCATCCATCCTTTTCAATCCATCCATCCATCGTCCATCATCCATACATCCGTCCATTCATTATCCATCCATCCACATCCAATCCATCATCCATCTGTCTCCATTCATCCAGCAGCATCCTTCCATCATCCCAGCATCCATCCATCAATCAGCCATCCTTCAATCCATCCAGCCATCCATCCATCCATCATGGCAGAAGTGGAAGGGCAGGTGTATTGTGCTGGATACACACTGTAACACAGTTCCTAAAGCAGACACACCAAATGCATTTACATTTCCCTGATTAAATTGACTCACTTAAGTCCGATAAGCTTTGGAAACTGTCTTGGCCCTCAAAGATCAAACACTTCCTATAATTCATAAGGCCATCTGTACAGGAAGCCACATAGACAGCTGAAACCTACAGAACCTTTCAGTAGGTACAGAGACCAATTGAAAAGCTTAATTAGCAATAAAGAAAACTAGTTCAAGCAGTGGCTGGTACAAGTACTGTATGTGACAAATAGTGTCATTGGACAAATGCGACTTAATGTAATTTACTGTTTTTGTAGCGAGATGTTTGCTGTCATCAGGATATGGTCATCATGTACCGTATAACAAGAGAAGAATCACTCGATTACGTCAGTAATGAAAGCAGGTCACAGTCTCTGTAAGTGTGCGAATTGCTTTTTTTTTTTTTGTGAAAAGCAGTATGATATAATAACAATAGACTGTGATGTGCTGAAATGTAACGGGTATGAATATATTAGTGTGTGTATTTAGTCTTCAGTATTATTGGCACTTCACCTCTTTTATGCGATCAATCATTCAAATATAAATGTTAAATTACAGGGCAATTACATAAAATATAAATTAGAGGGAAATGTCAATGTCTTGCTCTGCGGTATTTGTCATTTCATGTCGAGATGTCAATTACAAGCTATGCTGTATGGCAAGACCGGTATTTTCAGGAAAATCAAAAATAGGTGGTCACACAGTATGCAAGTGTGTGTGTATGTGTGTGTTTTAGACATGTATTTCAAGTGCTAAAGGGATAGTTCACCCAAAAATCTAAACCGATGTGAACTTTTTTTTTCTTTGAACACAAGCCAGAATTTATCACAATGTTCATGCTGTATGTACGTTCATTAAATTAAGTCATCTGGCTGTTAAGCTCCAAAAAAGCACCATAAAATTCGGACATCATTTTTGTGTATTACTATATAAGTGAAGGTCTGAATGACTTGAGGGTGAGTAAATAACCCCATACTTTTGGGTGAACTATCACTTTAAACATGCATAGACTGTCTGTGTGTGTGTGATTAACCCCGTGCAGCTGTTCTCCTGTGCTGAGGGACAGGCTCGGCCTTCAGCGCTGCCAAATAGCAGGAAACTGGTAGCGGTGGAGTCCCGTTGCCTTGGGTGGCGTGGGGACGGGTTGGTGTATGCTAAAGACAAAGAACAAGCACAAATCCCTTTTAGAGCTCCTACAGAGTATTCATTTAATTGTCACCTACTGGAATCTATTTTCAAATGTTTTATGTCACAGAAAAATAGACTGAAGACTGCTTGTCCACCACATGCTGCAGTAGGGTGTTTTTTGGGTGGTTACTAGAGCACACCCACCCAGCCTCAGATGGCACACCTCTCAGACGGACGCCCAAAGTCTGCTCACTGCTCATCTGATGCACACTTCACATTTATTCTGTATACTTTAATCTGATTGGGTGGTTTTACACAACATTAGGGATTAAGGGCAAATAGGCTTTTAATTAATCCACCCAGAAAACAAAGTACCAGGTTGATACAACAAGCACTTTTAAATAGGAAATACTTGCAGGATTTGCCAAAGTTTAGAGGCATCACATTTTTTTTTTTAATGTTTTTGAAAGAAATCACTTATGCTCACCAAGGCTGCATTATTTGATCAAAAAATACAGTAAAACGTTATATTGTGAAAATATTATTACAATTCCACACAAATAAAATCGTGTTTCTATGGAATATATTTTAAAATGATTTACTCCTGTGATTGTAAAAGCTGAATTTTCAGCTCATTAATACATAACATTGATCCTTCAGATAATCAAATAGCGGAATTTGGGAAAAGTTCTTTTTGTTTGTCTTCTCAGGATATTTGGTGACAGAAAGTCCACTTTATTGGAAAAAGAACTATTTTATAACATAGTAAAAGTCTTTACTGTTAACTTTGAGCCATCAATGCATCTTTACTGAATAAAAGTTAGTATTCATTTCTTAAAAAAAAGAAAAAAAAGACAGAAATTCTGATCAAAACACATCTGACAACTTTTTTTTGTGCACACACTTTAGAGTTTTAATTATAAATATTGTTTACTTTTATCAGTCTATTATTGTTGAATGATGGATTACTGCTAATCCCGCCCCTAAGTGGTATGCAAACTCAAAACAAACTGTGATTGGTCACTTAATATGTCAGTCAGACGGTCTCTTCTCGTCTGAGTGGGCGGTTCTTGGCCAGAAAGTGCTGCATAGTGGATCTGACTTTTTGCCATCTAGTCAAAGGTCTGGCTACACAATACTAAAAGATCCCAAGTTTAATATTTAAGATCAGAGGTTAGATTAACTCCAAATGTGCATATTTACGCAGAAGAAACACTCACCGGATAGTTCAACAGCGCTGACGTCTCCTCTCTGTAGTGCTTCCCCCTGCAGAAAGACACATGAGAGAAACAGAGTGCTTATAAAGTAGACACTGCTGCACATGCACCATTGTCTCATGTTCATTGCTTCTGTAAGAAAACAATGAGAGCCCGGGGACATGTTGTGATTTTCTCCTTCATTCATCACCGAGGGCCACGCAGCTTAACTGCGGCTCAGACCCTCCAGGAGCCTCACCTCACCCGGCTTAAAGGTGTCGATGACGGGATCCACCGTATTTAATATCCTCAGACAAAGCCAATTCCCAGGCAAATTAAGTGAGTGATTGGATTTCAGAATAGCAAATTCCCATATTATTAATTGTATATTAAGTTTCCGTTGCCTAGGAACAGAGATTCACGCTCTGCTTTCTATGAGTTGAGTTGTTTCTCCTCCCCCAAAGGGCTCTCCTATATTTGTCCTGTTTAAACCCATATCCTCAAGCCGCGCAGTTTTCACTGTAAATAGCCCACTGGAATGTTTGCCTAATGGATCTGATTCCTCTGTGCCAAGGCTGTAGATTACTGTAGTTTAGACCGCTATGCTTCCGATAGAAGCTATAAAAGCTATAAAAAGATGGAAAGCACAATGGAATATACTGAGAATGTGCTCAAAACCTATTTTAAATGGGAAGTCCCCGCTGATAAATGCCTAGCATGGTTTGTCAGAGTGTCAGCAGTCTGTTATTGTCAATCAAGCAGACCCTGTCATTGAAACGCACTGCTCTCTATCGCCCCCTCCAGGATTATGGAGGAGACAGGGCTCACCTTTTACTTCAGGCGGGTCAGGGATGCCATAAATTGGGCGTAACACTGTGCTTTTCTGCTGTCATTTCACATCGTAATTCATTAATGTGGGCCAATTAATTAAACATTATGAAATAGTATTTTTTTTTAAAAGCAAACATAAAATTTTAGGTGCTTCAGGTGTCTCATGTGAATAACATACAGTAAAAGATTAGTCAAAAATTATATTTATGTTTTTAAAACTCTATTTAACAAAGTTTGGCTCATTAAGATTTAATGTCAATGCAATTTACTTCTGTATTTTGACATTTACATGTAAAAAAATACAGAAAAATTAGGATATACTAGATTTGATCAACGGACTGGATGGTAAAGTGGTGTCTACATGACAGGTAATTCAAGGTTTACTCATAAGCAGAGTAAGCTATTATAGTTTGATCAAAGATTATGAACACTTCTTTCCCTGCATGCTGCAATAACATGCACTAATGATTCATGCACAGTGAGACCAGACATGTGTTTTGATAAAGTAAACCGCATCAATTTTTATATTATGTTGACTTTAAATATCTCTTACGAGAAAAACTTGGCCAAGAAAAGCAGCAAATAGATATATACATCATAAAAATACTTACATAAATATATAAAATGACATCACATAATTATAGAGTCCACAAATGAACCGAGAGCAATTACATCTCGAGCTTTAAGGATAAGTATGACAGATGTAGTGCAAACCAGGGTTATTACAGGTAACTAGAAAAAAAAAGATAACTGAAAAAAATGCAATATTATTTATATAATTTATTTATATATAAAAATATATAAAAAAACTTTTTATGAGATTCTTATTTTGTTAATAGGAAATAACAATAAATAAATGTAACTAAAGTGAAACTTAAAATGCGCTGCGCACACCACACACACACACACACAAACACACACACACACAGGGCTGGTTTTTATGGTTTATGGGGGAATTCCATAGGCGTAATGGTTTCTTACTGTACAAACTGTATTTTCTATCCCCTTACCCTACCCCTAAACCTACCCTCACAGGAGACTTTCTGCATTTTAAGATTTTCAAAAAAACTCATTCTGAAATATTTATAAGCCTTTTGAATTACGGGGACATGAAAATGGTCCTCATAAATCACCTTCTCGTTGTAATACCCATGTTATTATACAAATTTGTGCACTCATAAACCACATAAACACGCACACACACACAAACACACACACACACCCACAATATAATTAAAAAAATATATATCTTTTTGGAATTAGATGAACTTTTGTACTAAAATACACAAAACTAAAATAAAGGTATAAAACTATACAGGCAATAAAAAACAACATACAAAGAATGGAGATCAAAATTAAAAAAAAATGTTAGAATAAAAATGACCAAAAAACAAGCAAAAAATTACTAAACCTTAAAATGAAAATCTAAAAATAAAGACTAATTCTAGTAATAATAAAATAATACTGTATAATAATAATTATATGTCGGTACTGAAGTAGAACTGATACATACGCTTATACTACATCTAACTACATCTGAACATAAATATGAGTTGTATATATATTGCATCTAGTTATGAATGCAAATGAAGGTCACTATGCAGCACGTGTAAGGTGACATGCTGCATAGTGACCTTCAGGAAATGAGACATGGTGTGAAAACAGCGTCAAAGACAATGAACTTCACAAAGTCACTTTGCTTCATTTGCAACAATTAGATTCAAAGCAAGAAGCGGCTTTATTTAGAAATCCCGAAGAGTAGCGCTGCCTCGTGTTCTTGAGCGCCGTCGTCATGGCAACAGGTCATCAACAGTGCTGGGAGGATGAAGCGCTCGTTTTGCTTTCCCACTTGATCTGCTTCAAATATTCTCACTCGCCCCATTACAGAAAATCAGCGCTCCTTTGTGCTGATATATTTTGGGCAGAGTGATAATCACACTTCGCAACAAGCATAGAATTATTAAACATCAGTGAACTGATGGGCATATTGCACACAGATGGCAAAATACTACATTACTAGCACGTAGAGCCATTTTAGGATGCCAAACATCATTAAAAACCTGTTGCATTATAACGCTCGAAGAGCACAATCTCTGGGGATGTTTGAGACTCTGAAATGGGACCCAGAATGTGCTTGAGCCTCACACCAGTGCAGTGGGAGGGAAAAGAGTCAGACCTATTTTTCATGACATTTACACCTGGAGGACCAGCGTGCACTGAGAGACGCGATGTAGGAGGAACTGCAAATGCAGACAATTTGAGTGAATGTAGTCGATGTTTATTGAGGAATTCAGATCAACTCTACTGTCAATTTTCATCAAATGTTGAGAGCTTAGATTGGACTTTTCTTCAACAAAATATGACAAACTTGAATGCTCCAAGGACTAGACAGGATAAAAATTCTGTCATTTGAGCACCCACGTCATTACAAACATATATGAATCTTTTTCTTATGAGAAACCGAACAAGTGAATATTTGAAGAATGTCCTAGCTGCTTTTTTCCATGTAATAAAAGCAAATGAGAACAAAAATGCAGCATGTAAGTATCCAAAAAGTGGTCCATTTGACATACAGTACTGATATTTCAAGATAGTCAAATCACTTTTGGTGCTTTTTTGTTTTTGTATCATTTCAGACCACTTCAGTCCTCATTCACTTTCATTATATAGAAATCAACAACCAGAACATTCTTACTTTTTTTTTCCATTTTGTGTTCCAGAGAAAAAGTAAGTCATACAGGTTTGCGAGTATGCAGATGAATGAATTATGACAATTATGCTATTTATTTATTTCAAGACAAGACACTAGAGGTGAATATAGACTACAGAAATCATCATACTTCCGCGGATGATTAATCACAGTACATTAAGACATATGTTTGTATTACAAGTTTTCTGAGATGTTATCCTTAATCATGCAAATGAGGCATTGTCTAATTAAACACAAAATAATTTGCATAGTTTCCAGACCCGAAATATGGAATATTGATAATAGCCATGTTCAACTTCGTGTTTCATTTTTTCTTGGGGGGGTTGACATATTAAAGGTTTTTTACACAGGGGATTTTGGATAACTTTTAATAATGATTTCTAACTTTTTTTTATCACTCCACAAATCAGAAAATATGGTAATAGAAAATACATTTTCAGCACACACTACACACACACACACAGACAGACGGGGACAGGACAGACAGGACAGACGACAGACAGACAGACAGACAGACAGACAGACAGACACACACACACACACACCCACACACACACACACACACACACACACACACACACACACACACACAAAACACACACACACACACACACCACAAACCACACACACAGGACAGACAGGACAGAACAGCCCACACACACACACAACAGGACAGAAGACGACGACACCCCACACACCACACAACACAGAGAAGACCGACAGCCACACCCACAACACACACACACACAAACACAAAACACACACAACACACACACACACAAACACACACACAACAAACAGAGAAGACACAACACACCACACAGAGACGCCCACACACACACAGAGCCAGAAGCACACACACACACACACACCCGGTTATGTAGTACCATATTAATCATTTGAGAAAATGGTCTCTAAAGATTTGTACTGTAACTGAAACCTAAAGATGCAAATAGGTAAAGTGTAATAAAACAAACACCTTGTATGTGTATTTTGAAGGTTTTCTTTCCGGTTGTCAGAAAACAGACAAGTTATGTATAAGCAAAATAGGCCAAAATCTGTGCATGAAAAAGCAAAGGTTTCGCATGTATTGTCTTACTTTTAAAGTATTGATACACGGGGGAAGATTCAATTAATAGGATACACATTTGATCTGGAATGAAACTATAATGTGAATCCAGTGGCAGTGTGTGAATGTTTCAAATAAAAGCCATTCATACAGAGAAGAGTTGACGCAGAGAACACAAGACAACACCCCTACACAAACACGAGCGTAAACGCATCCTCAAAATAACAGTGATTCTGAATCCAAATAACAGCCATTCTGAATAAAGCTGATGACTTAACAAATCGGTAAACAGCGGCTCTACTTCAGTCAGTAAGTGTTTTTCAGAGTCACGTGGCCAGCTTTGAGGGCTCTTACAATTCTCCACAGCTAAGCAACACAAAAGCACATCACCAGTTTGTGAACAAAAAGGGTTATGCACACACATATTCAACGAGCAGCGGGGCACTGGGGCAGCCGTCTTACTCCCGATCCTCTGTTCTGCCTTCACTGTGGCTAGCATGTAGTTCACAGGTTGTAAACCCGGTTGAGGAGAGGATTTTTATTCAAACGGTGAGGGCAACAGTCAGTGGCATTAAATCCATGTTCTGAAAGTCTGATATTGCCACAGTGGCCTCTATTCATTCCTGCTGGCGCGGTTCAGTGGCGGAAGGGTTTTTTTTTCAATATCACTGGCTTCAGTTACACTTTCAGTTGAACAAAGGAAATATTCACTGTTTCTCAGAATGAACTGAGACAACATCTCACAAAGCATTGAAATGAAAGCAACCAGATTGATCGTGCATCTGATCAGATCTCAGCCTCATCTCCATCCATCATGTATGCAGCTCACATCTAAAGCAAGAAATGCCTTTAAAGATAACGGGAATAAACACTCCAGTGCTGGTTTTCTTATGAGAATGATGCTTTGTGCAGCTTATCAGCCTTAAAGTTTATGGTAGGCTCATTGATACATGAATTTCTGGTGCAGAATACATTTATTATGATATGATATATGATATGATAATTTGTATACAGAACTTATACTGATCCTTATATAAATCAATTAAATGAATTAATATTGATTATTTGCATTAGTATTAATACATATTTATTCATAGTTGTATTCATTTTTTAGTTTTTGTTTTGCAAATTCTATTTCTGATTTACGTTCATTTATGTCCTGACTTGTGAAGATTTTTAGATTTTATTTTCTGTCATTCTTTTATTCCTCTATACGTGTGAAGACTCAAAAAAGCATCGCAAGTGTTTCATGCAGCTGTGTGTGACAAATAAAATGTGGAATCTGAAAATGATATTTAATGAATATAATTATAAATATATATTTTACTAGATTTACAGATCAAAACAGCATGTAAGCATTGTAATAAATTGCAAATAACAAACCATTTTAAAATAAATTGTTGTTGGTAATAATATTAATATTATTTATTTTTACATATTCATTACACTGAAGTATTATAACAGATTTAATGTTACAGATCAATACAGTCTCCGAGCATCATAATAAACAGTTTTACAATGATTATTTTTAGGTTAATAATCATAATAATTGTATTATTACTTTACATATTTTGAAGAAACTATGAAAGATTCTTGCCCTATCATCCATAAAACATCCACAATGATTTAAAACTATAAACATACTAATCACACCTTACCTTGTGAGTTACATAGCACAGTTTATTCATTAGTGTTAGCGAATTGTTCAGCACCTCTAGTGTTAAACTGCCACTCAAGATTTTTGGCACTGAGATCTAGCAGGTCCTACAGGAAATTCAAATTCACAAGATGCTGCTCTAAAACACAAGGCAACGCACCCACCAGATCTCAGGGGGGTTTGGAGATTCATTATGCCTCGGCCTCAGCAAGCTGGAGCCTCTAAATGACCGTTTTTCTAGGATCTCTAACAAACTTGCCGTAACTGTAAACTTGTCCAGTATTCTGTTCCAATCTGTTCTACTGAACACCAAGTTCCTCAAAACCTTTCCCTCATGCAGGGTTACCGGAGGAACAGTTCAGAGCTTGAGTGAACTGCTCCTTTTGAAGGGTGCGAGAGGTTCTCCAGTGGTTTTGGGCTGCTGTGAGAATGACACTTGAACTTAAAGCTACTGTTGGGGAGGAGAATGATCTTGTAATCAATGACTGCTTGTGCAAAGTGCACATTGACAGAAAACAAGAAATCAGCAGTCTTTTCATATGCACCGAGTTTCAGTCTTCAGTAACTCTAAATCTGTTCCTATTCTCGGTCTCGTCCTGATTCAGCTCAGAAATCACACCTGCTGAAACCAGCTAGCTAACCATTTCTGGACGTGTTTTGCATAATGAATGTTAGCCTGCTTGACTAATTACTTAATAATTGCTTGTGTTACGATCCAGCAGGCAGATGAGTGAGATGTAATCTGGCACTACTGTGATCAGAAAGCACTAGATGCTGGAAAATGTTCAAGAGATAACAGCTGTTTAAGAGCACATTGCTGTACATAAAGTTACACAGACAGCAAGCGTTTCTCTGAACTGTTTTCCACTATCAATTCAGGAACAAAGCAGCTCCCTGAGACTGATGTTGAAGTTGACTAATATTGTTGATATGCTGCTTGTGTGTTTCCTCATGCACTTAGCTTGGATATGTATTTTATACCAGGGCCATAGGCTGGCCTGGTATAAAATATATTGACGAGATGATGCTTCATTTGTCTTATTAGTGTGCTCAGTACATCCCTCTATCACATTCCCTCTTTCAATTGTAAGAATATTCATGTCTCAATTGTAAAAATATTCATGTCTCATTTTACCCTAAAACCATTAGTAGAGAAAAAGAAAGAAAGAATAAAAGCCTATTTAAGAGATTTGTCAACAATTCCCTGTAGATCCTCATTACTGTTAACAGTACAGTATTTTTTTACAGTAATTACAGTATTTTTACGGCAATTTCTTACATTCCGTACAATTTAGAAACATCACCGTGTAAGAATAATTTAGAATAGAAATAAATATAATAAAATAAATTCTTAAATACTGTTAATATGATTTTTAACAACATTATAATTATACATTATACATATCTTTATAATAATTCACTTTAATATTTCATATTTAAATATTTAAAAAACGCAATTCAATTCTAAAGGTAATACATGTAATCTGTATATAAATTATTGGTACAACTTCATCACAGTAATTAAACTAATAAAATAAGCATAATTACATGCACCAAACCCTATAACAAGTACATGTAGTTAATTAATATTACTCAGTATGTAAATGTATAATCACACAGTAACAAGGACACCATAAAATAAAGTGTAAACACACATATATTTTATTATATTATATTGTATTAGATATATTAGAATTAACTACTCGTTTAAAGTTTTTAAAAAAAATGAGATGCTTAAAGTGTATAAAGTGATTATATGGTGACCTCTAGTTCACAGAGTGCAAATCTGCACTTATTTATATAACTTGTCTTACAACTTTTATGATTCCTAAAACACTTGAAAGCACTGTTGAAACTTTCTTTATGAAAGCACAGGATTAAAGCTGATTCTGAACATGTTTTTTTTTAAATCCCCTAAACTTTTTGTTTGTACTTACTTGTGGGATTTGAAGCTTTAACTAGACTTAGACCCCACCAACCCCCCGTAATTCACAATTAGGGCTCTATTATACACCCGGCGCAATGTGGCGCAAGTCGCGGCGCAAGTCGCGGCGCAAGTGGTTTTGCTAGTTTCAGCCCGACGCAGTTCTCATTTTCCCATCCTGCACCGCATTGTTTAAATAGCAAAGGCATTTGCGCCCATTTGTGCGCCCATTGGCATGCTGGTCTAAAAAAGAGGTGTGTTCAAGCGCATTGTTGGCGCGTTGCTATTTTGAGGAACTGAAAATAGATTGCGCAATGACCAAAAAAACTTTCAAAACATATTTTTCTTTGTTATTTAAAGAGCGCCTATAGGTGGGTGCACAACGTGCATACACTTTGCTTATTACACACATAGGGACGCGCAGCAGCACACAAACATTTTTAAAAATGAAAAATGACATTCCGCCATGTAAATAGCGACCCCGCCATGGCGCGAGCGCAACTGGCTCTTAAAGGGCATGGGAGATTAGGGGACCCATATCGGGGGGATTGGCTTATTGCATGTTATGCCCAAAACACTCCCATTAATCATTAAGAGAATAGGGACAACCCGTTTAGACCATGCGCCCGGGCGCGCCGACTATTTTCCCGTCATTAAACTAGCAAAAGTGGATCCGGACACGCCTTAAGTACACCTGCGCTGTAGACCATGCGCTTAGATCGTTAAAACAGGGCCCTTAAAGCGTTCATTTTTGTTGCTCATAAAACAGACTTCATTTTCACTGAGCAAAACATAATTTCTTATTTCTTTTTTTTTTTAGTTTTAGGGGTGAAATATGACCCGGACATGTTCTCGACAGGTTTGGTGCAATTCACCCGAGAACAGCGAGTCTCCTGTTCAATTTTTGAGCAGCGAGAGAGAAAAAAAAAAAAAAAGGAGTCCTGCTGGGGCAACAGCGTACAGCCGCGGGTGATTCTGATTTTTTGTATGTGAGCGTGCTCACCGAGATCACCCCGTTGATGGCTTAGATGGTGTGTTTTTCATTGCGCTTATTATGATCCTGCGACTCACCAGGGCCCCGCTCCCTCCTCACCTATCCGTCCTCCCAACATCCCTGCCTCCCCTAGCTCTCTCATCTCCTCTCTCTCCAAATCCAGCCCTTCCTTCTTTCCTAAACAGATCCCGTTAGATGATATGTTCTATAGTCACCGGTTTCTATTTACCCTAATCTGACATTTTCTTATCTCCTTTTGACTCTCGTTTTCTTGTCATTGTGCCTCAACATTTAATCTATTCCAAAGAGCCGCCATTCTCCCATTCATCCGGATTTAACGTTTGGCTTTTGTTGTAGAGTCACTCTTAGATGTAGGTCATGTGATTAAATTACATAATCCCAGCGCATGCTGTTAGAATATGCTTTCTGGCATGCGTTTAATTCCGTTCTTAAAAGGTTAGCGGCATCGCAGCGTTGTGCTGGTAAATAGCTTACATCTCCTTTTTGTTGGGTTTATTAGAGGATTATCTGGCTTTTGTCAAAGATGTTATCTTGGCAAGAAAACCGTTCCAGTGCGATGCCTTCCAAAGTCTGCGTGCTTTAAATCGTTATATTTTCAATGCGGTTGTATTAAACAAAGGCAGAACCCGGAGTGGTAATTGAAATGAGTGCCGTTTCGGCCCCAAGTGCGCGCTGTGAAAGTTCACTGTGATCTTATGCTCCACTAACTCTCCGCGTCTCTAAATCAACTCACCCGGTGTCTTCATCCACTCGCAAACCGACCACGCGACCTCCCGAACCCAGACCGCAACAGTTACCATAGCGATATTCATTACCGCCATTACCACCCCCCCGCTTCCTCACCTCACTGGAATTTATTGATATTAAAATCTTAAAGTAGCGAGCACATTTACTGTAGTATTTGTTTTAGAATTCAGTTAGATTTTAAAGGCAGATGAAGAATTCACTGGGCAAATGGTGGGCAATTTAAAAGAATTTTAAACATTTTCAAACTGTAAACAAGGGATGGTTCACCAAAAACTGACAATGCTGTCATCATTTACTCACCCGCATGTCATTCTAAACCTGTATGACTTTTTCCCATGGAACACAAAAGAATATATTATGCAGAATGTGAGCAACCAAATAGTTTGGTTTTATAGACTTCACATGGACAAAAAATAAATGGAAATCAATGGGAACCTAAAAACTCTTTGGGTTGCAATCCTTCTTCAAATATCTTCTTTTGAAATCATAGAGTTTGGATGACTGAGCGAGTGAGTAAATGTGGGTCAAAACAATCCCTTTAAGGATTCTTCCTGTGTGTCTTTTCCGCACTCTATAGTGGCCTGCTTTCTAATTGAATGTTTTTTAAGTAATTTAATTCCTTGCGATTGTTTTGTAATAGCTGGCATGTCCAGCTAGCATTAATCCAGTCGTCAGGTCAAATGATCCTTTCAGAAAATCTTTATATGCTGATTGATGCTCAAGAAGCATGTCTCTTGAATTTATCAATGTTGAAAAAACAGTTGTGCCTGGCTTATATTTTTTGTGGAACTGGTGCACGTTTCCCACCAGGCTTCGTTGATGAACAGGAATGTCAAAAACAACAGCATTTACTTGAAATATAATTCTTTGTCTATCTAGTGATGTTTCTCTTTTGATCCATTTATTGTGGTTTTGCTGAGTATTAGTATCTAGTTTAATTTTTTATTTTCAAAACAACAAAAAACCCAATAAAACCACAAAAATAAAAAAGTATGAAAAGGTATCATTTATTGTGACACAGCCTTACAAAAAAAAAAAAAAACGGTGTCATGGTACACATTTATTCATACCGAAAATTTTGGTACGCATTTGTATTGAACAAATACAGCATTGTTTTAACCACCGCACGAGCGGAACTTCATTGGAAACTTCCAGTTATATTATTACTCTGATAAGAAACAAAGTCTCATCTTTCAAATTATGTCAATTTTTTCAGGAAATTTAAACAATAAATGCCATTTTGACCCTCGCTTCCGTGTTTAAAGGTCACCGCGGAGCGCGATGGCAGCGCGGATCATCCCTTCCTCTTTACTACTAGTTTTAACACAAAATATACATGAATGAACATCTCATGCCTCATGTAATCACTCAATCAGTGTTTCAAATGCAGAAAGATGTCAATTAAACAGCTTGTAAACAAAATGTCACAAAATTTCATTTACCTCAGGCAAGTCATCAATGTCCACAGCTCGTTAGTTCGCTAGAGAAATTAAGTCTAGAGAAGAGCATTTTGCAAAGTATTAGACTAGATACTCATTATATTTCGCTTTACCTGTTAGTGATGTCAATTATTTAATCTTATACCTTATAGTAATGTAAAAGGGCTCCCAATAGTTTAGAGCAGAATTTGAGGTAGATTTTCATCCCTTACAAAATCTTAATTGTAATTAAATTTATTTAAAGAAAGAGCAATTTGTTTAGTAAACCACTGATTAATAAAACAAAGCAATTTTATGTTTAGTTTTTTTTTCTCATGCTTGTACCGAAAACTTTGACCAAACCGTGGTAGTTTTAATTCATTTTTTTTCATCCCAATAAATGTGTCACGCAACTGTGTGCGTACATTGACTCTCACACTACACAAACTGTTACACATCACCCCGGACTACATATCCCATTATCCACTGCACTTGATTACACACCAATCCAAACACCCTACATAAGCCATGGAAATCTCTTCCTCACTGACGAGTTAGTATTGTTTGCGTTTACGCTCACAGTGGTAGCCCTTTAAGGAAGCCGTTTCCTCTCTGAAAGGTTTGTCTAGTTTATAGTTTATCCAGTTCCATAGGTTTAGTAAGTCTTGTCTTGTGCATTGCCCGTTACATGAATATCGGATGTCTTGGGATTATTCGTTTGTCATTTGGACTATGTTTGCCACTTGCCTGGACTACTGTCATTTATCGGAATCCCCTCTTGTTTCAGCCCTTGATAATGGTCGCTGTCGATCGACCCACGCCTGTCTTTGGTTTACTCTTTTGTCTTGCCCTCAATATACCTTTTTGCCATTGTCAGAACCTTGCCTGTTTCATGACCATGTTTAAGAATAAAGCTTTTCATATGGATCCATACGCCTCTCGTCTCGTTCGCCCCGCAACAAAATAACTTTTATACTTTTTATTTAAAAAATTGTCCAAAGTCACCAACAAATATATGGGCATATTATTAATATAAATAGTAGAGAGGGTATAGGAAATGATAATGGAGAAAACATGAGGACTGCATAAGAACCACAGCTTGACAACATTCATTTTATAGTGAAAATAACTAAAAATGAACTAAAAATACTTAAAATAAATAAAATGAAGTAGAATTAAATATCATTTATTGTTAATTAAATTAAAATAACTATTTATCAAATTAATGATTAGTCAGAGCTGCAGCCTAGTGTGTGCGCACATGCTCAGAGTCTGCCACAATAGTTAATTATAGTAAAGCATAAAGAAAATTCTCAACAAACCACTTAAGCCAATGTACTGTATCAGTGATCGTAAGACTCCAAGACGGTGGGTTGGGCGGGGGTCTAATGAGGGAGTCTTTGCTCCATTGACCCTCAGCTAAATTAATTCACCAAACAAGTCATTCAGAGGGTTAATAAAGGCCAGATAAAAGTCAATTAGTGCGCTTAATAAGACGAGTTTGCTAATACAAACCGTCCTTTTTATGACGTGAGCTTTTTAAGTGAGAACACCAAGCACTGGACTGCTTGACACTTCCCAAAACCCACACACATCTCTGCAGGCCAGGCTTGAGTGAGTCTCCTTATTAACCCAAAAGGTACTTTATTACTCACACCACTAGCTAAAGAAACAATCACCCATGACCCATTTGAGCAAGATTAAGTTTAATCTAAATGCCAAAACATTACCTAACTGAAGGAGGCAGGATATGCTTGGACTCTTTTCGGGATCCTGAGCCATAAGAACACTGAGAACCAGTTACTGGTAAAGAAGCCAATTAGGTGGGGGAGGATTATGACTGTGAAAATTCAATAAATGCTAATTAGGCTCTCTTGAAGCCTCACCAGCCTCGATCTCTTCATCTCAAGTGCTAGTTATATTACAAAATATATATGAACACTGCTACAAAATAAATGGTTGTTGCACACTTGTATACTGTAACTCCAAATCTACTGCATAAATATAATGAAAATGTTCCTGACACTTGCTTAAGATGAAGTGAGTTTTAAAGATATGATATATAGTTGCATATGAGACTGTGAAGAAGTCAAGGGGTTTTAGAAAGATGTGAAAGAAATGATAGAGATCATCCTTGATGTTAATATTCAGTTGTTCAATTGACACCTTTAGGCCGTGTGCCCACCAAAGCGTTTTTCCCGAGGCTAGCGTATTTTTTAAATTGTTTTTTTTTTTTCAATGGGAGCCCCATGTTTTTTAAAACGCTAGTAGTGTGAAAAAGTTGTTGTTTTTTTTTCTTCTTCTCAGTGCCGTGAGTTGAAGAATATTCAACTTTGGGTAAAATGCAACGCTCATCACTGTTACTTTTTAGTCAGCTAACCAATCACAGTTGAGGAGGGGCGGGACTAAAACCACACCAACCGACCGTCACACCCTGCTTGTACTACAAATGAACAACAATGGAAAAGACAATATTGCTTGTCTCCAAGTATTCATGTCTTCACCAAAAGAAATTCCTGGACTACCACAATATTGTTATGGAAAATAATGCTTGGAGAACATTTCATTCGTGATGCGTCTGCCATATTGCGTATCATAGCATTCAAAGCGTCTCGACAAAAACAGTACAGTTTTTATACTGTATTTTCAATCCCCTTACCCTAAATCTACACCTCACACAAAACATTCTGCATTTTTAATAAAACATTGTTTAGTATGTTTTTAAAACAATTTTAATTATGAGGACTGATGAAATGTCCTCATAAAACAGGTTTATGTTGTTATACCAGTGTAGTACCCATGTCATTTTACAAATTTGTGTCCTCATAAATCACATTTTTAATTATACACATTCTTGGTTTTGAAGAATGATCCTTGATGTTAATATTCTGTTGTCACTTTACTTTTTAATTTCATTTAAATCCTAAGGAGATCCTAAGGAGATCAAGTTAAAAAAAAGAATGAATTGCAGGCAAAGTGACTTAGTACTTCAAATTGGAAATGTATACCAAATATACAGGATGTTTGTTGAAAGAAATGCTATCAATGGAAAAGATACTTAGATTTTGAGGGATAAATATATGATTTTTGAGAAAATTTGCGACCTTTCAAATTGCATCTTAAACCATGCTAACAGCAGACTAAGGGGCTTTTCACATAAAATGTGTTGTGCGAGCTCGTTTATCTCATTCACACCACGATCGGTTTCTATGTTATTCAATGTAAACACACACTAGATGGGGATTATTTTACCAACAGGTCCCGAAGGTTCCCAAAATCCAACGGTTCTGACTCAAAACTAAGTACTGTATATGAAACTGAAGTGAGTGACATGTGGCCAAGTATGGTGACCCATACTCGGAATTAGTGCTCTGCATTTACCCATCCAAAGTGCGCACACACAGCAGAACACACACAAACCGAGCAGGGGGCCGCGTTTAGCTGCGGCGCCCGCGGGAGCAGGTGGGGTTCGTGCCGTGCTCAAAAGGGCACCTCAGTCGTGGTATTGAAGATGGGAGAGAGTGCTGTATATTTACTCCCCCACCTACAATCCCTGCCGGTATGAGACTTGAACCTGCAACCTTGGGTTACGAGTCCGACTCGCTATCCGTTAGGCTACGACTTCCCCCATATATATACCAATGAGATATTAGTTCCCATTTCTTTCAGCCAATGACTCAAGCCATAGCTCAAGTTAAAAAAAATTTCAACTTCTAAAAAAAAAAACTTTGCGTCTTTCCCCCATTCCACTGCCAACGTCTCACATTTTTAACCGCAACAAATTATTTCTGTCACATGGAAATGCACGTGTTCAAATGTGAGGTTAAAATGTAATGCAAAACAATGGAGAACACATTGCAAAATATATATCCGCACTTATGTAATCATGTTCTAAGCCGCCCCTTCTCATTCTGTCTTGTAGTTGTTATCCGTGAATTGTTTCATGGCTGCAGGAGAGACAGCAAAATGATTGTGCTGATGAGGGAAGCCCCCGGTCCGAGTTCCCGGTAACCCTGTGGAGAGTGGGCAGAGTTGGGGGCGACTGATGCCTGACTCATTTGGAGGGAATCCTGGAAACGGAGACTGCCACGCAAGCACACCCCCTGGCTTCACAAGCAAACAAACACACACACACACACAGCGAACCCACACGCCTGCAACACACTATCCTTCACACACACACACACACACACACACCCGCTGGCATTTAATCCCATAGCAGCCAGGGGAACCCTGAGTGTGGTGTGGGTGTGTGTGTGTGTGTGTGGAGTCATACCTGCACAGACGATAAGAGAGATACAGTGAAGATGAGAGTGCAGTGGAGTGACACCGATAAGCATTTGCTGACTAACAGGAAGAGAGAGAGGCACATGAGCTCTGATTGGTGGAGGAGGCGTTAAAATTGGGATATGCTTAACTGACAAATTATCATAGCTTCTTTCTTTCTTTTAAAATGACAACAAAGTTATGCTACCATTGCAATATTTACCATAAACATTAAATGAAATATGAAATGAGAATTCACCTTATTTGTTTTTTTAAATGCATGTTATCTTATTGTGACTAATTAATCAAATACATTTTTCACCCTCTTAATTTTTAATCAGAAAGTTGCACTTTAAAACTTGTTTTTAAAAATGTGCGTGCCCTTTCTTACAACTAACTGAAAGCTCTTATTCACATCTTCCTCCATCCAATCAACAACCAGTGGTTTGGACCAAGACCCTGTCCTACATTGGGCTTACGTTGATTGTAATTTCATTTTTGGGTGAACTATCCTGTAAAGTAAATATAGACAGAATCAAAGTAAAAGCAGATAATTACTTACGTTCCCTACGTCATCGTGGAACACCACGCGAGATACAGGATTATGAAAGGTTAATATGGAATTTTTCTTACACAAATGCAATGATTATTTCAGAAGGCTCTGAAGGCTCTTACATCCAGAGTTTATGCTGGCTGATGCACTTTTTGGCCTTCAAAATAAACACCCATTCACTGCCATGCACAGCTTGGAGAGCCAGGACATTTTTTCTCCAATGCATTTGTCTGAAAGAAGAAAGTCATATACACCGAGGATACCTAGAGGGTGGGTAAATCATGGGGTAAATCGTTTTCATTTTTGGGTGAACTATCCCATCAATAAGATATACGTAATCAATGTAACACAGTATAATTAATTAGTATTTAACACCACTGCCTGATGGGACACACTATATCATATTAAAATTCATAACAGACATTTATTTACACATTTTTATTTTACTACTTTATAATACTTTGCACTTTAAAATAAACTTCAAAACATCTGGTACTGTCCCATCTGCCCCTAACAGATGACACAATTTAATTGTGGTGCTTCTAATTAAGAGATAAAACGTAGTTTTACATAACACAAATACTCATCTATGTACATTTTACTACCAAATCATACGTAATATCGGATTAATTTAACTTACACTGGAAAGCTTTCTTGAAATCTTGCAATTTTAAGCACATGAATGTTTGAACACGATGAATGATGGGATACGTTCAGCCTTAAATGGTGTTCTGATGCGGTAGTGCGGACTTAATGTGCATTTAGTATTTTTTAGACCTGGGAGAGTCTTGCACATTTACTTCTGTCACATGCACACACTCTCAAGTTGCCAAGACTGTAAGTATGTGTATTAGGGGCAGGCCCTTTTTTTTTTTCTTATTAGTGAACGTTATTGCAAAGAAAACCTGTTTGAAAAGTAGTTGTAACTTGCTCTGCTTTTCAAATTACTTTCCATTTCAGCTAATATCATACAAAGCCACTATTTTATTTTCATTTATTTATTTTTTTTAACAAATCCAAACTCCTGTCAAACAGTGACCAGATTACACAATCCAATCAATGTCTGATAGATTAAATCAAGTCCCTACTTACTTAATATACGTAGTTTGCTCAAAATTTGTCACATTACAGCAGTAAAATGAGTTGTAAACACAGTCTTACGTTGACTTGAACTGAACACACTGTTTAAGTGAACAGTATAAATACTTTATGTAATAAACATTATACATTAATATGTAATAGAGCACAATTTGAGATGCATAATGCTTTATTAGATAAATCACAAATCATAGAGGTAATGTAGGCTATATATTCAGTGTGGTTCTCTCTCCATAATTGTAAATATAACAGTGGACAGTGCTATACACGCATAGTAAAGTTGAGGAAATGTAATTTCTTGAGCCTCTTTAGTTCTTTGTGTGGGGGAGGATGAGGTTGAAAAGAGAACAAAATGGCTATTTGGTGGTCAGGTCCAGCCAATTAAAAATGAATAGCAATTAAATCACTATTAAAAGCTATTATGAGGACTCAACAGGCATGTAATAATCCTTAATTAGCTCAAGGTCACTTGATGTCTTAAGGAGCTTCAAAGGACATTAAGAACAAACTCTGTGGGAGGTTTTGGGGGTTGTGTTCGGCAGTAACCTCTCTTTATTCATGAACTTTAGGATGAGTGACCTGGAAAAGTGTCATAATGGCACAATAAATACATTAATTAGATATTAAACGAACTATGTGGATTTAGATAAACTGTAGCAGAAAGTTCCAGCAAAATTTGCATTTCTAATACTAACGTGTGACTTCGAGAGGCGTTAGGTGCGATAGACTACATCCAGAACTTTAAACGACATTAGGATATCACACTTCAACAAGACTCCTACTGTATAACAGCGCACAGTCTTTTAAAATACACCAATCTAGGGAGTAAATTGGATTGACTCTGGGTTTTACACGCAATGTCTCTCTCTGTAAAGAGGCAGTACTCAGTGAATCACCGCAGTGGCTGTTTAATTCTTGTATTATAATTGAGATAGAAGCAGCTCAGAGGTTATAGAAACTGCTGGGGAACCAGGAGCACTTCACGGAGAGGTTAACGAACCCCGCAGCCCTCTGGGAGATGGAGTATGCTGCTAATTTGATGAACGTGGGAAATGAATGCTTTTATGCTTTTATTGACGGTGACCAGAAAACGGCCTTTGCGGGAATGAAAGGTTTTTAGTCTTGCAGCCGCTCGGCTCACTGCGGCAAAACAATGCCGCTGAATGCATTTGTTGGAAGAAAACTAAGTACATAATTGTTTTGACGGTAATTACAGGGGCAAAATGTTTCTTCATTAATTCCCCCTTTTTTCATGGAAATCGTACAATGAAAACATACAGAAGTGTGAGTGCCACACTGTATTACATGTTTTATGCAATGAATGAAAAAGTTACCTGCATATTGTATCGAGGGGGTCTACACAGCTCAATCACCAGAGAAGTGAGAACTTTGATGGACTATCAAATTCAAACCATCTAACTTTTGATAGAAAATATATTAAAAAAAGGGTTGTATATAATTCAATATATATCGTCCATCAATCCATCATAATCAGTGGTCTGTGAAGGGACTTTGGAAATGTATCACCCGCCGCCATCACCCAGATACACCCAAAGTTACTCTATTTAAAATGTAATAGTAGTGTAACTTGTTCAATTACTTTATTAAAGTAATGTAAATGATTACTTTTGATTACTTTTTGATTACTTTTCTAAATTTCCAATGAATGTTTTCAACTGTTAATCATCTTCAACCATTCTTCACATGCAGGTTTAACGTGCAAGACAGTTGTGCTACACCACACTGTCAGACTTTCTAAATTCTTCATCACTTGAATTAAGATGATCATATTTGAACACATCCACCACAAAATCAGACTTTAGTACCGCCTTTTATTTTGAGATTGATCTGAAGGTCAATGCAGATTTAAAATAATAAGAAATAGTTCACGGATACTGTTTTTGAAACCAAATCTTTACATAACTACAGAAAACATTGCATCTGACAATGCTGTGGACTTTTATATTATTTTTTTTTTAAGTACAGTAGGCCTAACCATGGTTTTTTTTTTGGAAATGGGATACAATTTGTCTTTTTGTATTGTTTTACTAAATAGTTACATGGTTAAACTACGGTTAGTGTAGCCAAAACCATGGTTAATAATTTGTGGTTAGTTACCATGGTTAGGTAAATAATGGTCATTTCATAAGGGTGTGTTGGTTGCCTAGCTCCCTACCTATTATAAACGATATGATTTTAGCGGAGCGAAGTTGCATTCCGCAATCACGATAACCAATCATGATTTATTTAGAGATTTTTATGAATGTCGAATCGGGGGGAAAACAAGCGCTTTAGTACCTTCGGAAGGCAATTATTATAATATCATAATATAAAAAGTGGGCAAAATCAGATGCCAAGCACGGGAATTGTCCCGGTGTCTCCCGATGACCAGTCCGCGCCTGATTTCCACAGAGACACACAGAACGTGCAGGATTCATATTGTCCTTTTGCTGCTAGTCCCTAGTCCATATCGCGTTTTGATTCAAATGTACTGACCTACTTTTGATTTATCCAAAATGTGGCATATTCCGTGACATTCCGCGTTATAAGAATTCCAACCAGTCCGAAATCATAGGGCCATATGTCTCATATTTTAGAGTAGTCAGAGTAATTTGGGAAATAAATCGATTCAATCTGTATGTGGATGTGTGTAAATATTCAAATGTAATCCCCTTTGTAATCGTTAAAATTTTCATAAGCAACTGTAATTTAATTACACAATTTTTCTCATTAACTGTAACATTATAGTTATATATATTTTGTAAAAAGTACGTAACGCTCGTTCATGGGAACTAGTACTCCCAACACTCACTATCTATCTAGTCTATAATACTATCTATCATCATCTATCTTTTTTATTTTAGTATTATTTTTGGAATGTAAGCCTTAAAGTTATGATAGCAAAAACACAAAATATATAAATGTACTTCTGTCATGACAACTCTCGGAGTGATTGGCATGGTAATGTAATGATAATGTTAAGGATTGGTCTTGGCGGTTATAGATATGCTACGCTGCTGCGGAGAGCACCAGTACTGAGACTTGCTACTGCCAATATATCCAGAACATGCTGCTGTGAGCATGAAAGAAATATTGCTGCTGCAAATAATATAACATACATGAAATAACCCCCTTATAGCATACATGAATCACCTCGTAGCTGATCTATACAGGTGGAGCTGGGGAAGGTTGAGGATTTCTGAAGCACAATCTGCGACTGCCGACCAGCTTAACAATAGTGGCTATGACTATGTGAGCCTGGGCTACCACGCTGACCTATAGCTTAATTAGACGTGCAATACTTGTAATGTTATTAACAAAATGGATAGACGTTGCAATCTGATATAAATAAGACCCCAGTACCCACTTGGAGCAATACATAATTAGTCATTGATAAACACTGCTGTTAATTTATCCACTCATCAGTTCGCAGCGTGGCAGCCTTCGGGAACAGCTGTAAATCATGTTTTGTGCAACAATGATGACTGGACAAAGTTATAAGTTAGGATATTATATATATTATTCAGCCACATGGAGGTTGAGAATAAATGGATAGGGGTCGCGGTCCGATGCGCCCGCTCCGTAGCAGTTGGCCCAGACACCTTCGTCCGCCTTTTTAAGGTCAGAACAGCCTCTCAATGGATTAAGTCCGGACTTGACTTGGCCCTCCAAAACGTCATTTGTTTGCTTGAGCCTTCAGAGGTGGAACTGCTGGGGTGTTTGGGAATCATTGTCCTGCTGCAGGAAACCCATAGTGTGCTGAGATTGACAGGTCACAAACTGGAATGGACGCGGCAGTTCTCCTCAGATTTTCTGATAGACTGCATAGGCATGGTCAACTAATATGGGACAAGCGTCCAGGTCTTGAAGCTTCAAGGGAGCCAGACCAACACAGCATTTCATTAAAGAGCATCATAGCAACAGTCAAACATGGTGGGCCACCATGTTTGACTGTTGCTATGATTTTTATGAAATGCTGTGTTGGTTTTAAGCCAGATGTAACGGGACACACACCTTCCAAAAGTTAAACTTTTTTCTCATCAGTCCACAGAATATTTGCCAAAAAGTCTTGGGTATAATCAAGATATTTTTTGACAAATGTGAGACGAGCCTTTGTGCTCTTTTTGGTCAGCAGTGGCTTTTGCCTTGGAACTCTCCCATGGATGCTGTTTTTGCCCAGTCTCTTTCTTATTGTTGATCATGAAAACTGACCTTAATTGAGGCAAGTGAGGACTGCAGTTCTTTAGATGTTGTTCTGAGTTCTTCTATGACCTCTTGGATGAGTCGTCGTTGCGCTCTGGAATAATTTTGGCCGGCAACTCCTGGGAAGGTTCACCTTTGTTCCAAGTTTTCTCAATTTGTGGGTAATGGCTCTGACCGTGGTTCGCTGAAGTCCCGAAGCCTTAGAAATGGCTTCATAACCCGTTCCAGACTGATACATGTCAACTATTATGTTTCTCCTCTGTTCTTGAATTTCTTTAGATCGCGGCATGGTGTGTTGCTCTTTAAGCATGCTTCACATTGTCAGACAGGTTCCATTTAAGTGATTTCTAGATTCAACAGGTCTGACAGTAATCAGGCCTGGGTGTGGCTAGTGAAATTAACTCAGCTTCTAAATAATGGGTTAATCACAGTTCTTCCTGATTTCAAGAGGGAGGAAAATCATATTTCAGTAGGGCCAGGTAGGTGGTAGGACAAGAGATTTTTTCCCTGAATAAATGAAATCATAATTTCAAAACTGCATTTTGTATTTACTATTTGTGTAATATTAAAATTAGTTTGATGATCTGAATCTTTTAAGTGCGACAAATATGCAAAAAAAAAAAAGGGGGGGGGCAAAATCCTTTTCACGGCACTTTATATGGGTTGTTGACATGACATGGCATTTTCACTGTCACACAAGATAAAAATAGTATTGTCTTAATTTAAAAGGCAATAAATGGTTAAACATGTCTTTGTCTTACATGGACCTGTTGTTATAAAAAAGCAGTGCTATGCGGTATTAAATTTTTGAAAAGCCAACTCTCAAATTGTCATATGGGCCAAATGTCTCAAGCATGGTTTGCATAACTTATAACATTTATAAAAAGAAAAAAGAAATAACAATAAAGAAGTTAATAATACCTCTGGCAAACTGGTACAAGTGTCTAGTTCAGTACGATGGCAATCATTTTTGTCAGCATAATATTTTTGAAAGTGTAAGAAAACTTAATACCTTTTATTAGCTCTGGTTGACACCCATATCTGATTTTAAATCGGCAATTCCAGAATAGAAAACTTAATTAGGTTGAAGGACCTCTTCAGGTGTGTTAGGGGGAGCTAGAGCGTTTCAGTAACATAATGATTGACTAAGAGACTGAATTTTGTTGATAAATTATTTTTTGTTTTGTTTAAAAAAACATGTCGATATTGTTTGTATCAAAATTAAACTTACTTTCTCCTTTGACTATTTAATATTGATTAATAAATTAATATAAACTACCATTTCTGTCCTTTAGTGTGACGTTAATGTCCTAGGGGAACACCAATAAAGAAACACAGATTAGTTTTTCTCTCAAAATATAAAAAAAAACACAGTTTCGTTGTGAGTATTGCAATAGGGATGTAAATATATGGTGATTTATAGATATATCTATATATATCTTTATATTATCTATAATATATATATAGATATATATCTACACGTGCGTGAAAAGGGTGTTGCCCCTTCCCTGTTTTTTTTCCTACATTATTTTGCATATGGTCCATTATATATAATATAATATGCCTACTGTACCTGATATAAAAATATACATATTTACTACATACGTATACGTAATACTAATGTATAGGCGGTATTGAGAATTGGACTATGGGAATATGTAAATTGTAAAAACTCTCCCGCCCACACCCACATAAGACAAGGGGAATACCAATTACAAAAAGATAATATATTTTTTTTACCATTTTCTGAAAGTGCTGGCTATTTTTGTTCAAAACTCGCTGTCATGGTGAATGGGTTGTGTGGCACAGTTTGCTGTGTGGGCTGTTTAAGGGTTACTGAGGTCTTGTATACGCGTGTAGTGCAGTTTGGGTATTAAGTGAGTGGTACGAGGTTGTGATGCTATAGTCCATGTCTGATGTGTAAAAACCAACATCTATCACGTATAATACAAGCCAGAAACAAGTCCGGTCCTTACCAAAAAGCTCGTGTACCAGTATTTAATTTGATTGCACACACCCCGTCTGCCTCCGGCACAAACACTGCATATAGTATGCTAAACAAATGTTTTTAACTTGCCCCACTTTCACACGCACTTTCTGTCAAATGTGTGTTCTTCTCGACAAGTACAGCCTTTTTTTTTTTTTATCCTTTTTTCCCCCCCCAACACAAAAAATAAAACCCTGAACAATATGTAAACAAGCAGACCAGTTTAACATCGGACCGCGTGTTTTGTTTTTTTTTTGCGCTTTCTGTTTATTACTGTAAAAACAGTCTTTTTCTGTGCACATGAAGTGAATCTCCCGGGGACGTGCAGCGCTAGCGTTCGAGCTGCATAACGCCTCTCTTAACCTTTGACTTCCTGTGTTATTCTTACCTGAGAGCGCTGCTGCGTCTGTAGCTAACGAATAACATTTTTTTTAAACGAGTAACATCCTCATCATTTAGAGCTGCGAGCTGTTTATGTTTCTTGACTGTTGGACAGGCAGGGGAGCAGGGGAGAGAGAGAGGCAGGGGCTGCAGGGGAGGAAGCAAAGAGAAGAGGAGGGGGAAGAGAAAGAGGGGAGCGATTTAATCCCCCCCAAAGGAACTCCCCTCTGAACGCCGTATCGTGAACTCGCAGGCAAAACTCGTCGCCATGGGCAACACCACACACAATGTGCTGTCTTTTTAATTTCATCAGCTGTGAGAAATCTATACCGAAGCGGCAGTATGTTATGACGTGTCCCCACTGTCTTTTTTTTTGCTGGCGAACGTAGAAAGAGAGGACAGCAGCGAGAGACGGAGATAAAAACTATATATTACCGCACACTATATATTATTATTATATAAGCAACCAGGCGAAATAACAAGAAGCGTTTGTCTGCATTGATGATTGCGTTGTTATACCGCACTCATGTATCACGAACCGACCGGGGGAACACGGGGTCTATGTACGGCCGAATATGTGTCTTCTGGTCAGTGGTCTGCGCAGGTAGGAAATGCCTTTAATAGGCCCTCATCAAATCATGCCAGAAAGAAAAAAAAAATCTTTCATAGCTTGAGAGGCTCGATAATCTCAGTTAAATAAAGTAGGACCTTTATGGTTCATGAAAACTTTAACTCTATCACTCTTTATGAAGTGTACACAGATTCCTTGACATTGATGGTTCCCATGCAGAACCTTGTGTGCATCCGTGAAATTTAGTGTTTACGCCGCAACCCCCCACCCCCACCCCGCGCCCCTTTTATTTTTTGTTTGTAGTTATCCGTGTTCCAACCCTGGTCCTGGAGGCACCCCTTCACTGCACATTTTGCATGTCTCCTTTCTCTGACGCACCAATGTCAGGTCTTGGAGTCTCTACTAATGAGCTGATGACCTGAATCAGGTGTGTTTGATTAAGGAGATATGTAAAACGTGCAGTGTTGGGGTGCCTCCAGGACCAGGGTTTGGGAACCACTGACTTAGATGATTAAAATGTTCTTCAGACTGCACTTCACACAGTAAAAAAGGGGTTCTTTTAAGAACTGTTCACTAAATGGTTCTTTGGGAAACCAAAAATGGTTATTTGGAACCTTATTTTTTAAGAGAGCATATAACCTTTTTATTGCACATAGCAGAAAAATATAATTTTTAGATTTTTTAAATGTTCTTCAGACTAAGAATTTTTTTTTTTTTAGATTCTTAAAATGAAAGGTTCCAAACATAATTTTGGTTCCACAACAAACCTTTCAGGGAACAGATCTATAAAAAAACATTTTTTTAACATTTTAATAATCTGAAGAACCGTTTTCCACCATAAAGAACAAGTGTGCAATACAAAGGTGCCATGGAAGTTAAAGGTTCTTCATGGAACCATTGTTGCCAGGGAAGAAATTAGAAAGAACCTTCTTCCTGTCACAATCACTCTGGGAGGAACAAGGAGACACTCTTGGATTTAGATTTTAAGCCAACAAGCAAAGGTTTACAAACACAGGAACCCAGGGATGACATTTAACAGCCGACACTAGACACCGGAAAACACAGGGCTTAAGTAGACAAGGAAACTAATGAGGGAACACCTGGAATTAATGAACACAATCAAGACAGGAACAGGAAACAAGACCAAAAAAGGAAAACCGGAACTAAGACAAGGGTAAAACCAGGAAACACAAGTCCACAACACTGACACTTCCACTATTTACAAGTTCCACTGATTTTAAAGGTTCTTCATGGCAGTGGTTCCCAACCCTGGTGTTGGGGTGCCTCCAGGACCAGGGTTGGGAACCATTACTTCATGGAACCATATACGCCAATAAAGCACCTTTATTGGGTGAATAATATTAAATAGATGTTCAAGCCTGTATCTTCTCCAAACAGTGAAAATGACACCAGTAATCTCGCGTCTCTCCTCTAGTTTTCAGAAGTGATCTCAACAGTGTCTCAAAGTCAGATCAGATTTGTAGGAAACAAATTCTGCAGATACTGAAATCAACATTTTCTAGATCTATATGACACTGCCAACAATTTTCTCATTTGTGTCTGCTTTTATCTTTAGGAACTTTAGAAGAAACGTCTAAGATATAACTTAGACTATTAGAAATAATGGTTTCAAGGTTTTTACAGCAAGAACACTCTTAAAATTAAAAATTAAGGTTCTTTATTGGCGCTGATATAGCTCCATGTAGAACTTTTAACATTCAGTCTTCAGATTCTTGAAATTATCCTCATACTAAAAAAAAAAAACTTATTTTAAAAGAGCTGCTCACTGAAAGGTTATTTGGCGATCTTCTATTGCACCACTGTGAAAAATCCCTTTTGAAACCTTTATTTCTAAGAGTTTAAGATATTAAATGGATCTCATTTGTGTGTGTTTTTTTTGTATAGGAGAAGGCAACATTGTGCAAATTATGATGCATGGTAGCTATACAGTCACAAATATGTTCAATTACCCAAAATAAAAAAGCAAGTTTTTAGTATTTTGGTTCAAACATGATTCATAAGGCCATGTTATGTCTGAATTTAGTGTGCTTTGTCCAAACATGAGAGCCCTTCTGATTCCTTTGAAACATATAAACACATCTTACCCTCTCAACTCACTTAAAATGCTTACATTTCTTATTGTCTGACTTTTCATATTTTTTGCCGTCAGCATAAACAAGAGCGATGAACTCTGAATTGAACTGCCTGCAGTTCAGATCTGAGTTGAGGTTTCATATGCCCAAAAAGTGTTGAACCAGGAGTGGTTCAGGAAAAATGCATAACATTCAAGTTGGCTGAATTTTTTAAAAAGTGTAGTTCTGAGACAAAGATATCTGAATCTGCAAGCATCGTTCTCTTCTTTCATGTCACAGGTCAAGTGTGCTTCCTCTACCTATGCAAGGTAGGCAGCAAGCTTCAACCCACTTCTGCTCTATATAACAATGACAGGAAATAAGGCTCCATGGGTATCAATGCAGACTTCCTGGTTCACTCTGATTCCAATTCATAAGCTTTTGAATAAATCTATTGAATAAATTTGATTCTGATTTAATTTATATTTATTTGGGTATATTTATCTACAGCGTCCATATTGTTTCAGAGAGCAATGTTTCCATTTTTGAATTGAAATGTTTCTTGCATCTTATTCACGGTGCGGCATCCTTTTTTGGAATATAAAATATAAAATTCCAATAAAATATGACGGTTCTGAAGATTGATTGGCACAAGGGAACCTTCTAACTCGATACAAGAATATACATTTGAAATATTAAAATAAGTAAAAAAAATAGATCTTGAGGTTTTAGGAGTCAATATCGGAATCATTCGGATGTAAATATTAATCTAATAAATAAATAAAACTATATTTTTACCTAGCCTCTTTATTTGGTAATATGGTCTATTTTGGTAATGAACATGCACAGTATTGTTATCGTGGACACTTCAAAATACTGTGAATATTGGTTACAATTTAAATCACTGCGTGTTTGATGTGTGGAAAGTCTCTGTTTTTCAAATTGGTCTGAACAAAAACAGCAGATGGGCTTCACTCAGTGACAGTAGGTGGCGCTTATGAAAGCCGAAGTACAGCAGTGAAGAAAAAAAACAAAAAGTTACGTGTAAATGAAAAGTTTTACTCGAGGTGCAGTAATTTTCACAACATTGAATTAAACAAGAAATTTTGAAGCAGAAAGCCTGAAACTTGTGAAATCCATTCCTATAATCTTTCTTTTATTTATAACTTTGAACAATTATTTTTATAGTGCAGTCACATACTGTATACAGTGCAAATTTTAATTAAATATTTTCAAACAGCAATTCAGATTTTTGTATTTACCACCACCAAACACTAAATGCTTGAAGACACCATTAAAACCAATAAATAAATAAATAAATAAAACAAACAAATTGTTTACACTCTAGATATTGGTTGAAAATGTTCTCTTTCTTTATTTCTTTATCATTGTTCTAATTGTGTTCTTGTGCACTTTCAGTCGTTTGAAACATTTGTTTACGTCATGCATTTTTATTGCGTACTGTTTTATTGTATCTTCAAAGTTCTTGTTATTATAATAGAGAAAAGGGGAAGAGGGAAACGTATCTTCTTATAATGCTATCTTTTCAACCTCTTTTCACAATGTAACCCTGTACCATGAAAATACTGTATACCAAAATAAATGTTTCAGCAAATATTGTGGTATGAAATTTGCTACCATCACGTGCCCATTTTATATCCTAATTGTTTCTCTAAGACTGAAAACATTTTCTTAAAGGAAGACCTAAAGCTTCTCCTGAGGAAAAAGACACCAGCAAATCCTCTGGAGTTTCACAAAGAGATCTCAATAATGTCTCAGACTATGCTCAACAAAAACACTGACAGTATGAAAGCAAAACGCAAGCCTGTATTAAGTGTTACGTGCCCTGAACTAAGAAAGAGCTATTGCTGAACGACATTTTATTTCATTCATGACCTTCAATGAATCTGTTACACTCAGTATCTTAGATCTTTCTCAGCATCTAGCTCTCAGACTATATACTTCTCTGTTTTTGTCCCTCACATCGAGGGGAATTCTCTTGTCCCTACTACAGTTTGTGTGTGCGTGAATGAGAGAGAGAGAGAGAGAGAGAGCGAGAGAGAGAGAGAGAGAGAGAGAGAGACAAAAAGGACAGCTTGTGAGGGGGTTACATTGTCTGCAGCGACGTCTCGGAAATCTACTCAAGGGTAGAACAGGATTTGGAGCACAATGGTTGTGGGTGTAAAGAAAGAGGGCACGTCTTACAAAGACGAGGTGTCTTAATGTGTGAAGCTTCAGCCCTGGCGTGGATGAGCTTCAGTCGGCTTGTCTGCGCTGTCTGGATTGCTGAGAGGTTTTTCCCTATCTCTGGCTGTTTGCATGGAGAGGATGTTCATTGCGGATAATGCTGTGATCAAGGGAAGAGGACACTCAAATGCTGTGGAGATAATAGGCATTAGGCATTTAAACAGAATGGCACTTCAGCACTTGTTATGGATGACTTGAGAAGCCATTTTGAAAGTTACCCTAAAAAAACCCTCAACATTATAAACAATTTCGGAATAATTCATTCTTCTCAATAACTGAAAGCTCTACTTCCAAAGACTTTTATAAGTCACAGATCCACTAACAGCCATGTGACGGACAACACGTTTCATACGTGTGTGCTCTCTTTTTTTAATTATCTTTTAAAATATGGATTTTATACTTATATGCATTACATATTTGTCCAAAAAGAATTGGAAACTAAGAAAACAATAAGACAAATATTGCTTAAGTGCCTACTGTATATATGCTCACCAGGGCTGCATTTATTTGGTCAATACAGTAATATTTTAATGCACATCTGAGTATTAGCTTTTAATCAGTCTATTTTATGATATTTTGAAATGTAATTAATTCCTGTGATATTCATTGATGAATAGAAAGTTAGAAAGAAAAGTCACTTTTGATCAATAAACATGCACCTTTATATACTGCATTGTGTAAAATAATAAATATATGTCATTGCACGAGACATTAATTTTGTTTCATTTTGGACAATTAGTTCTCGACTATTTGCTTAATTTTATGTAAAATTGTTAAATATGTTATGGTCAGGAGTAAAACTGGTCTGGAAAAAACACTGCAATTCAAAAACAGAAAAAATAGCGGGTGAATTGCTGTACTTTCAGAGTATGTGCTGGATGTGAGCAGATCTTGTGGATTAACATATGAGCGTTCAGGCATGTCCCAGGGGAAGCACTTTCAGGGGAGCAAACATGCAGGGCGATTAAATGTTTCAAATAGTGGCGCTGATGATCATGAGGCGGTAAAATTGGGACTTTGAATCTCCTCAGCCCCAAGGCAAGGAGGAAGAAAAAGTGTCACGCGGCCATGCAATACCTAACAATCTCAAGCTGAGCAGGCAGTGTCAGTCATCTCTGAATAAAGGAATCCGGTTCGAATGTACATCTCACTAAATTTATTGTAAGCTGAATCTGACAGGACTAAACAACATGTTGCCCCACTGCATTGGCTGGTGAAACTTTACGACGATAAATATGTTTTACTGACCATGAAATTGTAGGACAGATTTTCCACCACTGAAAAAAAAAAAAAAAAAAGGTAATTGCGGCCTTTTTTCCCCCTCGTAAGTGCGAGTCACATCTCGGCAATTTGAATTGTTCTTACCAGAAGTTCAAAATCAGAATTGCGAGAATAGTCAATACTGCAAGATTCTAAAAAACAAAAAGTTGCAATTCTGAGGAAAATATGTCTTTTTTTCCTATTTAGAAAATAAAACTTTATAATGCACGTTATATATCACAATTATGAGAAGAAAAATGAGAATTGCGAAATATAATCTCGCAAGCGGCGAGAAAAAAATCTGAATGCGAGTTTATATCTGGCAATCTGACTTGATAACCACAATTGCGGTAAATACCTATAATACGAAATGCAAAGTATTAATAACAGTAACATTAATTTATCATAATAATATACTTTTTGATTTATTTAGCAGCTTACAAACGTTAAGCCAACAACTTTTATTTGAGAGGAAAACAGCAGGGAAATTCGCTTTGAAATGCTTCTCTTCTGTTTGATAAACAGATTTATAAGCGCTTCTCATTACAAGTTTGGAAAGACTTTTGGTGCATGTTGCATTTTCAAATGCACGTTATAAGCAAGTCAAACTCACAGCGCTTGCAATGGAGTTTATGTGGAGCAGCATTTACTGCGAACTGTGAAAAGATCACAGCACTTCAATCTGAAACAGGCCACACATCAGATTACTAATTTATATAATTACAACAGTCTTTGCGATTTGATAATCGCACTAAACCATACTGTGTTCTCGGGCACAGTTAGAATTAATTAATTTAAAAAAGCTACCAGCCAACTGGCGACTAACACTGTTTCATATACTCACCAAGGCTGATTTTTACTAACATTTGCCACTTGAAGAGTGTTGATTTAAACCCTTGCATGTTTTAAAGTATGGAAATATGCATATTTGTACTGATTTGGCAATCAATTTCATGTTGTATGTGCATGTAATCCAGTATATATATTCCAGCTCTACTAAAAATCAAACATTTTCACCCTAAATATGATGCAAGCATCGTATTATGCAAGTTTCAAAACACAATAACTACCAAAGCAGTTTTAGACTTAAAAATCCGCACTGAGCAAGACACAAACTGATTTCTGTATCCATAAAATAATTGCATACTAATCTTTTAGCACACATGCTGTAAGTCTGAGTGAGAAGAGATCAGGCTGGATGATCCGTCTGATTCATGAGGGGGAGAGCGGGGGTAGCCGTGCTACCAAAAGTCCTTTCCTGTGTGGCACCTCGGTTAGCACACAGTCGCAACAGAGGCTTCTGGTTGAGAGGAAAGTGGTTGTTATAGCAATAACAGAAGGTTGGAAGGGTAAGCGAGGCGAGTGAATGGTGAGCGTGGATGGAAGACGGAGAGGAGGATTGTTACATAAGACACAAACAGAGAGTCAGCAAGCGATATCATAGAAACCAAAGCAGCCCACATGACAACAAGGGCAAGCAACGTGTGCTAACAATGACAAGATCACAGCCTCCCCATACGCCTTGCACTTCCACACAAATAAATACACGACCGCAAACAGCCATTTAAAGTGTCCTCTCGTTTATATGCAGAGAAACATGCGGACGAAATAGCCTCGAAAAGTCTTCAGATAAAATCAATCCAACTTTAAAAGAGACAAAATATACTGGAAGAATGAAAACTGGATGGATGGATGGAAAAAATGAAATTCAAAAAAGAAAAAGATAAAATAATAAAATAAATGTGGTCGTGTGGATTCTTTAAAGTGCACAAGATGCTATTATGCTTCAATTATCATAACTATGGTTGAGAAAATGCATTAATTAAATGAATTAACATCGATTTTTATATTAAACAGTCATTATTCACTAAATGTAACGGTTTCTGGTATGTCAAATTATATTCATTCAAATATTTATTTTTCATAAATTCACATGGATGTACGGTAATTATATGTATAGCTGTTAAAACAAGTATTCTACATAAAATGTATTTATTAAATCACAATTATTGTTCACATAATATTATAACAATTATTAAATAATACCAATTATTATTTAAATAATAATGGTCTGCTAATGTTTGACAACCAGACAGTGTCAAAACTTTTAAGAATGAACAATATATACGTTATTGTATCATTTTTGTGTGTGTGTGAAAATGTTATGTATTTTGTTATGTAGTATAATAAAAGTTCTATATTTTAATTGTGTCTCTACTGTATGAATTTATAACCTTTATATAGCCAATGAAGCGCTGATGGCCAGACAGGGGATGCTGTAATTGCTGGTGAAGGCCTGTGCTCGTTTGACCTCGGTGCGTGTGAGTGAGTAGGTGTGCATATGGAAGGAGTGGTGGGTTCCTGACCTCCATTCAGCAGCTGCTCCAGATGGCCTCACATGTTAAAGACCTATTGTCAGCTCTGCTCGCACTATCCAATAGGGACACAGCATAAATAGACACATCTGAGTGCAAACCTATGGAGGAGCCAACAATCCAGCGCTAGCCTCACTATACACAACAAACTGCAGGTTTCAGCTCTGAATTAAAGATTTGAGTTTACATTTATTTAATTTTATTTGTGATACATTGTAGTTTATGTAAAAAATAATAAAATAAAAAAGTTAAACGTTCGGTCAACACTGCAGTTCCGGGGTCCAAACTATTCACTAATGTTTTTTTAGCTCATAACTCCTAATTTGCTACTAAGTAGTTGTTAGTTAAGGATTAAGGGATCTAAAATATGCTCATGCAGAATAAGGCATTAATATGTGGTTTATAAGTACTAATAAACAGCCAGTGTGCTAGTAATATAAATGCTAATAAGCAACTAGATAACAGTGAGAATTGGACCTGAATTGAATATTTATTTTTATTTTTTATATAGTTTTATTCATTTATTTTTGTAACTATTTGTTACATTTTTTTGTGATATATTGTAATTAATTACATAAGAAAGAAAATTCAAAAAAGGTTGAAAAGTTTGAGTTCTGAATTAAAGTTTGACTTCATGTATTGTAAATTATGTGACAAAGAAAAAAAGCTCTGGAATAAAGATTGAGTTTGCTTCTTTATTTATTTGTAATAAGAAACAAGGTAAAAAGTTCGGCTCTGAATTAAGAAAACTCTTAATTATTATACTATTTTTAGTGGTTCTTTAATCACAGTTACTGTCATTCAACCATCAAAAAAAAAAAAACATAAAACATTTTCAATACAGTGTAAAAAAAATTGTAAGATTTGATTCTTACGAATTTTGGGTACAAATTATGCATACTAAAAATGTGAGTTCTTGTTAACCAGCTCATAATCTAAAAGACGAGTTTATCTGCAGATTTACTGATCAGCTTAACTGAGAATGTGAGATGTGTGGCGCATATCTATCTACACCAACATACATGTTAAATGATTTACTTTAAAAAATATATATATATAAAAGATAATGCTACAGTGAAATCTTCTGGTAATGTAACCAGATGTGATTGATACTACTATATCTGTAAATGAAGAAGTAAATCTGCATTTGTTGAAAAAGTTGTCAAATGAATCATTCAGGAACCTCTGACAGGGTCTAAATTTGATGCAATGCACCAAGAGCTCATTGGGATCCACTGCGCCTGATAAATCCTAATTAAGACACAACCGAGCAATTGCTGAGAGAGTGATGGATGTCGACATGTTGACGAGCATTTCATTTTCACAGCTCGGGAAAAACCTCGCAAACACATCATGACCTCACACATCTGCATATCTGCTAAATATGGAATTAAAATCACATTAGACAAAAAAGGAAGAAAAACAGACTTCGCCCACCGTCTCTCGGAAAGATACAGGTGGCTTGTAAGGTTAGCGGCGCACGTCTGCAAATGAACTACTTCGCTGGATTTTTTTTCCCAACGAAAACAACAAGCCCTGCATATGTCGGTAAATCTGTCGGGCTGGGCGTTCGGGAGAAGTGAGCGGACCAGTGGCGGCGAACGGTGTCTCGGGTAGCTGAGAGAAAGGGCAGCAACACTCATCATTAACGGGGATGAGATGCACTCGGGTACCTGCGCCCCATCTGCACCCCCAGCCGTCACAGATGTTCCCCCGGCGAGGTGTGAAGTCAGAGAACATGGAAAGAGAGAAAGCTGTGGCAGGAAAGAAAAAAGAACAGTTTCTAAGTGTACAATAATGCGGCGTAATTCTAAATACCATTGTTGTTGTTGGTTTTTTTTGTCTGAAAACATCTCCCCTTAGAGAGTAAAATACCGTCAGGATTGAAACTACCCGAGGAGACGTTCTCCAACTGAAACGATTGTGGAAATTTATGTTACATCTCCGTCCTCCCTGGACACACTAACACTCAATGAGCGAAAAGTATTTGACCCTGTTTACTTCCCTAATACACGTTCTCGTCTTATTGTGAACGACTAATGGCGCATGTGTTATTCCCACTGAAAAAAATTTCTTTAATAATCATTCATCAAAATATAACCAATTGCATCTAATATTGCTTTAACCTTTAATTTCGGGTAATACCTTTACATTACAAAGAAACTTGACAGCAAGACGCACGCACACATCCACACACACTCTTTGTTTCTGTGACTTGTGGAACGTTCCATAACTTCTATTGGCGGCATACTGACCAAACGATATTTTTCTATCCCCTACCCTAAACCTAGCCTTTACAGAAAATGTGTTTGCATTGGTTACCTTCAGGATAAACAAATTACTATGGTGGGTTTTAATAATTTTTTTCCCTTGTCAAAAATGTCGGTTTTACTATCCTTGTGGGGCATTTGCGTCCCCACAATGTAGCATAACACACACACACACAAGCCCCACACACACAGATTGGGTTTCCATGTTTTATGGGGATATTCCATAGGCGTAATGGTTTTTATAATGTACAATTGCCCTCCACCTAAACTTACCCCTGACAGGAAACTTTCTGCATTTTTAGATAAAAAAAAAACTTCATTCTGTATGATTTATAAGCTTGTTTCCTCATGGGGACCAAAAAATGTCTCCAAGAGGACAAGGATTTTGGATATTGCCATCTTTGTGGGGACATTTTGTCCCCATAAAGTCGGTTTTACCAAGACCTCACACACACCCATCCCCCCCAGCATTTGTTATAGCATTAATGCCATGACGCTCACTTTTATATTCATAGTCCAATCAAAAATACAAAAAATATAATTTATACATAGAGTACTGTTTTAAAGTTTTTAGAGATCTTTCTCTTAAAATATGTGCATTAAATTGGTCAAAATGACAGAAAGACATGTGTAATGTAATAATAATAATAATAAAAAAAACGTCTTCAGAATTTCTGTTTATCAAAGAATCCTTGGAAAAAAGCACATTAAGCAGCACAGTCACTTTCAACTAATAATCATAATAAAAATAAATGTTTGTTGAGCGGCAAATCATCATATCAGAATGATTTCTGAAGGATCACGTGACACTGAAGACTGGAGTAATGATGCTGAAATTTCAGCTTTGCATCACAGGAATAAATTACATTTTAAAATTGATTAAAATGGAAAAAAAGTGATTTGAAATTTTTATATTTTCACAATTTTACTGTATTTTTGATCAAATAAATGCAGACCCAATGAACATAAGACTCCAAACAAATCTCACTGACCCCAAACTGTTGAACAGTAGTGTACACTGACTTATACATTTATATACACCTCTTCTATAATGAACATCCGGTTATCATAAATAAAAAAGCCTCATTAAATGTAGAAATTTTAAAAAGAAATCCTCAATTAGTGGTCTAATCTTTTGTTAATTCTTAGAAAAGCAATTGAAGCAACTTGAAAATTATTAATAATTAAAAATGATAAACATCTGAAAACTTTGTCTGCCAAATCAAAGTCGTGGTGTGCCCAAAAAGTCATGTGGTGTAACCAACATGCTGGAAAAGACAGAAAATTGTGTCACAGAGAGACCCCTGAAGACTCTCATTTCTATGTGGAGATCAAAATGTCTCATAACATATTACATAAACTCCTTTTTATGACAAGGAGAGTTGAATTCAGTTTGTAAAATGTCATGTGGTGCAACTTTCCAAAAAACTTAAATATTCATGAATTATAATCAAAGATATGCGTGTTGTTTAAAAAAAAATGTTGATAATGGTGTGCAGATTTTTCCATCACCCAAAAATATGTCAGATTACGTAAGTAAAATGGCTTGGGAATGCCATCCCATATTGACTTTAAAATCTAAAAACAGAAAGTCTTGCGCAATGGGACGCACACATTTCTCAAGACAATAATACACCGCCGGCTCCTGAGACCTTACACTGTTTTCTGTTAAACAATAATAAAACAGTTTCTGCTCTGCCTTGGCATAACAAACTCCTACAGATTTGCCGTCTTAGTGACCCTAAAGAGGCCGGGAGTCACTTACAGAGCTTAACAGCTTCTTCAGCTAAGCATGGATGCGCACATGAACACATGGGGAGAGGAGAAAACACTCGCACTTGACACACTGACTTCCAGAAAAGCGCAGTCCTCTGAGGGAAAGAAATATAATCCAATCAGCAGTCAAAGGACATGCAGTACAGGCAGAGCAGAGCGTCCCAACAGGCACTCGAAAGACAAACACGCACAGCTGCTCCGAGAGCATTACAATAGTTTCTCTGTCTGTACAAGTGTGTTCTCTCCTGAGAGTCATGCTGCTTTAAAGTGGCTGGATGCTGAGGTATTTCCCTCCAGTGTATCGTACCTCCATCACACACCATGTACTTCCAGCCTCAAATGTGATGTAACAGGGTTAGGCTCCATCAACAGCATTTGTCAAACATAACTGATTACCACAGAAAAATTTTTTTGTTCTTCAATCAATCAATGCATTAAAGGAAAGGTTTACAGAACATAGAAGTGCAATAAATAGAAAGGATCTAAAGCAGGGGTGCCCAAACTCGGTCCTGGAGAGTTTAGCTCCAACTTGCCATAACAAACCTGCCTGGAAGTTTCTATGCCTAGTAAAGAGCTTGATTAGCTGGTTCAGGTGTGTTTGATTAGGGTTGAAGCTAAACTCTGCAGGACACCGGCCCTCCAGGACCGAGTTTGGGCACCCCTGATCTAAAGAGTCCTGTTGCAATGTCATCTTTCTTTTTTCTTGGGATTGAAAAGATTAAGCAGAATTCAAGAGGTGGTAACATTGATTGCCTAAGAAAGAAGCGGGAAGCTTTTTGGATTTTTTCTTTGAAAAGGTATGAACGAGTTTCTATGATGGTGGTTTCATGTGTGTTTCTGCAGTGTATGTTTTCTGATGTGTGTTGATCTGATGTGAACCTGCTCTGATTGGGTGATTATTACTTGTGGATAGTTAACTCCTATTAATTAGTGTGATGACTTGAATTAAGCTTGTCAGCTGTTTACATTTGTGAATGTATAAGCAAATATGGAGATGTGCCTTTTAAATGTTTGTGTAGGATGTGTGTTTGGTGGCAGTGCTGGAATCTTTCCTCACATTCTAGGCTATATAACAGTACAGTATAGTCAAAAGTTTGGACACACTTCCCATTAGTGTGTCCAAACTTTTGACTGGTACTATATATAGAATACAGTGTATATATATATATATATATATCACTGTACATAACACATTTTTTGCATGATACCCAAATGTGGTGATCAACACTTGTGTGGTCCTCCTCATGTGACAAACATAGGCCTATGTAGTGAAGGCAGGGTATTTAACAATTTAACAATGAATAACTTTATAATTCAAAATTAGTCTGACATCAGTGCACTTAACAGTAAACTTCGCTTCACTTATTATAAATAACTTGAATAACATATCAAATAGAACAAAATATATATAACTTGATTTAAGAAATTAAACAAGGTAACTGTGTAAGGCAAGCAAGCTACTGCCAAACCCACAGGGGCAGGTTTATGCAGGAAGCAAAGCTTTTCCAAATGTAAACATCTAAAAAGAATAAATAATAATTAATAATATTTTTTCACAAACTCGGTGTTGTGTATTTTCTGGTAATCAAATGAACATGCAGAACATGAGGATTCATATTTAAAATTAAAAAATTAAATAGTCACCCTCGTCTATCTCGTGATTTGATTTAAATGTAATGACCTACTTTTGATTAATTCATTCAAAATTGGACAAATTCCGTGACATTCCGCTTTGTACAGTAAATTCCGTTTTTATGACTTGATTCCACGATTCCGTTCATGTTTTCTGCATCGTGGAAATCATTGGGCCCTACTAATGTAGCAAACGAGTATGAAAATCTCATTGTGAGAGTAAAAGATGGGGATGTTGTTGTCTATTTACTTTATAGCATTGAGTCTCATCAACTAGGTGACAACGTAGCATTAAATCACCATTCAACTGACTCAAGCCACCACCGCACTGCCGTCTATTGGACTGCAGAGAGATACTAACTATCTGCTATGTTACTGACTGTACTGACAAACTATGCTGACACACCATGTCTACACTGGATGCGACAAAGCGACCGTTGCATATCATTTGAACTTTGTGTCAGTACGCCATAAATAGAACGAGGCATCAGTTTAATGTCAGGGATTTGTTGTGTCGTGTCGCGCTCCGTTAGACAGCATCACTGATTATAATGGGTTCTATTGTATTTTGTTGCACCGCACCGCTCGCGTCCGGTGTACAAATCCGTTAGGAAATGTGATGCGACTAATGTGATAAGCATAAGTTCTGGGCCGTAGCGTGGCCGGTATAAACACAAGAACTGACTGAGTGGCCGCGGAGCTGTAATGCGCTGCAGACGCGTGCAGTGAGGCACAGATCAGCTTTAACGTCACTGAATCTGCCGTTAAAAATTAACCATCTATTCATCTAATCAATATGCTAAACTAAGAATTAGAATCATTGTAATGTGACGATCAAATACACTGCAAAAAATGCTTTTCTTACTTAGATTTTTTTTTTTGTCTTGTTTCCAGCCAAAATATCTAAAAAATTAAGCGTTTTTGCTTGAAACAAGCAAAATTATATGCCAAAATGGGGTAAGCAAAATAATCTTGTTTTCTGTTTGAAATAAGAATTTTTTACTTGATTTAAGAAGATTTAGATAGATAGATATTTTGACTGAAAACAAGACAAAAAAAACTAAGTAAGAAAAGCATTTTTTGCAGTGTATAGGTGCGGGAGGGTGGAGGGCGTTACATTTTTCCTCACCAAAATCGTTCTTAAAAAATTGAAATAAATTCACATAAGTTAAAATTACAACTGCGAAAATGATTGATATTATGACATAAATGCTGTTGCATTAACTCATATTGAACCCTGAGCATTCCTTTAATATCTGTCTGTTAGCGATTAGCATGAATTGTCAAAACACGCTATTGTGACAGAGACTCACATTCACTTTTGTCCGGCTCTCTAAATGGAGAACAGTGAATGGGAGGCTGTGTGTGATTGAGAGAGAGAGAGAGATGAGCGTATGCGGGTGTGTCAGGGTCAGTTTGGACTTTGTGAAGGGAAAAACGCTGACAATGTCATTCAGTCAGGCCCACACAGATACAATGACCCCAAAAACAATTTGGACACTTTATTTTCACTATTATCAACTGGTAAGAAACAGCATAGTATGTGCTTATTATGTGCCTAAGCTGTGCCTATAGCCTGAACTATCTAAAGGTGAGGTCAGATTTAACATTGCATGGTGAATTTTCACAGGCCAAATCCAGTCATTTGAAAAGGAATCCATGCAATTGGGAATTTAACATGAAGGCGAAATATTTCCCCACACAGATTTCACAAAAATTTCAATTAGGTCACGTTAACCATCAGAAAACGGCTTGGTTTGAATGTGATTTCTGTGTGAAAATGTCTGGATGGCTTTGCATTCTATAAACCATCAAAGCAAGTGACATCTGCAAATAAATAATACATGTATTTTATATGTATATTTCATTTAAAATGATCATATTATTATTTAAAGCCCTTAATATATTGCTTGTTTAGACATTCTTCCTAGAAATTAAGACAAAATACTGATTAAGAATGTGATTTTTGGAATGGAAGATAACTTGAAATCAATTCAAGTGTTTTTAAATAATAATTATAATGTTGCAAAACTCCTGTGCAAGATTACCGTTAATAATTATGTGATTCGCCAACAGCTCTTGGGTGATGTGATACTGCAATCTGTGGGTGGACTATTAGGGTGAAAAGTAAAGAAGGATTTTTCACCTAGCGGTTTATTTACATAAGCAAACTACTCTCTATCGCTAATGACTCTGCCTTTTGTTTCTGTCGGCAGAGCAAACAAAACATCCGCTTTCATGTGAGGAGAAAGAGAGAGCGAGAGAAAGAGATACTGAAATCAGACAGAGCAAGACATAGGAGCGTTGTGATCTGGAGGAAAAGTCCGTTTGAGGCAGAACAAGCTGTTCGGGGATTGTTTTTTGGTAGTATTCCATGAGCAGGAGGGAATTGAGAGACAGAATGGGTCAGGCGGGCTGAGTGCGGAGCTACAGGGGCATTTCAGCTCCCCATTCCCCTCTTCCATCACCATCTGCTCCAACAGAATAAAAAAAAAAAAAAAAAAAAAAAAAAACAAAAAAAAAAAAAAATAATAACTTCATTACCAATTCAATCTGCATCGGCTTCCTTAAATGAAAAAAATCAACAGGCGTCCACTGTGGAAATACAGTAGATACTTTGGAAGTTCTTTCACATCTACAGTGGCTACCTTGTTAACAATGGTATTCATAGTTCAGACATTAGTATTGTTTGCTAGTGTTTGTTTACCTTAAAGATCACACCTTTTTATGGTACTCTGTTCTCTAGATATGTCTCAGGTTCTATAATGTAAGACAAGGGGATGTGTTTGTGTGGGCGGAGCCTGCTCTGCAAATAAATGATACCAAGAATACAAAATGTAACATTCTAACATTAGTCAAAATACATAGCGACTGAGATAATCTTTGTCAAGGAGTACTTTAATTGTTCATAAAGATTTCACAATTGGAACATTTGTTTTTTCCCTTGAAATGTATTTCAAGATCAGAGGTAAATTTCGCAAGCTAGATTCAAGCTCATTTAAAGCAGTAATATATAATTTCAAGTTAAATATTTAATTTCCCATGCTAATATATAGTATATTATACATAGTGTAGATTTATATGAATATTAAATAGTAATATTTAATATTATTATCTGATTATTGAGTTCCATTGTGATGTTCTTGTTTCTTTTGAAAATCACCACAATGATATCAAACATGATATTAAATATATATATATATATATATAAGATAAAGACAGTGGGGCAAAAAGTATTGTCAGCCAGCCAAGGGCAAGTTCTCCCACTTAAAAAGTTGAGAGAGGCCTGTAATTTTCATCATTAGGTATACCTCAACTATGAGAGACAATGAGAAAAAAAATCCAGAAATTCACATTGTAGGATTTTTAAAGAATTATTTGGTAAATTCCTCGGTAAAATAAGTTTTTGGTCACTTACAAACAAGCAAGATGTCTGGCTCTCACAGACCTGTAACGTCTTCTTTAAGAGGCTCCTCTGTCCTACACTCGTTACCTGTATTAATGGCATCTGATTGAACTCGTTATCAGTATAAAAGACACCTGTTCACAACCTCAAACAGTCACACTCCAACTCCACCATGGCCAAGACCAAAGACCTGCCAAAGGACACCAGAAACAAAATTGTAGACATGCACCAGGCTGGGAAGACTGAATCTGCAATAGGTAAGCAGCTTGGTGTGAATAAATCAACTGTGGGAGCAATTATTAGTAAATGGAAGACATACAAGACCACTGATATCTCCCTCGATCTGGGGCTCCACGCAAGATCTCACCCCGTGGGGTCAAAATGATCACAAAGAACTGTGAGCAAAAATCCCAGAACACACAGGGGGACCTAGTGAATGACCTGCAGAGAGCTGGGACCAAATTAACAAAGGCTACCATCAGTAACACACTGCGCCGCCAGGGATCAAATCCTGCAGTGCCAGACGTGTCTTCCTGCTTAAGCCAGTACATGTCCAGGTCTGTCTGAAGTTTTCTAGAGAGCATTTGGATGATCCAGAAAAAGATTGGGAGAATGTCATATGGTCAGATGAAACCAAAATAGAACTTTTTTGTAAAAACTCAACTTGTCGTGTTTGGAGGAGAAAGCATGCTGAGTTGCATCCAAAGAACACCAGACCTACTGTGAAGCATGGGGGTGGAACATCATGCTTTGGGGCTGTTTTTCTGCAATGGGACCAGGACGACTGATCCGTGTAAACGAAATAATTAATGGGGCCATGTATCGTGAGATTTTCTTCCATCAGCAAGGGCATTGAAGATTATACGTGGCTGGGTCTTTCAGCATGACATGATCCCAAACACACCGCCCGGGCAACAAAGGAGGGGGGGGGGGGCGTCGGGGGAGGGAGGTGGAAGCATTTCAAGGTCCTGGAGTGGCTTAGCCAGTCTCCAGATCTCAACCCCATCGAAAATCTTTGGAGGGAGTTGAAAATCTGTGAAAACATGACTGCTCAAAATAGAGGAGATCTGCTGGAGGAATTGGGCCAAATACCACAACAAGTGTGTAAACCTTGTGAACAACTTACCGAAAAACGTTTGACACTCTGCATTGCCAACAAGGGTACAGAACAAAAAGTATTGAGATGAGGGAATTTTGTTAATGACCAAATACTATTTTTCCATCCACCATAATACCTTGCACATAATTCTTTAAAAATCCTACAATGTGATTTTCTGGATTTTTTCTCGCATTTTGATCTCTCAAGTTGAGGTATACCCTATATGCAAATTACAGGCCACTCCTCATAACTTTTTACGGGGAGAACTTGCCAATGTGTGGCTGACTAGAAATACTTTTTTTCCCCACTGGTATATATATTATATATATATATATATCTATATATATATATATCCCTCGTTATTATATAGTGTTCATCTTATAATATTACTAATCATACCGAAGTACAATAATATTCGTTTAAGATTAATTAATTTTCAAGATACTAACCTATATCAGTGTATTAATTATACAAGTATTGTCCATCATCCATCTTTGTAATAATTACCATTAATATTCATAATAATTTTGTATTACTAATAGTAGTATTAGTAATAATAGTTAGTAATAATAAAGTAAAAAAAAAACAAAGGGCCCAAAAACGGGATTAACAGCAAGAAAAATATTTTATTTTTGTAGCAGTGATGTATCATATCTTGTATCGTTAGGACATTTTGTCCGTCTGACTGTTTAGAAAAAAAACTGCACATCTCCACATGATTCGAGCTGTCATTCATGTTATTATTTTCAATATAATATTTAGGGGTTAGGGTTTAGTATAGGCAATACTTTTTGAGATGCTTGCTTTAACAAGCAAATAGTTTTGCAGACTGAGAGAAATGGCTTGTACTGAAAATACCAAAATGCACAAAAAATTAGTGATAAAGTGGAAAGCTACAAGAAATATAATCATGATCTTGAAACACAAAATTACAGTCCAAAGCCTTGCACTTTTGAGTCAATCACGCCAGTCAAGAGCTCTTGAATTGCAATGAAAGTCCCAGACAACGGTTAACAGGATCTTGAGAGGCATGAATGGCTGGTTGGAGAAAAGCAGGACTGGTCAGGCCTGAGCCAGGAACAGTTCAAGTGCCCAAGCGCAGACCGGTTGCACGGTAACTGTTGGATGAAAGCCGAAGAGCATAAGATGATGTGTTACTGAGGGAGAAATGCTCCGCATAATGACACAAATGTGTGGAGTGGGCTCTCTGGTTTGCGACGAGTGCCAGAAATCTCGAGTGGTGACTGGAGATGGCGAGTGGCGAGTTGGCAGCGGTACGGGAGGAAGGGTCCATCTGCACACATGCTGCCAAACAGAGGAAATGACAAACTAAATATGGTTCCAATAAAGTGTTAGAAATACCTCCTTCAGATGGACAAAGGTCGAGGCAAAACTTGTATGAGCGTTGATGACAAAATCACTAATTAACACAGGATTGTATAAGACATTGCATTCAAGAGAATGCATAAATAATTGTATATCAGCCAGACGAGGTGAATGAATCAATGAATGAATGAGATTTGAAAATAGATGCTGCTTGTCCATGCAAAAGTCGCTGCCATTATGCTAGGATGTTTAAAGTAGCTGCTAGAGCATTTCTGAGTGGTTGCTAAGATGGTTTTGAATACATTGCATTTTCTTTCAATGCAAGCCTAAAAGGTTTTATCTGGCTATTTTATTGTCTGACCAAGCAAAAATGGTCTAAACACTAAAGGTGCAAAACAAAACCCTAATGAATTTTCAAAAGAAATAATTTTAGTAGGTAAAAAAAAAAAGTTATTTAATGTCAATAGTGTAGCAAAGCATGATGCATGAAGCACAGATGTCAATGTCTTCCTATTGGTCAACATGTTACCATACCGAAATCTTTTTTCACACTAACATAAAACTCCTGATCACACAGATTCCTGTACTTTGACTGCAAAATTTCACTGATCAATGGTAAATGTCACACAAACAATTTGATGTATCTTTCAAGTCTATGTTCATGTCCTTCATGGCGTGTTAAATGAACTTAAGTTGAGGATCTCTGTGCGAACAAACAAGTATATTCCATAACAAATACTGCAGCAGCCTCAGAGTATGTATTTTAAATATTGTCACAATCGTTTAGCTTTTATTAATTTGATTGATTATGATTTCACTGTCTTCTTGTCACGGTGCTGCTGTGTTGGACCGCAGATATGATGGAGAGAAACGAGGAACAGTCTTTATTTTAAGGAAATAAGGAAAGAAAAATACCATGGGAACTGGGGAATCTACGATTAAGACAGGACGTAGGACTCAGGAAACACAGGGCTAATATACTCGGAATGTAATCAGGGAGAACTGAAACAGGTGGAGTAATTAATCAAAAACCATGGAAACTAATGAGGGAACACCTGAAATCAAAGAACACAATCAACACGAGGGGGAGGAAAACACAAGACACATGACTGACATTACTCCCCCCTCCCTGAAGGTGTGTCCACGCGCCACACAACATCCAATGGGGAAGGGGGGTGGGCGCTCTGGAGGCCAGTGGAAGCTATGGTCACTGAACGAGCATCACCTTGTTGTTCCTTTACAATAGCTGCTTCCATTACAGATTTGCACAAAACTTAAGCCATATTTTATACATGTCGAAAAAAGAGACGGCGTTTCCGTTAACCGATGTTATGCAACTAAAGTGTTTTTTTTCCTCTCGCAATAAGTCACGCCGATGGATTTTAGTAGGGTTATGCATATCACAGCCACTGTACTAACCATTATATTTAATCGAAGGAGACATATGCGTGTATCTTTACAGAAGCAACATGGAGAGTTCTGTGATGCTTCTAAAACGTGTCGCGGCGTGGCTGGTATAAACAGCATTGACTAGAGTGGCCGCGGTCAGCTCTGGTGGCCGTGTTGGAGCATTAATGCAGTGTAAACAAGGAGTCATCCAAACATTAATGGTAAGGGAAACCCCATATACTTGAGATACTTATACTTTCTTGAAGGTTATAGTACGTTGAAGAATGACTTTTTATGTACACCATTTGACCTAAACATTGACCTAAAAAATGCATTTCCATTGCAGTTTTGCAAAATATATATATTTTTTTTGCGATATATGGGCATTTTTGCGAATTTGATGCGTTTCCATTAGGTGTTCAATTCACAGTTTCAATTTCCACAATTTGAAGGGTAATGGAAATGCAGCTAATGACACTTTTTTCCAAAACCTTCACTCTCTCTGTTCCTCAAACTGAACTACTGAGATCATCACATCTTTCAAGAAGCAACTGAAGATGCCTTTCCTGCCAACACTTAACCACCCTAAAAACCCTTAAACCAATGCACTTACCTCTTCTTTCTCTTCTCTGCATTTCTCCTCTGCTCTAGCTTTATTCCTTATGTAGCTTTCTAAACGTGGCATTGTATACTGTAAATATCATTGGCTCTATGACAAATTGTCACTTGTCTTCTAAATTCATAAATGTAAACGAGTTTGGAGTTCATAATGTTGGAGTTCCGTACAGAATTAAGGTACAGCACTTCCATTGTGATTAAAAAAAAACTATAGATAAGAAAAACTTCAGTCAGATCTATTTGACATATTCCAAGAAATATAATTATCTACTCAAATTGCACAATTTAAGCACAATTTTAAGTAAAACTACATTACCTGAGCTAATTTTCAATAACTAATAAAGCTGTGCTATAATTCTGCAAACACAGAAAAAAGTTGATATATCGCTAAACACAATAGCAATGATACCTATACAGGAATAACTAAGTTAAATTACACACTGAAGTTCATTGAACAACAGGTAATGAGATTTTTTATTTTTTGCTTTTAATGCACCTCTATTTTTAGTTTCTCATAAAAACTAAGAGATGTAATGTTTCGACATCCCATGAGTCAAAACCAGGCTAGCATGGAAACCAAAACGTGCTCTCTGACATGAGTTTGGATAGAAGAGTGAAAATGAAAAACAACTTTTGCTCTCCTACATTGCGTTTGCATGCAATACACAAAAGACATTACATTTGCTTGTAGGGGGAGTAACAAGCCAAATCAGGGTTGTAATTTAATTTCTAAAAAAAGGAATTACAGGGCAGATTTCTAAATAAGGTGTTGGAGTGAGAGAGGAATTGTTCATTTGTGTGGCACCTGCTTCAGTCTGAAGCCCAGGAGTATTCCAGGACAGATAATTCCACACATTCACACGGGATGTTATTATAACTTCGGCGAGGTTAGAGGAAGTCACCGCGGCAATTACTCACCTCCCACCAGCCTCATTAAACCTCTGACCAACCACGGCTCCTCATCATACACACAGCGCAATGAGACGGCCAATCAGGGAGCAGACAGGCAGCATGCCGCCACCCACACAGTGACAGGGTATTGAGAGGTTGTCTGTCTGAGCACCTGAAATACATTTGTTTATTCACAGTGTGTCGCCTGGCCAGACGGGGAGGAGGCTCGTCTCTTCTCTGCGAGATGGAGAGGAGGGCAGGGCTGAACTAGCGCTGAAGACGGCCTCCCTTCCAGGGACTGTGATCATATGCTGCTTTTAGAAAATGCATCTGTATGGTGATTTACGAGTAAAACGCCTGCTGAATGACGGAGTGTTGCTTTTTTCATCCTTAGTGCTATTTTATAGATATATCCTGTCACGAAACCACAGTAAAATGGTACAATTAAAGGGATAGTCCATCCAAAAATTACAATTCAGTTATCATTTACACACCAATGTGACATTTCAAACTTGATGGCTTTTTTTCTTACATGCAGCACAAAGAGAGATATCTCTTATCATATTAGAGAGATATCTCTTATCACATCATATTGAATGTTCAAGCTGCTCTTTTCCACACAATGAAAATGAATGGGGACTGGGGTTTCAAAAATTTGTGTGATTTGTATATTGCATTTGGCACCCCAAATCAGCATGGTTATTGTAAACTAAAACTGAAATTAGTGTTGGTTAATTGAATTAAATCTGAATTAAAACTAAATATAAATATCAGTTGAAATGTACATTTTGAAAACTTGGCAACATGAAATAAGAAAAGTTGAATTGAAGTACAAACACACAAGTATATAACAAAATTATACAATTTGAAATAAATTAAAATAAATTAATAATAAAAAAAAAAATATAAAAACTAAAGCTTAAGTGACTGAAGCAGCAACAATAAATCAGAAGTAGAAAAGAAAAAAGGTATCAAATAAAGTACTAAAACTTAAAATAAATTAAAAAATAACAAAAATAAATCCAAAGTGACTGAAAAAGCTCATTAAAATATTAAAAAATATACTATTTAAATAGTTATATAATATGAAAATACTGCTCAACACCAATGGCATTGGAATTACTTTGTCAAAAGCATGGAATGGACATATCTTGCTTGTAATTTGGATATGTACAAACCTGAATAGATTTAAATATTTATCATAAATAAACTAACAATTTAGCCTTTTTAATCACACAAATTATCATGATTAAAAAACCTAGTTTTTAATATTTTAAAAATTTTTTAAAAAGGAAAATGTCGTCAGATCGTATAGACGACCTGTTATGGACTACATTCATTCATTGTGAAAGAAATAGCAGCTGGTGAAAATTCTGCTTGATGCTCATTTGTGTTCAAATGAAGAAAAAAACAAGCTTTGGAATGACCTGACACGAAAATCAATGAGAAGATAATTCCATTTTTGGGCAGAAACTGTATATTATATACAGGTTGGATCTCAATAAATTAGAATGTCGTGGAAAAGTTCATTTATTTCAGTAATTCAAATAAAATTGTGAAACTCATGTATTAAATAAAAACAATGCACACAGACTGAAGTAGTTTAAATCTTTGGTTCTTTTAATTGGGATGATTTTGGCTCACATTTAACAAAACCCAACCAATTCACTATCTCAACAAATCAGAATACTTCATAAGACAAATAAAAAAAAACATTTTTAGTGAATTGTTGGCCTTCTGGAAAGTATGTTCATTTACATTACATGTACTCAATACTGGGTAGGGGCTCATTTTGCTGAATAGCATCAGTGCGGCGTGGCAGGGAGCAAGAGCCTGTGGCCCACTGGAGTGGTATGGAGCCCAGGTTGCTTGATAGCGGCTTCAGGGTTCATACTGCAGGTGGGTATGGTGTCTCTCATCTTCCTCTTGACAATACACCATAGATTCTTTATGGGGTTCAGGTCAGGCGAGTTTGGTGGCCAATCAAGCACAGTAACACCATGGTCATTTAACCAGCTTTTGGTGCTTTTGGCAGTGTGGGAGGTGCCAAATCCTGCTGGAAAATTAAATCAACATCTCCATAAAGCTTGTCAGCAGAAGGAAGCATGAAGTGCTCAAAAATTCCTGGTAGATGGCTGCGTTGACTGTGGATTTCAGAGGACTGAAAAGAGGACTTTGGACCACTGGGCACAGTCCAGTTCTTCTTCTTCTTAGCCCAGGTAAAACTCCTGATGTTGTCTGTGGTTCAGGAGTGACAACACAGAGAGGAATACGACAACTGTAGCCAAATTCCTGACACGTCTGTGTGTGGTGGCTCTCGATGCCTTGACCCCAGCCTCAGCCCATTCCTTGTGAAGTTCACTAAAATTCTTGAATCGATTTTGCTTGACAATCCTCATAAGGCTGCGGTTCTCGGTTGCTTGTGCATCTTTTTCTTCCACACTTTTACCTTCCACTCAACTTTCTGTTAACATGTTCACATACAGTGAACAGCCAGCTTCTTTGGCAATGAATGTTTGTGGCCTACATTCCTGTGAACGGGTGTTTTAAAAAGGTGTACAAATGATTAAACAAGTCCGGTCCGCAGTCTTCCCCATGATTGTGTAGCCTAGTGAACCAAACTGAGAGACTATTTTGAAGGCTCAGGAAACCTTTGCAGGTGTTTTGAGTTGATTAGCTGATTGGCATGTCACCATATTCTAATTTGTTGAGATAGTGAATTGGTGGGTTTTTGTTAAATGTGAGCCAAAATCGTCACAATTAAAAGAACCAAAGACTTAAACTACTTCAGTCTGTGTGCACTGAATTTATTTAATACACAAGTTTCACAATTTGAGTTCAATTACTGAAATCATTGTTTTTTATTTAATAAAAACTTTTCCACGACATTCTAATTTATTGAGATGCACTGTATATATATATGTCTCTTTCAGTAAAACCAGGTTTAAAAAAGGGACAACAGTCATAGTAGGCCTGTCTGTAGTTCCCATGTCTGAAGGAGAACTGACGTGCAATCATTCCCATTACACAGGAGAACAATTTGCCCACATGATTGTCACAAACGCTTCCAAACAGAAAAACTTGAAATGTCAAGAAAGGAAATTCATTCTTACAAACTTCATTTTTTGTAACTTGTGTACGAGACATCAGTCATTTTTCATATATTTCTGAGATGTAGTTACAAACTTTATTGGAATCACTGGCCTCCCCTGTGAACCAATAGCACCACAGCAAGAACAACTGAGAAAGAAAGTGCACGTAAACAAATAGCCTGCGAGATTAAGAAAGGATGAAAGAATATTGATTTAAGATTGAGCAATTAAAGTGTGTCTCATCCCCGGTTGTTTAAACACAGCGTCCCCATGCACAGCCTGATGAATCTGCCTCTAGATCCCGCCGGAGCGGAGCGCTGATGACTAACATGATATTTTTACTCCGTAATTATGTAACTCATCGGAAACGCAGCACAAGTGTGAAGCACATGGAAGGTGCAGATACGGTCCACACGATCCAGGAATTGTTTGCCCACCAAAGTGTTTCTGACACCTTTTGCTTTGCACATTATGTCCAGGATTGTTCGTGCCAAAGCGCTGCTTTAAGCAACCTTTATTTTAAGGCTTTGTTCTGGATAATATTCAGATTAAATACATTGACTTGCATTAACAGGCTTGAAGATTCATTATATCAAAGAAGAACATTCATGAAGTCACAGAGGTTATAACAAGTCTGTAAAACATCAAATTAGGATAAGACAGCATCTGTGTTTCAAAGACCTTTTTGGGAGATGTGACGTACCTTAATGTCAACCAGTAACCAGTGTCTCCAGTAAGCGCGAGAAGGTTTCTGACGACTAGGAGCATCTGGATCCACCATTAATAGAGTGTATTTCTTCACCTAGAAAGAAAGAAAGAAAGATGAAAACATTACATGTGTTTTGCTTTTTGTTCTCATCATCACTTTCCTCCTGCCATTTCCTTTAGAAGCATCATTTACTTTAACTATCGCTTGAAAACCCAGCGTTTTTATCAAGTGACGTACGGAAGAAAACTTTAATTAGATACTGATATTCTCAGACCACCTTCCATTCTCACACATTCATCAAATCACAATCTGTCTGCGAAGTTTTCTTTACTTTCTCTCCCTCGCTCTCTTTTTTTTTTATGAAAAACACTTCTTCATAAACAACCTGGCACATATTTTGGGTGCTACACATTAACAATGACTGACCAACTTAATTGCTCCAACTACTCATCTTCGCAAGTCCCCTCAAAGTTGAAGAACTGGGAGAGCAGATTGAATTATTGCGTGAGCACATTTGTCATCCCTGGTGCCGAGCCCAAAATCTGCCAGACCATATGATAGCGTTATTATTATACGCCTCCCTCAAGAAAACAGTGCTGTCAATCACGATTGTTGCCATGCAACAATAGCCCCTCCCCACAACATCAAGACTAAGACGGAGACAAAAGTGAAACACTGTAGAAATTGAACCCATATGGCATATACAGGAAAATAAAATTAATTACTAAAAAAAGAATTAAAAAAAACAAACAATAAAAACGGTGACAATGAAATTAAATTAAAATACCCCAAAATTAGGTTTACATTATAAAGCATATACATTATTATACAAATTAAACATTAAAATAAAGCCTTATATTAAACAGAGGACATTTTTACATTATTTTATTGAGTTTTAGTTTACACGTTTTTTATTATTTTATTTTTGCCAGTCCAGGAAACCCTTTTCTGATTTCCACTGCAGCCTCAAGACAATTTATAATCAACTCTAATCATACAAGCCTATGTTTAAGCAACTGAAGCATGCAAATAAAAATCCCTGATATTCTAAGGTCTCTAGAGACTAAATCCTCTGCTCACCTGACATATAAGCTCAAACAACCATAAGCCTAATAATAGGATGATGTTTAAGTTTAAGTGATAGCAGCTCCAGGCGATATTCAAAGAGGCAGAACAATGCTGCCTCCTCCACGGGCTGTCACTGTAAACCCTGACTGGATCTCACTGATCTGACCCCCCGTGGACAGATTAAATACCCTCCTCAGACCTGTTGCCGAAAACGGCCATGATGAAGGGCTGATGAAACCTTTGGAAGTGAATAAATGATTAGTAATACTTGCTAAAGCAGCACTTAAATAAATCTCAGGAGTTTAATGTTGCACTACATACACCTTTAATCGTACTGTCAACGGGGGCTCGTCCGATATATGGAACATAATAAATAAACACAGTACACAAATATATTATATAAACAAAAACTTATTTTGGATGCTATTAATTGCGATTAATAGTTTGACAGCACTATTAAAAAGGAAACCAAACATTTACCAAGATTCAGAACAAGTAGCAGGTCCATTGCGCTTACACTTAGACTTTATGCACAGATCTATTTATACAATACATATCAATTGACATAAATTGCAATATTTCATACACACTTTTCACCGGTATATCGTGAATGATAAGATATTGCCCATCCCTAACACACAACACACACACACACACACACACCCATTCTGTGGATTCAGCAAGTATTCAGACCCCCTTCACTTTTTCACTATTTGTTATATTGCAGCCATAATACAATTTTTAAATTAATTTTTTTTCTCATTAAGCTACACTCCGTACCTCATAATTACAAAGTGAAAACTGGATGTTAGCCAATGTTATGGTATATACTTATTACAAAGAAAAAAAAAAACGATCAGTACTTAGTTGAAAGCACTTATTGGCAGCACATTATACACACAGGGATTGGGGGAGTTTCTGCAATTATCTATGCAAACTCCTATCAAGCTGGTCAGGTTGGATGGGGACTGTCGGGTGGACAGCCAATTTCGGGTTTTCCGAGATGTTCGATAGGGTCATAGTCAGGGCTCTGGCTGGGCACACTTTCTAGGACATTCAGAGTATCCCTACGCCAACCCTGTGTTGCCTTGGCTGTGGGCGTAGGTTATGTCTGTTGCGAAGGTGAACCTTTCTTTTCGGACCGAGTCTGAGTCTTGAGAGATGTGGACAGGTTTTCATTTGAGGATATCTCTGTATTTATGCTCATTCAGCCTTGCCCTAAACCCCTGACCGGCCAAACCTTCAGTCCCTGCTGCTGTAAAACAGCCCCACAGCATGAGGCTGCCAGCACACTTTACTTTTGGGGTGGTACTCTGCAGGTGATGAGCAGAGCTGGTTTCCTTCAAACATGATGCTAGGAATTGAGATTCATCAAACCAGAGAATATTGTTTCTCACAGGTTGAGGCCCTTTAGTGCGGTTTTGAACATTCCAAGCTGTGTCGTCCCTGAGGCGAGGATTGATTGGCAAAACCGCATTAAAGCTCAGACGGGAGTGTTTGAATGATGTTGTCCTTCTGTAGGTTTTCTACTATCTGCACAATGATCATGGCGATCAAATAGAGTGACCACCTTTCTGGTCAACAGTCTAGACAGGCCTTATCCATCAATCGCTCAGTTTTGGCTGGGTTGACCAGCTATTGGAAGAGTCCGGGTTGTGCCAAACTACTTCCATTTGTTTGAAAATTAGGGAAGCACCCCTGTGCTCTGGGAACCTTCAGGCAGAAGACATTTTTTTTGTAGTTCCCCAGATCTGTGCTCGTACAATCCTGTCTCTGGCTCTGGCAGGAAGGTTCTTTGATCCATGGCTTGGTTTTCCTTGATAGGCATTTGTCAAAGGGGCTTTGTGTTGAGGCCTTTGATAGAGAGGATTGTGGCCTTCCCAAATCAGTCCATCAATTTCATTCCACAGGGTGGACTCCAATAAAGGTTGTAGAAACATCTCAGCAATGATCAAGAGAAATGGGTAACACTTGAGCTAAATTTGAGGTGATGTTGCAGATTGATGTTTCTTGAGGTGAAGAAAATTTTTTTTAATAATTTACAGACATTTCTAAAATTCAGTTTTCACTTTGTCCAGTGGATGAGTCCGGAGGTAGATAGTGTAGATTAATGGAAGAGAAAAAAAAGAATTTAAACAATTGTATCAAGCTGCAACATAACAAAATTGAAAAAAGTCAAGGGGGTCGATTGATATGTTGAAAGAGATCTGTGACTGGAGATTTGTGATTGGCTAAAATGCTCAGCGCTCTAACATTTGTAAATATGCGTTTGAAAGCAGCCATATATCAGTCAATACCTTTGACAACACTACTATATTGTATATATTTAAAATTTTCAGTGATATAACAATCAAGCAGTTGAGATTTGCTATACTATACAGTACATACCGTTTAATGAATGTATGTATGCAGCTAAGGTTGTATCCAGTCTTATGCCAACATGTGTAATGTTTACTTTCAAAAACAGTGTGATACTTGCATATTTTAAAAGTACATATATATTCTTTCTTTTATTTACAGTGTTGCACACTTGTCTGCTAAACTTTCATTGTAAGTGCATTACTATAAATGTCTTTAATTGCTTTTTACAAATTGACTGACAAGTTGTAATTATATTCCATGGTAAGTGACAGCATGCCACCGATACTGTTAATAGGGCTAACTTTGTATTTAAATGCAAGAATATTCCTTTAATAATTTGACTAGAGTACTTCAATGTACATGCTTCATTGTACGTGCTTGTGTGCAGTTTCAAAACTTTCATGATGGTGAATAGGTCCAAACTTTTATTCGTTATTCTGGTCTCAACAATCATATTATTGTAACATCAATACACTACTGACATTAGGACCTATTTTCAGTGATTCCCCTAAAAAATGTGGAGAAAGCACATGCATTATGTGGGTGTGTGTCGCTGGGGTAGAGAATATATGTGTGTATGTGTATAATTAATGTGCATTTAGACAGATGGAGGAAGCAAATGCAGAGGAAAGAGAGGACAGGGAGGGAAGGTGTGAAGAGATGCAGTCTTCCCCTCACCAGCTGGGACAGGGTATGGTTTAAGTGTACTCAAAAACAACATAATATCTTACTATTTTTGGATTTAAGTCATTTTCATTTGTCTTTTATGAACAAGTTCTGATCAATGGTGGACATCATACTTGTTTAAGATGCACTTAAGTCATGTAGGGACCAGAATGGCCTAGAAATCAAGCAGAACACAATAACACACACTGCACAGCAACATTTCCACTTTCTGAAGAAAGAGTCCAGAAAGACCAAGGCTCAAAATCAAGTATTCACGTCACTTTGATTGTCATTTCCCTTTAGAGATTTCACAATAGCATGTTCTATACTGTATCTTACACTATAATGCAATTATTTTAAATTATGCTCTGCTGGAGCCATGGCCTAGCTGTTAACATGCTTCAGATTTTAAGGACCAACAGTGTCCCTAAAGGGAAAAATGGTTTATAATGCTGGTTAACCAGCAATGGAAATAAGTCCCTGGTGTGTTTCAGCCTTTGGACTGTGTCTTGGGCTTTTTCTTCTAGTTATTACTGCTATGTTCGGTTGCATACGTTTTTTGCTTTGAAAAACACAAGACACGGCAAAGGAATGGGGAATAAATGCACAGCCTTGAAATGCGTATTTAAAAGTTCAACCTATTTGTTTTTAGAATGCTGTGCCATGCGCAAGATGCGAGTGTAACGGTCAAATACGTCCATCTAGCAAGTTTACATTGAAAAACAATTGAAAAGCAACACAGTGGTATGGAAAAATATCAGTGATCTCACAGTTTTCTTTGTTTGAGGCCAGCAAAATTTTGGAAACCAGGATTTGGAGATCAGTCTAGGGTTTTTGTTGTTTGTAAAGCACAAGAAATTGAAATATCTTTTCTAAACAAAAATAAAGTGAACTTTTAAAACAAATACCAAATCAAATAAAAAACATGAATGAATAATACAAATAAAATAAAACACTTTATATAAACAAAGACTTTGCCTAGGCCTGGCCGATAAAACGGTATCGGTATTTATCGACGGTACACCTTCTTCGATATCAATAGAAAAAATCTTCGATATAGCGCACGATATAGGCACGTGCTATGAGTGACACAGACAGCCCACGAATACATGCTGAAATGAGTGGTGTCCCTGCCTGTGATGAGGAGATTGTGAATAAAGAATGAATAATAGTCGAATTTAAAATAAAAAACTGCATTTGAATGCAAAAACGGTGCAATCGAATGTTATGTGTGCGTCCGGGAGCCTTATCAGTGGCGCAAGAGATGCGGTGATGTTGTAAGTGACGTTGTTGCATTTTAAATTATGGTTGTTAGCTAGACCTCGAGATGCGCCCCTGCTGCGTTTGCATCAAATATAGAGCCCTAGAATTAATATAGTAACTCAATGCAGAGGAGATCTTAATTAGGTTAAAACCGAAACCAAGCCATACACACTGAACGTATATTCAGGGCATTTATTAGACGGACAAATATGACTGCTGCACTCGCGTCTCACACAAGAGATGTAGCCATGCAAAGTTAAAAAAAGTTTAAACCTTTAGAAAACATCGCGAATTTGTGAAGGTTTATTCCATTTCACTGCGTCTCATATGTTTTTAAATGCAATCTGCGCGAATGACGCTTCGGCTCTTTGTATTAAGCAATGCATAAATATTTGATGCTGTTTTGTTCATAATTGTTTGTGCAATTTACTAAATTATGTTTGATTTATATATGTTAATTTAGACGTTACGCACATTTTTATAGACAGTTGTTATTTCATTACACTGAATAAACAATTTAATGCACTGCATTATTTTACTCATTGCGCCCTTCTGTGGCCTCGGGAGACAAGACAAAGGTTTCCTTAAGACTTATTTAATCTGCATATAAAACATAAGAAAGGATATATTTGTTTAAATTTTTGAAATTTTATTGTGGTTTTTTTTTTTTTTTTAACTGTTAAAAGATAATGGTTAAATTTAAAAACTTAGATTGCTCTTTGTTTTAAAGGGGTTAAGGAAAATGATAATAAAATAATGAAAGATTATCTCGTTGATATGTTTTTCGCCCGCCACTAACTTTGCCTGTGGCTTTTTTGTTTTGTTACATGTTTTCTTTTCTTCAGCATTGTCCAATTTTCCAAAAGAAAATGCACCTTGTGCAGAAAATGCATTTGAAGCAAAAACAGAATGATCTGATTTTAGCTTTGTGAAATTATGCTAACTAGGCCTACATAAAAGAATGAGAACGCAAATTCAATCTCTGACAGTAGGTGGTGCTTATGGAACAGCCGCAATATAGCATTTCCTTGGTTACCACTGTAAACAAAACAGCACTGCGCTGAAACACTGCTTTAATATGAATTATACAGAGACAAGATGAAAAGAAAAAAATACATGAAGTCAATCAGTTCCCCTTGAGATACATTCATATAAAACCCCACCCCAAATTGTATCATGATTCGTTTAACATCCAACTTGAATCATCACATAGTTTCATTGATTTTAAACTCGGGGTGCATTGTTACATACTTAATACAAGGTCTTTTTTTTCAAACAGTAATAATAAAAAAAATTTTGTTCACAATATGATCTATACCACACAGAGAAAATAGGTAGAATTTTCATTCCCTGCCAACTTTAATTTAGATGCATTACCTCATACACACTAGACTTGAAGGCTAACTAGTCCATAAAATCAACTGAATTTTACAGTACTACACTCTTAAAAATAAAGGTGCTTCACGATGCCATGGAAGAACCTTTTTGTCTAAATGGTTCCAGAAAGAACCTTTAACATCTGAAGAACCTTTCTGTTTCACAAAAGGTTCTTTGTGGTGAAAGAAGGTTCTTCAGATTATAAAAAGGTAAGAAAGAGATGGTTCTTTAAAGAACCTGTGACTGAATGGTTCTTCATGGAACCAAAAATGGTTCTTCTATGGCATCGCTTGAAGAACCTTTTGAACCACCTTTATTTTTAAGAGTGTACAGACAATCCTAACTATTTATAGATTTAAATTTTGGCATCACACCAGAACACAAATGAAAGCTCACATTCCACAAAGTTCTGATTCCTGCCTGGAGGTCTTTAGAAGACTGCAGCATGATAGGAGTCATTTGATGTGTACATGTTATAGTAAGAAACAGTGAACATGGAACATAAATCATGCAACATAGTAGGTCTGTATTGAAATGCTCAGCATTGAGTCTGAGACATGTAGCCTGACCCGTTTGACTTTAGCCATGGCAGTCAATGCAATGTTACAATTGAATTGCTCACTTATTCAATTGTGAAAATGAAAACCAATACCTTCTACCAAGAATACACAATTAATATGCTATTCTAAAAGAGTTTTGGAAACTGTAGCCTGGAAGTTAGCTTTAAGTATCAATCTTGAAGTATGCAATTTGAATTCTGCGTTTGGGCACTAGTTACGCATGACTTTTTATGAGCCAATACACTATGGAAATGGGGCTATTCCAGTAAGAAACTGCGACAAACATGTAGGTAATGAAGGAATGGGAAAACAAAGTAGCTAAGATGAAGAGAGAAAAGAAGTACAGAGAAATCAAGGCCCCATTGTGAGTTTATAAGTTCATGGTTTATCCCTGACCCGATACCAAGCCGTCTTGTCCATTCAAAAGCCTATAAATATCCATTCTGCTTTATCCTTCCCTCTCTCTCCATAAACACACACAGACAACCATAAACACACACACACACAAACACACACTTGGGACCCGCAGCTAACGCAACGCAATCAATCCCAAATCCCTCTTTAAGCAGTGAAAACACTTGAACTGGTTGGGTAATTAACAGGTATCTGTGTTGTGATTAAGATACAGAGACGGCTTAAGGATCATCGACTGTAGCTTAGTGCAAGGTTAGCTGATCAATGAGTAAATACAGGGGAAATTGGCCCATTAAAAAGAGCACCAGATGAATACTGATCTCAAAAATGGAGAACAATTACATCTAACAAATGGTGGAAAAAGTTTCCAAGATCTCAAAACCTAGCAAACCTAGACAGCATATTTTGGCATTATAAACCCAAAGTTGATTGTTAAAATGTGCCAATGATTCCCAAAAGAGCTGAGACACAGACAAAACAAAAACAATCCATATTTCATTGTGTATGTGTCAATCAACTAACTAGTTCCCCATTACATGAATCAGTAAATCGTGAACACAAAGGGTAATGATGCACCAAACATTAGGACACTGATGATTGAATGACCTGCAAGATTATATCGATTATTATAAATGTGCCACCAATTTGCCTAAACATAAAATAGTTACTGCATAATTTGTCATTAGACTGTGTTGGCAAGACTGACAGGGCTCAGCATTGAAATGTAACAAGCAATATTCTTCTCATATCCTTTACTATCGTGCTGTTTTGTAAAAGGTGCTCAATTATTAATAAACTCTTTCATTAATGTCACAGTATTCCTTCTGCACATTTATTCTTGGCTCAGTCTTGACTTAATCATCATTTCACAGCACTGAAAATTAAGGAGCAGTACAGAGACCACCTGAGGACACTTGTAAACAAGAGAGTTTATACGTGTTTGGAGACAAGCTACAAGTGTAAGGAGAAAATGAAGTGAACAGTATTGGGAAAAAAAGACAAAGGGATGCAAAAGGACAGAAGAAGAAAGGACAAAGGAAGAGGACAGAGGAGTAGAGCGGAGATTTGGAGAGGAGGGCTGGTTTGGGCTGCTATCAGGACAGGGGATGGGATGGGATGGGGCCGCTCTCAGGGGTCAAAGGGTTTAAGGTCAGAGCAGGGGCAGTAATTGAATCCAGTCTGTGGTGGAAAAAGGGACAGTGGAAATGCTGAGATTAAACTGGGACAGGAAACACACACACGCTTGAACACCTCTGTTTCACTCTGTCCTCATTTCCCCCACACACACATAGGTCACGGTTTTAAAAGAGAACATTTAGGGTTAGGAAAGATGTCCCTTACTGTCAATGCTGGTCTGTACCTTCAGATATCTTTGCCTAATGAGTGACTAAAGAATAAAACCGAGACACAGGACAAGCTTCATCTATTAAAAGTGAAACACTGGCTACTTATAACTATAAAAATTGTACTCCACTTAGTTCAATAATCTAGATCTTTATTTATTCTCATTTATATCTTATATATTATTTAAATCTCACAACTAGGGCTGGTGTTTCAGCAACTTCAGTCATTATTTACTCGCCCTCCACTCGTGGATTTTCTAAGATTCTTTATAGAGCTATTTTCGATACGATGACACAAATTAAAAACAAAACAAAAAAACACTGAAACATTAAGACAGACACTGTATATAATAAAGGTAAAAAAAGAAGTAAAAAATAAAAAATAGCAGCTGTGATTGCCAGAAAAAAAAAAAGTATCAGCATTTTCAATTTCAAGTTCTACATACTGATAAAATCAAATGTAATAAAGTAAAGCATTTTACTAAAGTTAAATTTGCAGTAAAAAACATTAAGTAAAATAATATTTTTATTACTAAAAATCATTTTTTACCTGTTTTTTTATAATATACTAACAACAACCATCTGAAAAACACAGGTGGAAATGAGAAAACCACATGTAGACTCATATAGGTGCTCTGTGTCATACACACAAATACAAAATATCATGATAACACACAACACTAAAATAATGTAATAAACATTACTTTAATTGGAACATTACCCTAATGTACACAGCTGATAACAAAAGACTAAAAGACATAGTTATTCCAATGAAAAACATCAAATCAATAGTGAATTCTATGAATTCTGTACAGTTTCTCACTTCAAATTGACTTATTCTTTTCCACTTCCAAAAACTACATTTGAAGTTTTGTACTGTAAAATTACATTAGATATAAAAATGTTTAACCGTAACCAACCACAGCTGTCAAATTTCATTTGCAATTATTTAAAATTGTCACAACAAAACATGGTACGCCAGATTTGAAATCAATGCATTCTAAATGCTACTGTTTTTTGCCCAGAATAAGTTTAGGCATCTGAAAGTGTCAATCAAAATTGAGAGCTGCTGCAAAAAAGACACTTATAAATGTAAAATTATGATCTATGCTTCATATACAAGTTCTTGAATGGACAAGAGCAGCTAATAATTCTGCAAAATTCTCCTTTTCATTTCCTCAAAGGACATTTTTACAGGTTTTGATCAACATGACTGATTTTATTTTATTTTTGTGTCTTGCTCAAGGGCAGCATGGCAAATATTCAAAGTTCACTTCTTTTTATAGTGAACCACCTTTCGGATATCCAGTCTTGAGCAAAGTTTGCCTGTTGAGGAACAAAAACCCTGGTGTCCTGTACGACAGTCAGACATATTGTCCACATTTACAAAGACAGTTGCAGATTGTGCGCAGCATGTATGCTTGAGTTTAGCATTTGCAAATGCTCGTTTGTGTGTGTGTGTGTGGGAGAAAGTGAATGGTCATGGGCTCTCATAAGCAGAGCTCCTGCCATGCCACCACCCACCGCTGTAACCTGAACTTCATATCATCCTGCACAAAAAGGCTCTAGAAATGCAAACGCAGCACGTCGAAAAGTGATTACAGTTATTACTGAATGGATGTGGGTGACATGAGTGTGGTTCCTTAACGCTCTGCGCTGCTAAGTGTTGGTTTCCTGCTATTAACAGACATGAACTTCCAGCTATTCGTCTCTTACTAACACTAATATGGCATGGCAGGGGCAGGAGTGGACGCGCAGAGCAATCAATATTAGAGATGTCACAATGAAGGGTTAGTAATGCAGAAACAGCCTGGAAACACAGAATGGACGATATAAAGTCCTAGAGGGTAGGTGGGGATGAAGAGAGTATATAAAAATATTAGATATAAAAAAAGTTTGCAATACAATTTTGGAAACAATATTTTAATTTGGGAAGCACTCACATTGAAATTCTGGCCAAATTACATCACGCTTCATTAAAATAGGGGGAAATACATGATTAAAAAATACATATACATATATATGAATACATCTTTTTTGATGACTGGAAAGAAACAGGATTGACTTCAAAAGAACAGGGTTTATTTGAAATGCATTCGAAATATTTCTAACAATATTAATGTCTTTACTGTAATTTTTGATCAATTCAATGTATGCTTGTTAAATAAAAATATTTTTATGTATTTATTAAATTTTTTTTAGCAGTGTGTCACGGTTTCCACAAACACAATAAACAGAAAAACAACTCAGAATATATTATTTCAGTTTCTGAAGGGATCTGACCTGACTGAGCTGCAAATCATCTTGCATCAAATCAAAACTACTGTAGGTAATATGAACATTACAACAAAATAACATATAACAAATACATGTATTAAAAATATAACATTATTGTAATAATATTATATATAAATGTAATAATAAAAATTACTGTTTTTACTGTAACTTTCATCAATTAAAAGCAGCCTTGGTGAGCAATAAAAAAATATATTTATTGCAAATATTTGACCGGTAATGCATATATATATTATGTCTTATTCTGTCTTGTTAAATTTCAACATTCTATCAATATTTTGAATATAATTTTTTACATCCAATGAGCTGAAAAATCTCTTTATTATGGGCATTTAGCGGCACAAGTACATGCAGCATACTTAGTTCTTACAAAACACATGGTGAAACTCACCTCGAGCCTCGAAGACATTCATGCATGCATCACATATGCAAACTCTCTCTTTGTCTTTTCCTCACTCAGACTGCTTTATTTAAGATTCTCTGCCTCTCTCCCAAGGGCTAACCTCACCCTCCAGCCCTAAGACAACTATATTTATCCCATTCTGTAGCCCACACACCCTCACACACATGCATACACTTTCTGAGGGGGAAAAATGAATAGTGGATATTGTTGTTAAGAACACAAAACTGAGATACTTCAAGAAAATCAAAGCCAATTTATTATTAACACACAGTTCTCAAACGTATCCAGTAGAGAAGACACCATCTGGACTATGATAAGAAAACGAAATAACAGATTCAAGAGCGATAAAAATCACAGAGCAATGTGAAATATTGTTCTTTTGTTTAAAAAGTGCATTAACACCTTTATGTTGACTGTCTCCGTGTGCCCATGTGATCTGATCATAGCTCCAGTGCTTGGCAGAGGCCTGAGAGCTCGAATGTGGCCTCTGTACAAAATCCGCACAAGCTTGTTTACACTATTGCTGATCCAACACTAGTGTTACTAAACCAGAGAGGTCGCATCTACAAAAGAAAAACTGAACCGTGTCAAGTGGACATTTTATTTGTTTGTTTTTAATCAGTGGGAAAACAGAAACTGTTGTTTATAATTTTATTACAACCACTTTAAATGATTAATGCAAGATGTATGAAGTATTTACACTGCACAGATCACTGTACAGTAACCTAAAAAGCACTGGACACTTAAGAACATATGATTGTCATCAGTGTTGGGGAAAGTTATGCGTTACTCCATAAAAAGTAACTACCGTATTGGCCCGAATATAAGACGACCCTGATTATAAGACGACCCCATTTTTTTCAGATGTACCTTTTGGAAAAAAAACAAATCTTGTTTTTTCTCAGTAAAACGCATTTTGTCTTCAATTATTTTCATATTGCATATTTTTCCTATTTTAATTTTTGTTTTGAAAGTATGGTAAAAACTGGTCAAATGTACCAACAATCACGTTTACAAAATATACACTTTTTGATATACCATAAAAAACCAAAAACAGGTAGCCCATCTGAATTAGGACATTTAGGCTATCCATCTAATAGTAGCCTACCAAAATATTTACTACATTGTAGTAAAAATTAAAAGTTAAATATTACTGTCGTCTTCAATCTGGTACTGTCTTACGTTTTAAAATCACAGAGAGTTTGGTCCCATCAGACTAACGTGACAGTCACGACTCATGCAGCTGTAAGCTTTTCTTTTTCTTTAGTTTTTTCTCGCGATCTTTACAACACGCATTACATTACGTATTTCATGGTGCACTCGTTTTATGCGTATTTGGCGCTACATATTGTTGTGGTGTATTATTGACATGTCAAAGTCTAGACCCTGAATATAAGACGACCGCGTTTTTTCAGATGTATTTCCAAGAAAAAAACATTGTCTTATATTCGGGTCAATACGGTAACTGTGTTACTGTAATTACTTAGAAAGTAATGCATTACTTTAATTTTGCATTAGCCTACTTTTTGTCACCTAGGCTCGGGTTGGATAATTTGTTTTTGTTTTTAAACAAAAAAACCTAAATGTTAGGCCACGTTCACACAGCAGCAGAATACGGTTTTCAGTCCTCTTTTTGAGTCCTTAATACGGTTACGTTCACACACAATACGGTTATTTACGGGCGTGACAACCGCATTCTGAAACCGAACTCACACCCGTACATTTTCAGGACTCACAACTACATTCTCGGAACACACGCGCTGTGTGAACGGAACTGGACTGGACTACTAGTTGTCTGTCACGTCATACAGTGCGAGAGGGATCCGCTAATGTAAAAAAGTAATAAAAGTAATGTGTTACTTTACTAGTTACTTGAAAAAAAGTAATCTGTAGGGATGTAACAATATCATCAATATCGTGATATCGCGATAGCAAAACGGTCTCGATATTATCATGGTCACATGATGATATGAAAAGATAGGTCTTCCAGGCAAAAAGTGTGGTTGACTGGTTTTTTTTTCTAGGCTTGATTGTGTTTATAGGTTGCAGTCTAACATGTGTTAATGCTTCGTTTAAAAAAAAAAAAAAAAAAAACATTATTTTTCAAATAATTTACATTTATTCCACACCTCTCTGTCCCTTCACCTCTGAACGCACTGATAATTTCCTGTTTTTATGAAGCCCCTCTCTCAGAAATATGCGATGGGCTCTGATTGGTTAGCTAGTCCAGTGTGTTGTGATTGGCTAAACTGTCTCTAGCGCGCGTCTAAACGTCTCGGCCCTCACCTCAGCGGCATGTGCTCCGGTTGTATTGAAAACAATGGAGTCGTCAATATTGCTTATCAGTTTGAGCCCGATTGAGACCCAGAGGATATTATTGAAGTGGATCGCGTAGAATCTGTGCAAGCACACAGCTCGTAATGGTATGTTTTTTGTTGTTTCATACGTTTAGATATACTGTTATTTGTAAATGCTACTGCTTATGTTAGCTTTTAATATACAGTTTTATCCTGATTAAAGCTTTAATACAGTAAGGCAACCGCACGCGTGTCCATGTTTAACGCTTCTCAGAGCTATGTGAAAATAAGTGTATAATTGGAACAGTTCATTGTTGGCGCTGAGCTGAATGAGAGAGAGAGAGAGAGAGAGAGCGAGAGGGAGAGAGAGAGAGAGAAAGAGAGAGAGAGAGAGAGAGAGAGAGAGATGCAGAGCAGGGGAACACGAGGGACAGTATTAAGAACCGCTGCTTTAGGACATTGATTTTGAAACTTGTGAATCCATTAGAATCGTTAGAAGATCGCGATTCATATATGAATAGATTTATGTGCACCCCTAGTTTTCTCTTCCTCTTATCTAAAGCAGAGCATAAGGGCCTCGCCCCCTTTGTTGTCTTTTTCCGTGTTCCGGGGGGCGGGGTTTATCTGGGTTTGTGACGTCACAAACCTGGGAAGTAACTCATTTTAGTCCCTACGAGTCGTTTTTTGTAGGCATTAAACTGCCATCATTTTAAAAGACGATATCTCCGTTTGCATTGAACTTTCAGCGGCGTAACTTTGCAGATATTGTTTATGCTCAAACAGCAACATAACACATTAAATAACCTTAAAAAAAGTGAAATCGCAATCAACCACCCCTTTAAAATATATTTAAACTTCTTATTCTAACAAAAAGGTCTTTAAAGTTGTGTTTTGGGCCATTTTATGCTTTGGCACAGTATCTGTCAAACGAACTGAAACCGATAGCACTTAGGGGCCCATACCCTAAATATGTCTACTCATCTTCGTCCTCCTAATTTCCTGCTCATTAATTTTCTGGCTTTCGCGCCACAGCAGCTTATAAATTAAAGTTTAAACATTTCTATGGCCTCCGTGCTTACTTTCGTATGACAGCGTGCTTTATGCCATCTTGTTATCGTTCTCCTGCACATGTGGATAGGGCTGGATGATATGACCAAAATTTATATCACAATATATTTCTTAATATCGGTTGATACGATATAATTCCGATATCAATATATGAACACTATTAAAAAAGCCTCAAAAAAACGGCCAAGAACGGCCACAACAAATGTCTGTACCTACAAACTTATGAAAAATTAATTTGCCAAGTCTATGACACCTCATATAAAACCATATAATACTTTAGAAAAAAAAAAACAGCACAAATAAATTAATATTTCCTCCACAGCTCCTTTGTTATTTGTATTAGCCCCCCTCCTATTTACAACCACCAGAAAGGCGAAATCCACCTTCGTCCTAAATGTCTACGCACCTCACCTAATTGTGGAATATCTTTGACTTCAAAAACTATAGGATTAATATTACCATACCAAGTCAAAAGTTTTTGAAACTAGGAAGACCTGTTTTCGTCGTTTATAAAGATATACCTTGGCTCAACCAAGCCTGCATTATTTGATCCAAAATACAGCAAAAAAAAAAAACAGTAAATCTTGAACGATTTTTACTATTAAATTGTTTTCGATTTGAAATATTTAAAAATATGTAATGATCCTGATTCACCAGCTCTATTTCAGGCATACATTACTAAAGCTCTGCAGTGTCCATGGTCCTTCAGAAATCAACTCACCCTATATTCGCGTAATATTGGGCCCGGCTCAAAAATCAGTTATATTATGTTGAAAACAGCTTTATCCTGAGCAGAATTTTCAGGTTCTTTGTGAATAGAAAGTAGGATGCCTCACGATATGGCAAAAATATCTTTTGCCGATACCGATTCCCACTTTTTTACCGATTATTCTTTATTTTTGAAAGCTGATAACCGATATGTTGGCCGATAAATATATGTCCAAATTGTTATATATTTTTTGAGAGCCTGATTACAAAAAAGTTCTCATCATTAAAAGCCACATCCCAAATACTTTAACATAAGCAGCCTAGTTTGAACGGTTACGTTTTAAAAATATTTTTACTTTCCCTTTACCAAATTTAGTCATAAAAAAGTCTTTCAAATAAATAAAATAATGCATAAATATTGCAAACAAGTCACTGGACATCATTACAAGTGTAAAGAATCAAAATGAATGCGCCACATATCAATAAAACGGAATAGCCTCTGCAAGGACAATAGTTAAATTATTTTAATTACTAAACCATATCGTTGATGAAAATAATAAGAGAAAAATACAATTGGTTGTTGTTATTAATAATGTATCAATGATTTTGAAAAAAGTAACAAATTAATACCACTGTTTTAAATAGCAGCCATTTGAGCTGTGTGTGCTGAAGCTGAAGAGCTGAATGAATACGGTAAACTGAAGCTTTTTGCTGGCAGCTTATTTAACTCAAGTAAATGCATCCTGAGATTAATATTAATTCAACATAAACATAATATTACAACTTGTATATGTACAAAATGATGCAGTTTTTGCGTGCTATAGTCAGAATGTGTGATGCTGTTGTGGATGTGCTCTTCCCATAACAACGCGCTGAAATACGGCAACTAAACCCATAGAATTCACAATGTTTTATTATAATAATTTTCTCATTAGAGTGTTATATACACGACATTCCCAATCATATTTATTAATGTTGTGCACTGCTGTTTGTGCTGCGTGCGCTGAGCTAAAGACGATCCCCGGTAAACTGAAGCGCTCTTTTAACTAAACCAAACGCATTCTATATGAGATAAATCAGATCTACATCAAATAAAAACAATATTACAACGTACAATTGCACAAAAGGCTGTAAACGAACAGCGCGCATCTGAAGTGTATCTGAAGGAAATAATGCATTATTTATCGGCTTTAAGATATCGGCCAAAATTTCTTATCAGGCCGATACCGATAACAGAAAAAATTAGCATTTATCGGCCGATACCGATATGGTGGCCGATATATTGTGCATCGCGTAATAGAAGTTCAGAAGAACAGCATTTATCTGAAAATAGATATCTTTTGTAACATTATAAATGTCCTTATCATCACTTTTGATCAATTTAAAGCAACCTTGCTAAATAAAAGTATTAATTTATAATCTTTCCAAAAAAAAGAAAAAGACATCATACTGACTCCAAGCTTTTGAACGGAATAGTGCAGAATAGCTTTTTATTTCAGACAAATGCTGATTTTTGGATCTTTCTATTCATCAAATAATCCTGAAAAAAAAATTTACTCAACCGTTTTAAATATTGATAATCAGCATATTAGAATGATTTCTGAAGGTCTATGTGACACTGAAGACTGGAGTAATTATGCTGAAAATTCAGCTTTTCCATCAGTAATTAATTACATTTTTAAATATATTCAAATCGAAAGCAGTTCTTTAATAGTAAAAATATTTCAAAATGTACTGTTTTTGCTGTATTTTGGATCAAATAAATGCAGGCTTGGTGAGCAGAAGAGACTTCTTAAAAAATAATAATAAAAAAAAACATTCAAAATCTAGCGGTTTCTCCAGTAATGGCTGTAATCAAAGCAGCTCCGCTCATGAACACTTCTTTATCAGATAAAATGAAAACGCCATCAAAACTTTTCTGAAGACAGTCGGTTCACTTCAGAGATACATTCATATAAAACACCTGCGACGTGTTTTGATTTTGAAACGTGCAGTGCTCATTTTTATTCAACGAAGTCAAACGCCACAAATAAATAATTGTATGGGAAACACTGGTAATGTATATTGGAAATGTGTTTAAAAATCATGTCACCGTTATTGAAAAAAATTATATCGCGATACATATTGATATTGAATTATTGTCCAGCCCTATTCAGAACCATGACCAGTTCACACTGGAATCTGATATTGGCCACATTAATAGTAGTCAACGTGAACAGCCATAAATAAAATAAAAATAAAAAAATACAAAAAAAAACAGATCTGAGCAATAAATCGGAATTGAACACTAACGCTTGCAGTGTGAATGTGTCCAAAGATTTTTCTTTTTTTTTCAAATGAATGAATGAACGAATAATGAATGACTAACGGAATGAATATGTAAGTAAGTAAATAAATTTAAAGAAATAAAGAAATGTGTATGGTAACATTATAAAATTATATCTCACTTCTTAGGTGTGAATGTTCATTTATAATGTCATTTGAGAAGCAACTTTTCGAGATGATTACGGACAAGAATGATATGAACCTTAATCACCAAACACAAGCTGATCCAAAGTCATGCAGAATAGTTAGAAAACTAAAGCTAGTTTTGAGACAAAGCTTGTACAATATTATATATTTTGTTGCATGATTAAACATTTTTTATGTTATCGATTGACTTAAGTTCAGAAAAGAAGGTTGCATCACAATCCGGTAGGTCATCTGACAATCTTGCCTATTTTGCACATATTATTAAAATTTTAGAAACTTCATCTTATTTTAGTGTTATCTAACAATGTAAATTACATATACTAAACACACCGCATTATGAACATTTGCAATCATCGCCCCACGGATGAGCGTAGAAAGTTATCTTTTTTATTTAACTTTTCATAAGTCTTTTAATCTGCTTCAATAGTATGATCTAGTTTAACCATTAATTAGATTTTGGTCGGGATGAATTGTAGAGGTACTGTGGGGAATCTACCGTATCCCAAAAACATTCATTCTTTGGGCTCTTGAATACAGTTAACGACCAGTTTGAACAGTTTCAAAGGTTACTCACAATTACAAGATTACAGAAGTAATTACCCCAGTAAAAAGAGTACGCAGATTACCGCAAGTAAAAGAAAAATGCAAAACGGCCAAGACAGTTCATGAAATCAGTGATACGAGTTCTCTAGGACTGCAGACTCTTAGTTTTTTTCGCTTCTCACCTCTCTTACAAGCTATTTATTACTCCTTATATTCTGATTATTGAAATATTTAAAATTATTTATTATTTCCTTCTTAATATGATACTGAGTCTCTTCTCTCTCCTAATAGTGTACGTATATACATACCAGATAGAGGAGGTGTACAACAAATAATACAAACCCAATTCCAAAATTACAATTACAAATTGTGAGTAAAAATAGAAAAGAATAATTTACAAATCTCATAAACTTATATTTTATTCACAATAGAATATAGATAACATATCAAATGTTGAAAGTGAGACATTTTGAAAAGTCATGCCAAATATTGGCTCATTTTAAATTTCATGATAGCTACACATTCCAAAAAAAGTTGGGACAGGTAGCAATAAGAGGCCGGAAAAGTTAAATGTACAGTACATATAAGGAACAGCTGGAGGACCAATTTTTGCAACTTATTAGGTCAATTGGCAACATGATTGGGTATAAAAAGAGCCTCTCAGAGTGGCAGTGTCTCTCAGAAGTCAAGATGGGCAGAGGATCACCAATTCCCCCAATGCTGCGGCAAAAAATAGTGGAGCAATATCAGAAAGGAGTTTCTCAGAGAAAAATTGCAAAGAGTTTGAAGTTATCATCATCTACAGTGCATAATATCATCCAAAGAATCAGAGAATCTGGAACAATCTCTGTGATTAAGGGTCAAGGCCGGAAAACCATACAGGATGCCGTGATCTTCGGGCCCTTAGACGGCAATGCATCACATACAGGAATGTTACTGTAATGGAAATCACAACATGGGTTCAGGAATACTTCCAGAAAACATTGTTGGTGTACACAATCCACCGTGCCATTCGCTGTTTGCTAAAACTCTATAGGTCAAAAAAGAGCCATATCTAAACATGATCCAGAAGCGCAGGCGTTTTCTCTGGGCCAAGGCTCATTTAAAATGGACTGTGGCAAAGTGGAAAACTGTTCTGTGGTCAGACGAATCAAAATTTGAAGTTCTTTTTGGAAAACTGGGACGCCATGTCATCCGGACTAAAGAGGACAAGGACAACACAAGTTGTTATCAGCGCTCAGTTCAGAAGCCTGCATCTCTGATGGTATGGGGTTGCATGAGTGCGTGTGGCATGGGCAGCTTACACATCTGGAAAGGCACCATCAATGCTGAAAGGTATATCCAAGTTCTAGAACAACATATGCTCCCATCCAGACGTCGTCTCTTTCAGGGAAGACCTTGCATTTTCCAACATGACAATGCCAGACCACATACTGCATCAATTACAACATCATGGCTGCGTAGAAGGAGGATCCGGGTACTGAAATGGCCAGCCTGCAGTCCAGATCTTTCACCCATAGAAAACATTTGGCGCATCATAAAGAGGAAGATGCGACAAAGAAGACCTAAGACAGTTGAGCAACTAGAAGCCTGTATTAGACAAGAATGGGACAACATTCCTATTCCTAAACTTGAGCAACTTGTCTCCTCAGTCCCCAGACGTTTGCAGACTGTTATAAAAAGAAGAGGGGATGCCACACAGTGGTAAACATGGCCTTGTCCCAACTTTTTTGAGATGTGTTGATGCCATGAAATTTAAAATCAACTTTATTTTCCCCTTAAAATTATAAATTTTCTCAGTTTAAACATTTGATATGTCATCTATGTTGTATTCTGAATAAAATATTGAAATTTGAAACTTCCACATCAATTGCATTCTGTTTTTATTCACAATTTGTACAGTGTCCCAACTTTTTTGGAATCGGGTTTGTACACAATCTTACACCAACACTTCACATAATTACATGTAAATTTAACTTCATTGTTTGTGTTTTTGTTTTGGTTTAGTTTGTTTGTTTATTGTCAGACTTGCATTATTTACAGCACAGTGTTTTTGTTTTGTTTATTTTATTGTCTTATTTTGTCTTGCTCTAAAAGCACATATGAAAAAGAAACAGACATAGAAATAAAATGATAGGGCCCTGACGGGGGAAACTGAATGAAAGATGCAGCAAATTAGCTTAACTGTAGGTTGTTAGATTATATTCAAGCAAAAATCTAAAAATAAACTTGCCTATCAATTACTCAATTTTACAAACTATTAAACTGATGTGGCAGGTCTATTGAGCCAAAAAAAAAAAAAAAAGAGAATTTTTTTTTTTAAAAGAACGCATAATAAATTTTTTAAGATTATATATAATATATATATTTATAGATATCTTATTATATATCTTTAATAAAGGATTAAAAGAGTAAAATAATAAAAAGTGTAAAAAATATGATATAAACAATAAACTACAAGAAGAAACAGATCTTCTCTAACTTAATTACAGTAATTATTAAGTCTTAAGTATCTATGATTATTATTATTATTATGCATGTTTTGGAGCTGCCAGCTAGTGATTTATAATAATAAATATTATAACAACATATTATAAAAGTATTACAAAACCCAATTTATTATATATAATATAATTATATATATCTATATGAATACTATATATTACTATATACGTATATCTCTCTATATATAATATAATAATAGATATATCCAAATTTCATTTTAGAAAGTACATATACAATATTAGAATTCATGATAACTAAAAATAAACGAACTATAACGTAATTTGGTTTGGACATTTCACTAATGCCATTCACCCATTTTTAAAATCCATATTAGAATCCACATAGAATCTTTCTAAGATTTCTTATGATCGACGCAAATGTAAAAGTAGCTGAGATTTGCTTGAGATAAAACTGTATGAATAGCATGTCGCAATAAATCTGGCATTATAAAAGTGTGCAACAAAAAAGCAAATGGCACAGATGGACTGTTTTTTCTGCCTAATGGAGACACGGCTGGTTGGGTAAGCTGAGTGATCGGCACAGGCAGATAATATATGTAAGAGAACAGAGACTACTCGATAATCATGCTAATCCTGAACACTGCCAAACATTCAGCTCACTCACACTGCCAAGAATCTGCAGAGAAACACTCACACAATCATAGACACCAATCACGCATACGCTTACACCCAAACACACATGGAAACACACACTCTCCGACTGACATACGAGCACAAACCATCAGAAACACTCGCTCACACACAGCACTGCATTCAAGAGGCTGCCCATTTCTCTGCCACTCTCCCAAAGTTGTACATTACAAAGAACACTACGATTTCAAAGCGCAAAACGCCTGAAGACAATTAAGCGAGGTCTCTAAAAGGCATCTGATACGCAGCTCCCTTTGAGAGAATATTCTAAATATAAACGCATATTGGAAATGGGATTTTAGTTTGACTTCAGGCAGCTATACGTGGTTTCCAAGGCAACTCTTTTTTTTGTTTGTGCTAATGGGTGGGATACAGTAAAACGTGCATTTACATTGTAAGTGCAGAACTTCAAGATGAATAATTAATAGTGAGATGCGTTTCAGTTCAGCGTAACCCACCTTTCCAATCTGGTCAGCTCTCAGTCTTTTGGCTCGGAGGCAGAAACATATTTCTGCAGCTTAAATACATGCAAAAGTACAATGAGTCCATATGTGTTGCGTGCGCTTCTGCTTCCTTGCTAAAGAAAACAATTAAGCATTTCACTTCTTAGTTTTCCGTAAGATCTGTAATTATACTACAGATACACATAATTGCTGTCACTTTGCATTACGTCGGAAATTAAACTACCGCTACAGTCGTCTCAAAGCAGTGAACGGTCCTCATTAATCTAACTTTCTTCATAAGCAGTTAGATTAACAGCTCTCTCATCTTCATCAAGAAAAAAACATGCAGCTGGAAAATTCACTAGATTACCAAGAAAAGCAAAAGGAGTTAACCTCTGGATGAAGATGTTGCTGCGGCGGCCTATTGTTTTTTGTGCATCCGGCCAGTGTTGTTATTCTTAAACTAAATTAAATGTAAAACTTTCATTAACTGAAATAACTGAAATAAGACTATAAACGCACATACACACACACATTGTTTAATTTAATATACTGTTAATATAAACTAAAACATCAGTTAATTAAAATTAAATACAAATATTAAATGAAAAATGTGTTAACCTAAATGTAGAAATGTTAAAATGTGTGGCACAAGTTGCTGAAATTAACGTTTATGGCTTAATGTACCAAAACCATAAAAAACAAAAAAAATAATAAAACAAATAAAATAAAAATGTATTTTTACTGAGGTCAATTATTATTATTTTTGGAAATAAAAACTGCAAACAACCCAAAAAATAATTCTATTAAACAGAAATATTAAAAACCCAAAAACTAACAAAAGGACAAAGTGACTTAAACAAAAGTACTTAATTCTAACTAAAATTACAATTTCAATACAATTAAAAACTGAAAATATAAAAATTAAACTAATTCAAAATATTAATGAAAAAAAAACATAATAGTTTACAGATAATATTAATCTAACACTAAATCTGGCATGGGACATTCAAATCAAATCAAATCAAATCAAATAATAAGAAATGAAAAGAGTCAAATGAAATTAAATTGAATAAACATGAAATGAAAAAATTAAAATATATAATCATATTTTTCATAATTTAGTTTTCTTGACCACGTTCCACCCTCTCTGGTCTCCTAAGACTCAACAGTTTGTGCTTCCCCATCATTTAATCCTCATCTTCAAAAAGCCTGCATTACAATCTCAAACAACAAAGGTGCATCCCAAATTGTTAATATCACTTTGAATTGAGCAGGGACATTGTTAAAACTAAACTTCATCCACGCTGGGATCCTTCAGAAGCATCTGCAGAGCTGCAGGTGCTACACACATCCAGAACAGCACAAGGTTTGACAGACAATTCCTCTGGAGTTTAGGAATAACACCGATCCCACATCCTCCTTGTTACCTCACACGATCGGTTCCAGGACAGCAATCACGAGTTTACAAATTTGGATTTTTGCTGGATCCGTTTCCCAAATTTAAATAAACCTTCAGACTTGGAAGAAGTTTTGATTTTCTGAAAGTTACAGCCTCGGTTCTTAGTTCTTAGTAAACTCATTTATCTCTGAAGATTAAGTAAAAAAAAAATCATACACCTAAATAGTAAAGACACTTCACACAACCTTCACCCAAAAGACCATGATCATCTTATACACCTAACAACACTATAAGAGGGCTAATACACTGCATTTTCATGAGCTCATTGAAACGGTTTGAATCTTAAGTACCAGATTGCCGGGCTGTCCTCAGAAACACAGAGAGCCTCTCGAACGGATTCTGACACCTCTCCTGTTAGCCCATCAGCGCTGTTAACGCTAACACAAGCGTTCACAGGCACTGCATGTATCACCACAGAACACATCCCTTCCATGAATTTCTTCCCTATCAGGATTAATTATGGCTACTAATGTTGGCTGCGTGTGAGAATGACTGTCATAAAAGGGAAATGTTACTGCCGCTCAATAGTCATGTCCTCTTTGCACTCCTCTGTGTGGGATGATGACATTGACGCCATTCGTGGACACCCACCAAAATGGCTCTCCCACTGGCAAGGGCCGAGCTTGAGATTTCTGATTTGGTTTGCCAGTGCAACATGACAGATGAAAATGGTCTGGCTAAGAAAGCCTTAGCTTGAAAGCCTTAAGTTGACCCGAGACTTTCATCGTTCTCATCTGCCAAAAGAGATAATGCTAGTCTGAAACAAACTTATGTTAATATTTGTGTTAATAGACGTGCATGTGTTCGCCAACAAAGACAGGCACAATTATTATTGCCACAACAAAAACACACGCAGTGAGGTTTTTCTTCATTCGATTTTTTTTTAATAAAAAATTAAAAATAAAAAAATGGAGCCAAATATTTTAAAAAGTCAACTAAAAATGTTTACACTCTAAACACTACATATTATAAATCTACAAATCTGCTAAGGAAAGATGGACAAATGTTGTGTGTTTTAGAGTGGACACACTTGATTTAACCATACTTTCTGAAACACATCTACAGCTAGATAACAGAAGTATTGAATATTATTATATATATAATGATCTATTTAATATAAAATTTAAAAGGCAATTTTCAGTCCTTGAAATAGAAGGAAATAGGAAGCAATAAGTTATAGTTTGGCTTAATAATAATTTGTGAACCTGGACCACAAAAAACAGTCATAAGGGTCAATTTTTCGAAAATTGAGATTTATACATCATCTGAAAGCTGAAAAAAAGCTTTCCATTGATGTATGGATTGTTATGATAGGGCAATATTTGGCCAAGATACTAACTATTTGAAAATCTGGAACGAAGGGGTGCAAAAAAAAAAATCTAATTATTGAGAAAATCATCTTTAAAGTTGTACAAATTAAGTTCTTGGCAATTCATATTACTAATCAAAAATAAGTTTTTGAAATATTTACGGTAGGAAATTAACAAAATATATTCATGAAACATGATCTTTACTTAATATCCAAATTATTTTGGCATTAAAGAAAAATCTATAATTTTGACCCATATAATGTTTTTTTTGGCTATTGCTACAATTATACCCCAGTGACTTAAGACTGGTTTAGTGCTCCAGGGTCACATTTTAGAAAAAATATACATTTATTATATAGAAACACCATTTTATTAAAATATGCCAAAGCATAGTTCAGCATAATGCTTTAATTATATTTCCTTTTATTTCCTCAATTCATACTGAATACCTCGTTTCTATGATGAACATTTTTAACTTCTGATTTTAATTTTTTTATATATTTTGGAGCGCATAAGTCAAAACTGTCAGGGTGATACAATGATAATGAATAAAAAAGCCTCATTAAAAGGATCAAATTCTTGAAAGAAAACCTTAATCATCAGATAGAAATAAATAAGTGATTTGGTTATGCTGCTTAGTAATAATTGAAAAACGGTCAGTGCAGCCAATCAAAGTCATGTGGTGCGACATACAGGATCATTTGATCGTTTATGATGAGGAAAGATTATTTTTGGTTGTTAAATATCAAGTAGTGCATCTAATAATTAATCATACTTATAAAAACCTTAATGATCAGATAGAAATTGTATTAGATTAGTGATTTAATATAATATTTTTATTTTATTCCTAAAAAAATATATGCTGCTTAATTCGTTTAATAATTTAAAAACAGTCAGTGTGGCCAATCAAAGTCATGTGGTGCGACATATCAGATCATTTGATCTTTTTATGACGAGGAAAGATTGGATTTGGGTGTAAAATGTCAAGCGGCGTATCTAATAATTAATGATACCTGCAAAAAATACTTTTCATATTAAAAATTAAATCTTTTTATGTAAATACTCATGTTTTCCAGCTGTAAAGAAAATATTTTATTACTTTATACTTGATGGTTACACTGCATTACATTTTGAGAACTTCTCTTAAAAATGGCATAAATGCTTTTCAAAACCATATAAATTAACATGAATACAAAGAGCAGATCTCTAAGAATTGGCAATTAAAAAAAAGATACAAAAGCTGTGCTGTTACTGGGGCGGTACCTTTTCAAAAGGGCCATCTTTGCACATAAAGGGTCCGTATTGGTATCTTAAAAGTACATTTTAGTACTCAAAAGTGTACTGTTTGAAAAAAGGCACCATCCAGTCACCATACAGTGACAGCTTTAGTACATTATGAGAATGTAAAAGATCTAGAAAGTGTTTACAATGAAATGGGCCTTGTACATCTACATTGCACCCACAATCTTACAATCTCCTTTCAGCCACAAGGTGCAAGTACAGCAGCATTCGAGGGGCTAAACACATGCAAGGTTACAAGCTTCCAAGGCTCTCGTTGACGTATCTGCAGCAGATGAGGGCCGTCTGTGTGCCGCTCTCACCAGCCCACCCGTCTGACAAACGGCACCTCGCTGATCCGCGAGAGCTAGCGTCAGGGAGCCCTCGCGACTCGCTGAGACTCGGCCCTACTCAAGACGTCAGAAACACCATCACCATCATTCACAGCCAACTCAGCCCAGACTCAAACGGAACAGATGGAGGTTCACAGAACATAGAATGCATACATTTACCCGCCTGGGAAACATGCTGTAACCAAACGCACTTCGCATAGAAGACGGGGAAATCTCAAATTAGAGCTCATTAATGTCTCGATTGCTTTTCCTAGATAGAAGTGGGTTTAAATGGAGAGCAAATGGAGACTTTTGATGATGTTTCCAGCTTCACAGATTTTTATTTCGAGATTCTTATTGTCATATCTATTAAATAAAAATAATAAATAAATAACAAATGCAATTCACACATACATTGACTTCACACTTAAGCTATGATGAGCATTTATTTATTTATTTTGTGGAGAGGAATGAAGTGATACAACTGCCTTGATGTTATAATAAACTTATAAATAATACAATTTAAGAAAAAAATATATAGTTTGGCATTGTCTTTTAATATTATTTTATAGGGGAAAAAATAACTAAAAAAATAACAGATTTACTGCTTATTATTATTATTAGGCCACCAAATTAAAAGTCAAACTGTGCAAAAAAAACTAACATTTATGATGGTTAATAATGGTTTATGTCAGATAAACTGATTTTTAATAACAAGTTAAGGTCAGTTGTGGTTATAAAATGCCATGTGGTGCGGTTCCTCAAAATTATAAAGTAATAATTAATAATGCACTTTTTACTTTTTTACTTTGAAAAATAAATAATGACTAAGATGTGCCATGCATTTAAGGAAAATGTTATTACTTTGAAACTTGTGTAACTTCAAAGTCTTCAAAACAATATGAAACCTGATTATAAAGTACAAAAAAATGCAAAAGGTGCTTTAAAATAGATTTATATAACTCGTATATGTCATTAACCCCTGGTGAGCTATGAAAGAACAATTGTTTCACCGTGTATTAGAATACGCTGAAAACATAAAACTCCAAGAAATATTAAAAGAGAGCAGGCATACTATATTGTATCCTACTGAACTGAAATTACTTTAATCATACTTAAGAGTTGTGGGTTTAGATTGCACACAAAAAGAGAAGGAATAATGGAAGAAAAGGAGAGAAGGAAATAAAAATCATAATAATTAAGTGGGAGGAGCAGGGGGCATGGAGAAAGAGAGAAAGGAAGGATTGGAGAAGAGAGAATGGGAAAGTAGTAGGTAAGAGGATATAAATATTGGCATGTGGTCTGGCGGTCACAATGATGTCACAATAGTGAGTGTTATCAGCGCTCGTGCAGGTTCTCTGGTCGCAGGGTTTGTCCTTTTCACTGCTGTAAAGACACCCGCTCTGCCCTCAGCGCTGATAAAAAGCCACAAATAATCCTGACACATGTGACCACACCCATGGTTGCAAGGCCACGGGATAGATATCTCCTCCTTCTGGACCTTTCTGCTATCTTTAGGGTAGCTCTCTCCTTACACTGTGGATATTTAAGTAGAAGGGATCTAATTTGGATCATTAGTTCATGACCAGTCTGGAACAATTACAAGAAGCAATTTATTCACCAAGTAATAATATTTACTAACCTAACTGTCAGCAGCTAAGAGTTTTAGCATTTTGTGCTTTAATATAGAATTGAACTGATTCGTAATCAGTGTGCATAAGTTGAGTATTTTACAATGGCTTCAATGAGATTCATTCAATCAGATTTAAAGGGATAGTTCACCCAAAAAAAAAAAATGTCACAGGACTCAGAAACTTAGGCATGGACGATCGCGATGTGACACTCAGTGTTCAACCTAATTTTATGAGCTACTGACTGTCAGTAAGCAAAGTGCTATGTGAAAAAAAAAGTTACATTTTTAGATTGTACAGGCCCTGCACATGGACTATTTCAGTGGTTCTCAACCCGAGGCCCGTCACGAATTCAAATGCGGCCCATTCCCTTCGTCTGAATGACAATTTAAAAAATTATGCTTCAGTTTTACAATTCATTTTAGTTTTTAGATGAATTAAAAAAATGTACTAAAGAAAGATAAGCTATAATGTTTTGTTATGTAAAGATAATTTAGCTTTTTCATAATTATTGTTCAGACATGAGCCGACGCCGCTGTGGCTCACGTAAGTAAGCTTAGCATTACGAACACCACGAGTGCGCATCTTTGGGGCAAATAGTCATCAGCAGCTATTAGTTCGGTAAAATTGAGCATCAGAATGGACATATTTGTTATTAAGGGAGAAAAATGAAATGTGGAAAATGCCAGCGAAGGAACACATACAAACAAGAATAGTCACCGTATCAGCAGTGAAGCTAAGAGAGTTCGCTGACTCGGCATTGTCTCCCATGACCACAAGTTTATGAGCAAATGCAGTTTCTCTGGCGAATGCAAGAGCATGCATTGAAGTACGATTTTTGCTCGCCTCTCATAAAATGATGGTCAGCAACTGTAACCCCAGTAATCAAGAGATGTGGCAGTTTATTTCAAAATGGCTTAGCATGTAAAATAGCTATTTCCCCTTCGCGTTTCAGCTGACAACTAGTATGCTTTAGTGCTAGAGGGGGTCCATGAGATGCAAAGACCCCGAATCTTGATATTAAACTGACTGGAAAAGACACTGGCTGGAAAATCAAGCTCAGTCCTGGCAGTTAAAGGTCCCGCTGTGGCACATTACTGTAGGTTAACCTCTTAATGTAACATTTCTGGGTTTATCACACTGATCTGGAGAACAGCTAGCATTTGAACATGCTGCTGGTTGATGTTAGTTTGGTTTTATGATGTATGTCTGTACACAATATCCTATATTGTAACTAAAGCCCATGCCCTTATGGCCCAACAGCTCAGAGCCACATCCAATTTTGGTACACCTGTAGTGGACATAAAGAACATGAGCATCTGTGTCTCTTTTTGCGCGCCCATAATGCCAAATAGAAAAGGATGCAGCAGGGCTTCGAATAAGCTGTATTAAGTGGGATTTACAAGACAAACAAGGGCGCGGGTCCTACTTTACAGGTCTTTGAGAGGACATGCCTATTGACTGGCAACGTGAACCAGACATATACGACTCCAAATAGCCACGTTTTCTGCATTTACTCCTTGAATTTGTTGGTTGGGTCACGTGTTGAGATTCTCATAATGCTTCCAACAAAAGCCCGAAGTCAATTATGTAGCTGTCTGAACACATAGGTGCAGCCAGTAAGCCGCTCCATCAACAGAGCGACCGCTTTCCCTCATCTCGTGTTTCTCGGCTCTCTCTCATCCTTCTCGAAAGGTCTCAACAGATGCCTGAGGTCCATAAACTCTCTGCATTCTCCGAAGCATCTGGGATCTGCTTCTCTGTCAAGGCAAGTTACGGGACAATAACCTCAGCCACATTTCTCAGGGTAAAAATGTGTTTTTAAAAGCAGAGTTTGAATGCATTCGGCACAAAACAGCAGAGAGCCAGGAATCAGCCTAGCGGCAAACACAAGCGCTCGGCTCCTCGCACTGTGAAAGGGTTACATCCGCATCTCGCGCTGAAAGAAAACGCTCAACATACACACGGAGAAGAACAAATCCTGTTGAGCCAAGCTGAGCTGAGATACCCTACATACTAGCAGCCCTTCCAGGCACAATTAGGATTTTACGGAAGGGAGAAATCCACATTCCTGCACACACAGAACACCAACCAGTTCTTCTCTCTTTCCTTCTCTAGTGCTCGGGAATCTTTCCTCTCCCTCTTTCTTTCTTACTTGGGAATTTGCACGAAACAGAGAAAGTCTTGGAAATCAAATTAAGAGCTCTTTTTTGGCAAGGAAAGGGTGTCTGAGGGTTATCGAGAAAAGCGTACGCGTAAGTTCACACGCAATCGATTTCTTCACATTATAGTTGTGAGAAAAATAAGCATCCGTTTTAGGTGATTGAGTTTTCCTGTACCATTTCTAACAATACAGACCCAGTTTGCAGACAGAAAGCAAACATAACACTATAGTGTTCTAGTACTTTGTTCTTGGTTTAGGGGCTTTCTTTAACACTTTTAGGTAAGCAGAATGCAAAATGAATGCTGCTTGATAATACAATCTCTACATGCTTCAAGCATAAGACATCTTTCCAAAAGTTCTGTAGGTGCACTTAAATAATCACAATTACTGATATTTATTAATTGATCTTTTAAGTATATACTTCTTATTGTGCCTGATTCTGCAGTGAATTCAAAAGAAAAAAAATATAATATTCATAATATATACCCCATACATTACGGTCAAAAGTTTAGAAAAATTTATATTTTTTAATGTTTTTAAAAGAAGCCCCATGGCTGCATTTATTTGATCAAAAATACAGTAAAATCTTGAAATATTATTACAGTTTAGAATAACTATTTTCTATTTGAATATAATTTAAAATGTAATTTATTCCTGTGATGCAATGCTGAATTTCCAGCATCATTACTTCAATCTTTCTAATAAGTAACATTTCTTATTATAAAAGTTGACGGACTGGAGTTAGTGGCTTTTATGTATATTTTGTGGAAAACGTGTATGCATGTTTTTGTAGTAGGGTAAAAGTATTCTTTGATGAATAAACAGTTCAAAAGAACAACACTTATTTGAAATAGAAATCTTTTGTAACATTATGAAAGGCTACAGTCACTTTTGATCAATTCAATCGATATTCATTTCTTTAAACAACAACAAAAACATCTTACTGACCCCAAACATGTGAATATTAGTGTTTTAAAAAAAAAGTACAGATACCTTGGCTACAAAGGTGGGGAATATTTAAATTAACAAATAATATCCTAACCTAAAAAGCGTAATACCTCCCGATCAAATCCTTGAGAATAAAATAATTTCCGCCTCGCCATACAATAATTCACTCTGTCACATTACTGAAATTAAATTGGCAATTCCTTTAATGCAGCACCTTTTAAACTGTTTGATTTCGATATATATCTATAAAAGGATACAGCAGACTTCCAGAAGCTCAGCCACTTCAGCTTCATTAATTAGAACTTGATTATTTATACAATGGCAAGAAAATGAACAGAATGGAAATGATGAGCTGAATGAGGGGGTGGAGTTAGCTGTCAATGTCTTGTTCATTGTACTACTTTTTTTCTTTTCATCTTTAGAAATGTTGATATTATTGTACAGAATTACATACAATTCATTGGTAATCCTGATAATAATGTCACTTCCTGGAAAATGTCATTACAGAATTGCCTTTTTAGTTCTAGAAAAGCCTAACAGGATAAAAAGTGATGAGGAAAAAGCCCTAAACGGATTATTAATTAAAGCAATATTGCAAAGAAAACATGTTTTGTATGGATCATTATGATTAGAGAAAAGGGGGGAAAATTAAGAAACACCTGCAATATTTCGAATAAAATGCTTCTCAAGTCAGAATTTGCCGAAAAACCAAGGAACACAACAGTAATGACAACAGCCAATAAAATCAAAATACTGAAAAAAATGTATCCCTTTTTTAATTAATTGTGATAGTGTGCAATAAAATGAAATCAAGAAATACGATTTTAAACTTGAACAGTTTTGGTCTTTATTTATTTATCTATTATACGGTAATAATATTATTTGACAGGGACATTAAAATACAGTAAATAACTAAAAATGCATAGCAAATGGCATTTTATATCTTATTATTCCATTACACGACTTTTATGAACAAATTATATTGACCTGTTAGACATTTCAAGTTCTCTGGGACCAACAAACATCAAACACTGAGAATATTATCATGTACTAAAACAACAATCATGATAAAATACAACAAATTAATCACTAAAATAGTGACACTGATACAAACTGCATTCTTCATTATTATTTAAAAACATAGGCTTTTTTAAAGAATAGCTAGTGCTGAGCATCAGACATGGCTACGTGTGTCTGCTGTCCTTAAAAAACACAATGTACCAGATCATTAAAGAAAGCTGATCTAATTTAACTCACTGATTCATGTAACTGCAGAGAGAGCAAGAGAGACTGTGAGTGTCAGGAATCCTTTATTAAGTTCCAAGATGCAGTCATTAAGATTACAGTCGAACAGTGATTCACAAACATCATGTACTGTATTTTCTAAATATGCTAATCTATGGAGAATTATGGGTATTCTGCAACCAGCCAGTCCTCCAACACACACACACACACACAACACAGACACAACACAGACACATATTAAAGTATCGGTTAGGGCGCATGTTTGCTAAGTTGAAGCAACAGTTTGAGCGAAGCAGACACTGGAACGCTTACTGAGATTGACTCTGGCCTTTTAGCTGTCAGCACAAAAGGGCTGAGCCCTCACAAACATATTATTACTGTCACTAAAGATCCCCTCAATGAATAGAAAAGGTTAACACCATCTCTACCATGTGAAATGACACTGGATCTAACTGCTTAACCAGGACCTGCTTAAACCACATTTCTGTCCGGACCACTATCGTCAAAGATGATTGACAATTAGCATACAGTTTGGATTGGCGGTATAGTTCTGTTCTGGGCAAGAACTCCCTGAGCATCCATGCAGCCTAGCATGGATGACAGCAGGGAGAGCAGCGATAACCCCCCCCCCCCCCCCCCCCCCAAGGGTAAACAGAACAGAACCAACATAAATGTATTGCAGATATCGTTACAGTTCAATAATGTTATGTACACATTTTAGAATGAGTCTGATTTAAGGAGAATCATAAGGCTGAATCCTGACTGACAAAGGAGGAGCTGGGAATGGAGGAGGGTAATTAGCTATTGAGCAAAGCGAAACCTGCTGATAATACTGAGGGACCTTATATATGAATGCTTAGATAGGTGTCGTATTCCTATAGGTAGATGAGGATCAGCTGAAGGTCAGCGGATGCGAGCTTGACTAACGTGACCTGCCAGAACTAACGCTACGCTTGATATGTGTTTGTCAAAAATAGTCTAAATGTATGAACATGCTAGAAAAGGATTCTAACGGAAAATTAATATAAATGAACAATTCCATTCCTGACTGACACCATTTTTATTATGCAGTATGGATTTTATAGAAGTGAAGCCGTGCTCTATTGTGAATATAATCACAGCTAAAATCCTGTGTCAGTGTATATATTTTTTCCTCATGCATGATAAATATGAAAAAAAAAAAACACGAGGCAACATTGGCGAACGCTTTAGAAGTAATAAAAAAAAAAAAAAAAAGAAAACCCAGCCGGATAAGGCAAATGCACATGGAAGTAAGTTGACTTATGCCCACTTGTGTTCTTTTCACAGACAAAATGTCCACATGGTGTTCCAAGTCCTTGTGCATTGTGGGGGAGAGAAGCGGTGAAAAACCTCAGTCACTTCAGGGTAATGCAAATGACTTTAATATGTTAAGAAGATTAAAGTGGATAAATGTCTAGATACATTTTTTTTGAAAAGCCACATAAACCTCTAGTGTTTTTATTTTGCGAGGGGAGGGCTGAATATACGTGAGTCAGTTCGGGATGATCAACACAAAAACCCTTCCGAAACGTGACACCATTGGCTGAGGAAAATTGGGCTTATTCGAGATTTTGCATTTTAAGCTTCTTGGATGTAAGACCGTCCCACTTCTTCCTTATTATTTTTAAACACCAACCCTTAGGACAACAAAAAGCTACCGGCAGACATAGGTCACAATCTGCTATCTCCTGCACGCTCTCTCTTGAATTAGGCTTGGTTGTCTTCTTCAGATTTTGTCAAAGTGGTCTTAAAGATGGTGAGCTCTGAACTAATTCTGTGGACTTCCTGAAAGTAAGTACACATGCAGCCTGTCGAATAAAGCATTAACTATACTAGAGTTTCTCATGTTATAGTTAAGAAATCAAGTTTTTTATAGGTGAGCTTTCTTGGTGATGCAATGAACGCAACTTATTTTTTGAGAAAGAAATCTGAACACGAAATGACAACCGACTGCAGCAACTGGCCAAAGTTCGGTAGAACACTGCAGATGCCGTACCAAAAATATGTGAGTGTGAAAAAATGAAAGAGAGAAATGGAACAAAATAACATAAAAGGATTAAGAAATGATTTGCATAACATTTCCGTTACATCCAAAGCGCAGGATCAGAGACATGACAGGGACGTGATGACTGCTGAGTCTTATCGTCAAACACATTCTCTTCAAGGCACAAAGCTAGTCAAGATCAATCACAGTTAATTTCACAATTAAAGATATAACCATCAAGAGAATCTCTTCAGCTTGCTTCTGGGATCCAAAATCTGAAGCATACGAACATGTTTATTTAATTCACATTCCCTTCGCTTTTCTTATGATACTGAGAATTATCGCTGTCCCAACCACCCGGTAAAACGAACAAGAGGTGATATCATGATAATCTGAAACATAAGTGAGTTATGTACAAGTGTGATATGTGCCATGCGCTTACTAGTATGCTTATTTGCTCGGATCAAAAAGACAATATCTAACATGCTGGGTTGCTGCCAATGAAAATCAGATTCAGCTCGTAATGACCACAAAACAACATCAACAACAACAACATGCCCAGTAGGTACTAAAGAAACTGCAGAACAAGAGAAAATATGCAGGAAAAGAAAAAGAGAAAATGGTAACCCTGAAGGAAGGACACAAGAGAAGGAAGGAAGGAAATTGGAATGAAAGTAGGAAAGAAAGAAAGTGGAACGCAAGATAGAAATTGGAAAATGGAAAAGGAGAAAGAAAGCAATTAAGAAATTGGAAGAGAAGGAAGGAAGGAAGAAAAGAAGTGGAATAGAAGTAGGAAGAAAGGAAGTGGAAAGCAAGATAGAAAGAAAGTGAAATGGAAGTAGGGAAAGAAGAACTAAATTGAAGTAAGAAAGAAGGAAATTGAAAGAAAGTAAAGAAGGAATGAAGAAAGGGGAATAGAAGTAGGAAAGGAAAAGCAAGATAGGAAGGAAGGAAGGAGAGAAGTGGAAACTAAGGACTGAAGAAAGTGGAATGAAGTAGGAAAAGGAAGGAAGGAAGTAGAATGGAAGTATACTCTTAAAAATAAAGGTGCTTAAAAGGTTCTTTAGAAGAACCATTTTTGGTTCCACAAAGCCCTTCACGTCAAATTTCTCAAAGAACCATCTTTTCTTACCTTTTTGTAACCTGAAGAACCTTCTTCGCACAAAGAGCTTTTTTTGAAACAGAGTTCTTCCGATTGTTAAAATAGGTCCCCACCCCCCCCCCCCCATGAAATCAAAATTAAAGGTTTTTGGATATTAGTATCAATATGTTAGTCTTAAGGTTATCTATAAGGCAGTGTGCTCCAAAACAGAGACACAATTCGTATTTAGAAGATATAAGCGAATTTAAAGCTTTTAGTTCGTCACTTCCGCCAAAATGGCTCAACGATTTTTTTTTTGACGTCACATCGTACTTCATTTTTTTTTTTTTTTTCTTCTCATCAAACTGCTGCCATCAAAATGCCTCTACCAGCCGACGCCGCCCCCCCCTACACTAATACATATACCCTGAGCTGCAGCTGAGATCGTCCTTTTTCACAGTGTAGTATTTCCCTGTACAGTGAATGGCACTTAGTGTCACAATGTAGGCGATAGGGATGATTCATACAGTGTAAATATGCTTCCATTGGGACAAAATGAGTCTGGTTTCACTTGTGTCACGTGAACCGCGCAGCACTCGTCTGACTTTGCTCCGTCCAGAGACCAGATCGGGGGGCACGGAGCGTATCATATGCTTGAGTCGCATATATTAATACACTTTTAAACTCCCCAGCCTCAGCCTGTTATGATCACTAATTTTGGTTTTACTAAGAGTTTCCATATTTAATCTAGGGATCATCTCTTAATGTGACTGTCAAATGCCGGCGTTACCGAGCACATGGCTTTGAGTGCCCCGAGCAATATAAACTAAACGCTAATATTGGCGAATTTTAAAAAGGGGCGTGGCTCTCGATAGTCCGCCCTGGTCTTCCTTTTCCGTTGAAATTACGTCACCCCATAGAATCAACGCCTGTCGTGTTTTCCAGCACTTCAGGGGACCTTTCAAGGTTCTTTATGGAACCATTTAGACAAAAAGGTTCTTCTATGGCATCGTGAAGCACCTTTATTTTTAAGAGTATAGGGGGGGAAAAAAGAAGTGTAAACAAGATAGAAAGAAAATGAATGGAAGTACGCAGAAAAAAATGAATTGAAGTTGGAAGGAATGCGTTGACAGAAATATGACATAAGGAAGGAAGAAATGTTATTTAAATCTAAAAGGAAGGAAGGAATGAAAAAGAAATTACGAAAGTGAATTGGATGTGGAAAAGGAAGGAAGTGGATAGGAAGAAAGTAGGCAAGGAAGGAAGGAAACAAATGCAATTGAAGTAGGAAAGGAAGAAGTGGAAAGCAAGATAGGAAGGAACTAAAGGAAGGAAGGAAGTGGAAAGGAAAATAAAGGTACTTCACGCTGCCATAGAAGAACCTTTTTGTCTAAACCTGTTTGGTTCCATAAAGATCCTTTAACATCTGAAGAACCTTTCTGTTTCACAAAAGGTTCTTTGTGGTGAAAGAAGGTTCTCCAGATTACAAAAAGGTAAGAAAGAGATGATTCTTTAAAGAACCTTTGACTGAATGGTTCTTTGTGGAACCAAAAATGGTTCTTCTATGGCATCGCTTGAAGAACCTTTACTTTTAAGAGTGAAGGGGAGAGGATAGAATGAAGAAAGTGGAATGGAAGTATAAAAGGAAAGAATGAAGTAAAAATTAACAACATGGAAAAGAAGAAAGGAAGAAAGTGGAAAGGAAGGAACAAGCTCCACTGAGACTTTTTTGCAGATATATTATATAGTTACATATACACAAAAAATCTTTGTAATATTGTATCTTCTGCACTTTTTAATTAATTTTAAAGTAAACATTTCCTAAACACTTTGAAAAAAGGTCCACACTCTGAACTTATTACTGATGAGAACAATCACTAATTCCAAAAACAAAGCTGAACAGTTGTGCAGTGCACGAGCGCCATGCGTTTGAGTTCGAGTTTAGTCTGCATCATGCCCCATTTCTTCATTTCTCTCCATTCTAGTTTCATTGAGTAAAATGGACATACAACACAAATGTTTGTTAAATCAAGTTTCAGAACTTGCAAAAGTTCGATAGAAAGTTGCAAGCGACTTTGGTATGATTTGCAGTCTCACAGAAAAGAAGATTACACACGGCTCATTAAATACATACTGTCCCTTCTTTCTCACAGTTTCCACAGAACCACGGGTCTGCCAAGCCTCTCTTGTTCTCTTGTGCTTATCTGTGGAAACGATATCTTTGCCAAGAGAAAAGGGAGACGGCGGGAAGACAGTGAAAGTTTGTAAAAGGCCCCGGGGCTCTTTTAGGACCAGGTGAATCAGTGGGCCGAGACAGACACACAGGGAGGGGGTGGCGAATCTTCAGAAACACATGCATTTAATTCCTGTAAAATGAATGCAAATCCTAAACTTTGTAAAAAGAGTTCTGAGGGAAAAGAAGTTTATGAAGAGCTCTGAAGTTACAAGGTAGTGAAGGTAACGTGTCGAAGCAGCGGCCCGGCGCGTAGCACGCGTCATCCGGCACGCTACAATCTTAAAAATAAAGGTGCTTCACGATGCCATAGAAGAACCTTTTTGTCTAAATGGTTCCATAAAGAACCTTTAACATCTGAAGAACCTTTCTGTTTCACAAAAGGTTATTTGTGGTGAAAGAAGGATCTTCAGGTTACAAAAAGGTAAGAAAGAGATGGTTCTTTAAAGAACCTTTGACTGAATGGTTCTTTGTGGAACCAAAAATGGTTCTTCTATGGCATCGCTTGAAGAACCTTTTGAAGCACCTTTATTTTTAAGAGTGTCACATGGGTGTGAATTCGGCTCACGTCATTTCCCGATCCATCCTCCTCGCACCATTTCCTGTCCTCTCTAAGTGAAAGTGACAAGAAGGCCCCGAATCCGAAAAGGCAACATGACTTCAACCTTTTGTAACGGCACAGCATGCAGGGCATCAAATGCACTGTAATGGCATGTCACAGTCTTTGCACCTAAGTGAACGAGACACCCACTCAAACAGACACCCGGCAACATCAGCCTGCAACAATATCAGCTCACAATTCACATTAGAGATGGCATTACATATTTCTGACAGGCTTGCCTTTACACGCAGAACTCCTCAAATGGGATTGGGCAGATCCCTCTAAACAGCTTGCAGCCGAGTGACATTATGTCCCCATTTCAGCAACGGTTCTGCCAGATATGATCCAGCATCTAGTTAACGCAAGTGTTAGGCTAATTACTTTAGCTGCTTGAGCCTGGCCTCCGATGCTCCGTGCAGTATCAATTCTCCGGCAAACGCTCGGCGGTTTCCAGGCTTCATATAAATAGAAATTTCATTTCTGTATGTTTATCCTGGCATCCTCTGCGGCAAAGGCATGTTCCCGAGCCTGATGGATTATTGCATCTTTGAACTTTAAAATATCTGTCAATGTAGGGAAAAGGCACAAAGTAGAATCTCGACTTTAATGAGATTTGTAAGTGACAAACGAGAGATTAATGGTGTAAGTCGATGTAATTCCATCTTTCCGAATGCGGCTCCCATACCTTCTTGTCTGACGTCTCTCTGTTTGTCTTTTCTCTCTGCTGAGGTCTAGGTTTGATGTAAAGCGGATTTTTAAATGAAGGTGAAGCGGCATGCAATTATGAAGAATCTTAATAAAGATGCATTGTTTAAATGAGAAGAGTGCACTAGTCATTTGAAAGCTGACGGAAAAACTGAAAGACAAATAACTAGATCAATCAGTGGGCTAATAAATACAGTAAAATAAAAATACAGCTGGAGGTGTGACTTATACTAAGTCAAAAATGATGGACTACCTGTCAGACGTTTGCAAAAATGACATATTTTTTTATGTTTTTGAAAGAAGTATTTTATGTTTATCAAGGCTGCATTTATTTGATCAAACATACAGTTTATATTATTATAATTTAAAATGTTTTCTACTGTAATATATTTTTAAAATGTAATTTATTCCTGTGTCAGTCTGAATTTCCAGCATAATTTCTCCGGTCTTCAGTGCCATTCTAATATGCCGATTTGGTCGTCAGGAACTTTTTTTATTATTATTATTATCATCATTATTTGTTTCGATATGATCCACAACACTGATAACAGCCAACAAGTAACCGCCTACTGTAAGCTGCTATATACACTGCATGAAGCAAAAAAAAATAATTCTTAAGAGTAAATCTGATAACCGAATAAGTAAAAAAAAAATCAGTGAAAAATATTGATCATGCATGTGCTTAGCATGTTTATATTTGAGACTACTCGTACAAAAGCTTCTATTTTGATGCAATCTATTTTTTTTATATTACGTTATCATCAGTATAATAATTTTATACTGATTGTATGAACAACTTTAAACATGATTTAAATAATAATAATAACAATAATAATAAAATGTTATTTGGTACACTTCTGTTTTGATTTAATAACAACAGCACTCAATGATGATGCTGATGATGAGCTAATGTTCATGTTTTCCAAAGAGCATCTTGTGCTTCAACACAATAGCATCTGACCAAGTCACATAATCAACAACACAACATTGCTAATGTGATTAGTAACCTAGATATAATTTCAATTTTACATCATACCCTTTTCTTAAATTTGTCATATTCCTACAACTACAGGTTTTCAATGTTTACAGATTTGAAAGAAATCTAAAAAATCTAGACAAATGAAGCAAGGTTAAAACAAGCCAGAAACATAATGAAACAGTATTAAAGTACATGGAGAAGGCCAAAGACGTGAAGATGGAGATGTATAACGTCTATGAGGTCAAAGTTCACAAGCTCCTGGGGCCTCACAGGAGCTCACATCTCAGCGCTGACCCTTCAGCAGGATCCGCTTCCTGAAGCTCACTATGGAATCTGTACGTTCGTGACGTATCAGTCTGAGAGAGCCCTTATACAACATGTAAATCATCTGAGTGTGTGGAAACAAGGATTATGTGGCTTATTGCCTCTCTCAGCGTTCAACTGAATATTCATATCAATCCTTCGCCTCTAGTAAAGAGTAGCAGCAGATGTTGGCAGTGTCAGATCCCCGGTGTGATTCATAGGCATTGTGTAAGAGCGCCTGATGATGACTGTATAAATGAGGTCTAGTGTCAATGCAATATGCTTGTTATCATGACAAACAGATCCACTGGGGAGAAAGAGAGAAACCTGGTGTCTATCCTGAACGAGAGCCTGTAATCCTACACGGCCGAGACGCCCACCTGGTTATGGCAGATTTACTATTAAACAGACAACGGTGACCTTCTTTCATTCATGCAATGGATCTCATCTAGTAGCAGGGTTAGGCAAAATTGGGAATTTAAGAACTGGCTCCATTCCAGTGCATGGCAATTCAGTTTCCCAGAATTGGCCACACCCAGAAATGCACGATTTTTGAGCGAGAGAAAAAAATCTCAGTCACACCTTCTGCAGATCATTTGTTTTAAAATATTATCCACCCTGTTGTGTCAAATGTATTTGGAATTCTGCTTAGTTTATTCTAAAAATGTAAATAAATTAATTAATATTTCATGTCTAATATGATAATAATATTAATTATTATAGTAATAAACAATTTTTTTTCTTTAGTACACTACATGTTTTTAATCAAAGCACACTTTGTTGCTTAGTTCCTTAAAACGACTTTTTTAAAAGGAAAAGAAAAATATTAAACTAATGCCAATAAAATTATATAATATATAGATACAAAATATATTATATTCAAGACAGCTTCTTGGGTGGTCCATTTAAGACCACATTTCAATTTGGTTTCAGTCAGTTTCAATCTTGTATGCCTGCTTCAGGTTAATTGGCTTCATTAATGAGAGTTTGGAACATTACGGGAAATGAAGTAAAATGTTCATCCATTGTCCATAAATAAGGCTTTATAAAGCATTATAAAACTTCTTTTGTTCATCTGTGAGAGATTTAATATTTATTTGGGTGCTTTTCACAGGGTAATTTTTTAAAATGTTCAAATTATTGCATTTATTTTTAAATGTGCAATTCATTTTTTTCACCATTCAGGTAACAGCTCTAGTGACAACCTGTTTAAATGCGAGTCATACTGAAAATGCAATGCATTACTAAAAACTACACTTACAGCAGTTATATGAATTTCTATGAATTATCTCCATCTGAATTAAAGACGGTTCACCCACTGAGAGTATAAAAAGCAAACTCCAAACCCCCTCTCTTCCTCCATCTTTCAAGAGGCCCAACAGCGAAAGACCTTTCAGGAATCCTGCATGGGTGGACGAGTGGGTTTTCCCTGGGAAAGACACTCAGGGTCTTCCGGAAAGGAACCCCACCTTCAGATGTCGGATAGCACGCTGCTATGGCGCTGGTGCCAAGGCTAGCGTGGGTGAGTGGGCAGCGCTGCACTGAGACGACTAGCAGCCGTGGGCACTGCCAGGCTTAGCGATGAAGATGCCGCCCCTGTCGTCATTACAGGCAGCTAAAAGAAAGGAACAGAGAGCTTCGCCGAAATAAGCCAAAAAAAGCAGGAAGTAGGGAGGGATGGTTCACATTGAAATCCTCTCTCGACGCCCCCACGCACGGCTTTAAGCACAGCGTACAAAATCACTCTCACAGAGAGAGCGGGAGAAAAAGAGATATTAGCGGCGCAGTAAGCTAGCTCAGGAGATCACATCCAGGCGCTTTCTAATCACTGTAATGGTTTAGAAACCTCATGCTCATCTCTCTTAAGCACCGAATAAAACAGTAGAAGTTCCCATATGAACCACAGGCGCTGCTTTCCTATGCCAAAGAGACTTTCGACAGCTGCAGGGGGGGCGACAGCCTAAAAAGTTAACGTGATTTTTGAGGAATAAGTCACGTCCTAAAATACCACCCGATAAGAGCTCGGGGAAATGGGATGGAGTTGAAAAGTTCTGAAAATTACGCAAAATACTTCTCGATCAGCAAATAACACGTGGCAGATCGCACCTTCATCCAGAATACAAGATTATGCAGACGTTTAAATAAGCATCTACACTCCAGATATCTGTAAGAACATGCAGCATGTTGGAGATCACAGGCTGCTCGATGCCAAACGCAGCCTCACAGATGCTTTAAAGTAAGAATGCGTGATAAATCAATGACCTTATAAGTAATATTAGTCGATACTGGAATAGCATCGGGGATTATTTCCAACTCAAATATATATAGCAGGTAACATACATGCACTCTTAAAAAGTAAAGACTCTTCATGAAGAATCTTTAACATCCATGTAAAATTTCCATTGCACGAAAAGTTCTTTATAGTGGAAAATGTTTCCACTATAAAGTGGAATAAAAAAATAAAAAAAGATGCTTCTAATGACAGAAACTTTTCACTGAAAGGTTCTTTTGGGAATCCAATATGGTTCTTCTAACCGGAATTGCTTCAAAACCTCCCTTTTGGAACTTTTCTAATTTGGAAACAATTTGGAATTTTTAAGAGAGTATGAACTCTTGAAGAAGTTGCAGCGACAAGCAACAGGAGATTTTTTTAATCACTTGGATTCTATTTATGTGGCTTTGCGCTACGCTCCGCCCACCTTGAAATATCATTGGCCCAAAATCCTGCTTTTCAAACCTGTACATTAAACATCACATTTGTTTTGACTGGCTGTGATTTTATCAAGGTATTTCTTGCTCAGTGAAAACAGATAAATTGTCTCTGGATGCGCCGTTAAAAACTACTTTTCTTCAAAACCTGATTTATCTCATGTAAAATTTTACATAGTGGAGGGGCTTTATTGTGAACATTAATTTTGGACAAAGCTGTATATAATATTGGCCATCACACTGGTTATCAATCAAAGCCTAAAAACAATTATTGACTATCAGTATAGCAATTGGTTTCTATAAGTTCATATGAATCTTCAAGATCTCATATCATATCGTATATAGACTTTAATCAGGCTGGACACCAGTCTTTACAATGGAAAGCACCTTATAAAGGTCCTACTGAACATCACATAATTTTTGTCAACTCATGTTTTATGCAGTTTATGTCTATGGATTCATTTTTTTTTTTTTAGAAAGATGTTTCGTCATCTGAACATTTAGTATGTCTTTAGACAACAATACAATGCACTGAACACACTGTACTTCTCAAAGCCTCGTTTTCATAGATACAAAATCATTTTGATGATGTACATGAATCGAGGATATTTGTGGGTCTGGAAAATGGCACAAGCGTTACAACACAAGTGTTGGTACACAGAATGCTGCCAATAGTCTGTTCTCCAAACTGAGAACATGTGGTATCATTACAAGAGAAACCAAAGAATATTCCATACATAATAAATCCCATTTATAAAAGACCATTTATGAAATCCAATTGAACTTTCTTTTTTGCATGTGTGAGAGTAAATACATTTAAAAAGCACATTGGCACACTGGAACTGATGAAGTTCATTCATCAACACATTTTTGTACTAGTACTAATGCCTGTTAAACTAGTCCTAATAAGGTCAGTTTCACAAGGATATACAGTTCACCTAAAAATGCAATATTCTGTCATCATTACTCACACTCATGTTGTTCATCTTTGAAACACAAATAAAGGTTTCATGAAACTTCAGAGTAATTTCTTGCAACTCCCTTGTGACAGTCAATCACCAAAACTTCAAAAAATTCATAAAGATATTGTAATCCACATGCAATGTGCGATTTAATCCAACTTTTCTGAAGAGATATGATCGATTTTCTTTTACAATCTCACTTTCTAAAGCATCATGTTATGGACATTTAAAGGAGGGACAAAAATCGCTCAGGTTTTATTAAAAAATATCTCCATTTGTGTCTAAAGACTAACAGAAGTGACATGAGAGGAGTAAATGATGACAGAATTTCATCCCTTTACCAAAGCCAGCGTCTAATGGTATTTTACTACCTGATTTATTACTGCAGTTTTAATATGACAAAAAAACAGGTATGCTAGATCATTATAAAAAGTGTTGCCAATTTTAAGAAAAACAAGATGTGCTAAAACAGTCCAAGTTCATCAATCATTACTGTAAACAAACTATTTTTGACACGGCATCCAAAAGTGCCAGACAAAGATGCAATTATCTTTGTAATGGCCTGAGATTAAAATAATTTGAATTACGAGTGCTTGATAACGGCAGAGCTAGTCATTACATTTCTTAGTGTGCAATGGCATAGTCAAGAAGTAAACGACAGTGCATGCGACAGACTCCAACGCGTTTGCACCCTCAACGCCACAACAAACCATGAGATTTCAAAAGCCGTTATCCCTACCGTATGCAAATGACAAAACATTCACTCAAACACATTACTCTGATGAAAGCGTTATGACTTTTGGAGACAGTTGGACGGCAGTAGCACTAAAGAGTTATGGTTGCTCGAGTGAAAATCAAGTTCAAGTCAAGCTGAGGGTTGAGTCATTACTTTGAGGGCTGACGGAGGGAAATCTGTTGTTTAGCATGACCCTTTGCTTTTGTTTTGGGTAATGAAAGCCCATCGAGAGGCGGACGTGCTGGACTGCTGCCCATTTCGCTCTGTTTCAATTACCCAGCATGCCTCCAGCAGGGTAATGAGGTGGGTGTCACCGCAGGGGTAAAGCGACAACCAGTGACCGCTGCGTCGCCACTTGGCCTCTCATTTCCGTGGTGATGAAGTGTCGATTGGCAGGGTCAAGGGGGCGAGGGAGAGAGACCGACCGCAGAACGAGGACTGACACGTACGCTCTCCAAAAAGCCTGCTCATATTCGCAGCGCAGACCTCCAGCTACCATATGTTTTTATCAGAATCAGAGCCACAAAAGGGGGAATTACATTTGAAAGGCCGGTAAATAAAGTTGGTATTGATTTGATCTCACGTGTAATCCGTTTTGCTGTCTGACACCAAGTCCAGCAATAAAAGAGAATCATGTAGGACAGCATAATAGATAATACGACCATACATCAATTGGGGTTTGGGAGACATGAGGGCGATAGATCATCTTCCAGCCAGACTGCTTAGCTATGGAATTTATAAACTAGCTCCTAAAATTGAAGTGGCTTTCCAATTTACAGATACGGCATGGTACTTTGCTGCGCTTCTCCACCACAGTTGATTCTATTTCAAGTTTACCAGAATGATTGGCACAGCATCGCTGCTCTAAACTCAAATACACCAATCTAGCGAGACGGACAAAGTTTGCCAGATATAGCAGCTGTCCAACGGCTCTTCAGTCATATTGATGGCCTCTTTGTCTCTTACTTTATCTAAAATGATTGCCTTGAAAAGACAACTTAGAGTACGTTTAAAATTGTAAAAAGAGGAATCTGAAAACATTTGTATTTAAAGTTGTAAATGTAAATGTCTAAAGATAAAGATCCATACCATCATCATCATCAGCAGCAGCAGCATCGTTATTCTTCATTTTCTTCTTCTCATTACTATTACATTAGTTTAATTAAATATGATTGATTTCAATATATTGATTTTGAAAGAAAAGCTATTTTAAAGTTAGACTTAAGTTGTGGAGAAGGATATTGGGACAAACCAAAAAGTTCCAAATGCAAATATTACAACCCACTGGTAATTATGGCTGAGCCTATATATGGGTATAATTATATATATAGATAAATATATGTGTTGTGTGTTGTGTGTGTGTGTGTGTGTGTGTGTGTGTGACCCTGGAGCACAAAATCAGTCTTAATTCACCTGGGGAAGTTATTTGTAGCAATAGTCAAAAAAAACATTGTACGGGTCAAAATTATCGATTTTTCTTTCTATGTAAAGTAAAGATCATTTTCCATGAAGATATTTTGTAAATTTCCTACCGTAAATATATTAAAACTTAATTTTTGATTATACTTGCATTGCTAATAGACATTAATTGGACAACGTTTGTAAAGGAGATATTCTTCTAATATTTGGGTTTTTTTTGAAACAACCGCGAAATCGATTCCATATAGTTTATCATCGGCCAATAAATTGTCCCTATCCTAACGAAACCATCACATCAGTGGAAAAAAATTGTATTTATTCAGCTCCAGATGAGTAACATCCAATGTCAAAAAGTTGTCCATTATTACTGGTTTTGTGGTCCAGAGTCCCTGCAGTAATACATCCATGCAAATGCATATATGAGCAGAGACATAATTATATATAAAACAATAAATAATAAGCACTGCATCAGATTGTTTTATATATATAAATTATAGTATAATAAGATATAGATAATATATATAGGATATATATCTACTCCCATGAAGCACTGTAGCACTGATATACAGACTTCAATTCATGAAAAAATAAATCTCTGAATCACCTTCAATACCTTAAACACGGCTGAAGACAAACCTAAAGGCATCAAAACGGATCACATAAGGTCAGTAAAGATATCCATGACATTTCTATGTCATACTCAAAAAGAGTTTTGTGTCTGTAACATGAATTCATTTCAGCAAACATATGCCTTAGTTATGGAACACTTGCGCCATCTTCTGGAGACATAATAGAAGAACAACCGACCAGAATAACACAATACAAAATATGACTTCAAATTAAAATAACAGATAAAGTGGAAAATAACCATCTAATTAGCATTAAAGACCTTTCTATTTTGACTGAAACATAATGCATTTACAGCTAAAGTGTGCCATTGCCATTGAGCCAGTATTGCTGTGTGAGGCTCAAACACAGACCAGTGGCTAAATTTGCCACTTGTCAGGAAATCAACCTAAACATGGTTTCCTTACAGTTAAACTGTAGCAGGAGAAAGTATTATAACAACATCTAAAAATAGCCCACACTTCACCAAGTTTATATTATGACACATTCTAAGCTGGCAGAGGACCATTATTAACCACAGGTTAAAGGCTAAACCACTGAACACTAGTTGAAAGAGTGAGGAAGAGGCCAGCATGATGTTATGGAGTGAATTTCTCTTACCTCACCAGCACTTGGCAGCTGTACTTGAGGTGGTCCCCACTCCTTACTGATCTTCTCTCTGATCCTCTGAGGGACGATCATGCATTTGTCGACAACCAGATCAGGGTAAATCGCCTTTAATTTTCCCCTAAACAGCAAAAGTGCAGGTCCAAATAAGTGAACCTGTCTAGTACACCATCATTATTAACAGTTTTGGTTTCCTATGACAGGTCATGAAAAACTAATATAAGCTGTGAATAGCCCATGTCTGCACTGCAAGTTGAACTAGTGAGTAAGTTGTTAGATTTGTAAGGCATGCTGTGTGGGTTTTGAGTGGGACCGGCTGCTTAAGCATCCATGACTCAGCGCTCTGAGGGAGTCCTACACATCCCACACCGGCCTACAAGCCAGACTTCTGAAATCAGTTCATTTAAGGAAATATGGTTTGGAAATTAACCCTAGTCCAAAACTTCTAAAGGAATGCTAAAAGACTATTTGTATTGGATTCCAACTGGGATTTTAATGAATTGATCCCAGCAGGAAATAATAACCTATTTAATAGATTAAAGAAGGAATTTACTTCCATTTCATTCATTTTTACAGTATTTTCAGGAAACATTCAGGGTGTTTTTGATCATATTAACTAATCGTTTTCTACATTCAGTATGCTACTTTTATATTAAAAATAATTCTGTATTCCCATAGTATTGGCACTGACAAACATTTACATTTAGTCATTTAGCAGACGCTTTTATCCAAAGCGACTTACAAATGAGGACAATAAAAGCAGTCAAAACTAACAAAAGAGCAACAATATATAAGTGCAAATGACAAGTCTCGGTTAGCCTAACGAAGTACACATAGCAAGGTGTGTATATATAAGAATATATTTAGTACACGACACACACACCCACACACACCCACAAACACACACACATATTATAACAAAGGAAAACAATAAATAGAATAGAAACTAGAAAGCTAGTTTTTGTTTTTTACAAGTTGTTTTTTGTTAAATAAGAATAATAAAAATGAAAAAAAAAAGAAAATATAGTGGTTGTCGCTTTTCCCCTGCGGTGAACAACCACCTGCGGTTGCCCACCTCATTACCGCGCTGAAGTCCTGCTGGTAAACTGAAACTGATGCGAGAACGTGAATTACATAGAATATGGAAATTGGTATTATAGAGGGTCAAAATAAAGGTGGAAGAGATGTGTTTTTAGTCGTTTCTTGAAGATGGTTAAGGACTCAGCTGCTCGGATTGAGTTGGGCAGGTCATTCCACCAGGAGGGAACAGTTAATGCAAAAGTCTGTGAAAGTGATTTTGTGCCTCTTTTAGATGGCACAATAATGCGTCGTTCACTTGCAGAACGCAAGTTTCTAGAGGGCACATAACTCTGAAGTATTTAATTTAGGTAAATGGGTGCAGAGCCAAAATGGTAAGTATGGGGGTTGTGAAAAATTAGTGCCATAATGAATTTAATGCGAGCAGCTACTGGTAGCCAGTGCAAATTGATGAACAGAGGTAAAAACAAACAAAAATTACCAACAGTAATAGTTAAAACTAAGGGAAAGACTAAGTAGCTAAGCCGACTAATATATTAAACCAATAAACATTTTGGCCTGGCCCAGATAATTATTAATCTATATCAGTGCTGTCTAAGTACACATACTACCCTACATATTTGAATAATCAAATAGGATATTGGTCGTACTAAAATTCGCACAGGACGGAATGACAACATTATATAGTCTTACTTGCAGAACTCAGCATCTTCTGAAGACAGGAGCTCATCACAGGTGGATGTGGTCATGTGGCATGCAGAGAGGACGCACAAAACAAACGAGGTGTAAAATAAACGCATTTCCACCGAGCCTTCAACAGAGACAGAGAAATATGGGTGAGAGTAAATAACTATTTCCACTCTCTGTCACATTATGCGTATGTAAAACATACGTTACGTGCAATTTTAAGGCATTTATGTTTGAAGAAATCTAGACTGTATCATATTCTGTTTGTTTGTTGACAACACAAAGTTTTTGATAACGTTCACCATTTCTATATCATTTAGGCTACTGTACCTGAAATTCTTGCCAAATCTTTGATATTAGTAGCTGACGTTGAGCTATATGCCTTCAAACAGTCTTTAGCTGTCGACTAAAATAGTAAGCTAATAATATTACGTTACAAAGTTAAATCGAGAAACACATTAGAACCCGCCCCCTCTTCACTTTTATTGGTTTGCACTTCTTTTAGCAGACACCTTAGTGGTCTATAGATGCGTCAATCAAGTTTGTTTGTTGTTGGTGTGTCAGTGCATCGTTTTTTTTAATACTGCAGGTGCCACATGGCAACAGGTAGTTCTTCCTGTAATAATCTACAGTGTCTCTTTAATGAAAATATGCCTATTTAATGCTTTAATGAAGATGTAGGGTACTAAAAACGAAAGCGAAGCAGAAAACACATCTCGTGGGTCCGAAAATCACGTAAAGGCCGAGACCGATTCTGAGCCATATTTATCCATCTAATTGCGAAGGGTGATCAGTTGTGCATTATACACAGTGACACTGAGAATGGATTTAAACTTCAATTCATTTCTTTCATTTGAGCCTTGTCTAATCTAACCTGATCTAAACTGATGTATCAAGCAGGATTTAGCCTTAATGTAGGTAGGCTGAAATTAAAATGGTTTTAAATTCAGATGATTAATGCAATTTCTCAATATGAAACTAATTGTTGTGCTAAAATACACATCGCATATGTGATATTTCAATAAAGATCACATGATATGTCACCTATAGAAAATGAGATTTAATTTATGTATATTTCATTAAATAGGCCTTAATTAACCGTAATAATTAACAACCTTTCCATTTATGAAAAAACCGATGGGGTGGAAGATTTAAACAGAATGCGTAAATACTGACGAAAAAAACAGACGGAGACCAAACAAAAAAAAAAAAACAAAAAAAAAAAAAAGAAAAAGCTGTTTTGATGCCCATCTGCACCAAAAAAAAAACGAAACCAGACAACAAATAAAAATTTGATTTACGGCATACTATAGACCGGTGTGTGTTGGGGGAGGTATTTTTGCTAATTAGTAAGAGCACAAAATGAAATCTCATCCAGACGAACCAGATATCCCCCCGACACCATTACTCCCAGTAGCGCCCTCCTCACTGAACTTGAATGCAAAGAACAAATAAATACCAGGGGTGTTTGGTGGTGTTGTATTCCACATCTATTGTTTTAGATTTGTAGGTTAAGTAGGGGTGGAGAATTTTTGGTTTTTTTTAGGTATCAGGGGGGGGGTGGGGGTGAGAGTACGTGTAAGGTTGGAGGTATATTAATGTGGGGAGGAGTTGAATCTGGATCCAAAAAAAAACTCGGAAGAATCGCCCCCTGGATCTTGGTAAAAGTTCTGCAGTGAGGACCCTCTCATATCAGTGCCAGAACTAAAATGGCAGGGAAATGACAAGGGGGGAGGAGAATGTAATAATACAAAAAAAAAAAAAAAAAAAACCCACAAAATGCAAACTGCTCGTTCTGGTCTAATAAAGACACTATTTACACAGTTCAAGGGAACCATGCCCGTGCAAAAAGGTTTCCCATGAACATACGAATAATCAAAAAAAAATCCTCCTCCCCAAACTAAACCCAGCTCATCGGAAGAAAGTGAAATAAAAAGAGCTGTTTTCCCGCCCCATACAACAAAAAATAAAAGGTTGCACAGCAAAGCAGAAAAAAAACAATCAGGCTATCTAGATACTGAGAAAGGAACATTCAAGGGCGTTTTTTGCTTTCCTCATTTGAATTTCAAGGCTTTTTTCTAAATTTCATGGCTTCTTTTGCTGCAACTGGCCTTACTATTGTAATTGTGCAGGCAAAAAAAACAACATCTCGTGTGCGCTGACACTCTGTTTGGTTGGTGTTTGTTAAAGTGCTTCTTTGGCATGTAGTGGCCGGCACTAAGGACCTAAGCTCATTAGAAACAAAAAAAGGAAAAGACAAATGGGCTCCTATAGATTTAAAAAAAGCAAACTATTTTTAATTATTTAATTATATTATTTACTTACATATTGTATATTCGCGCGCGTTCGCTGGGAGGAAGCTTTAACCCCTGATTAAGTATCTTATCTGAGAGTGAAATAAAAGTTAACTGCTGGGAAGTGCATGGTTACTTTGGAGGACACTGTATGCAGTATATTGTGCTGCACAGTGCACATCTTTTTTTTTTCTTTCCATTCATATAGCAAACCAAAACCTTAGCCTTTTTGCACAAAATAACAGGAGACAGGCGGCATGTCAAAAAGGTAGTCCAGGATTTAAAAAGGTTAATAAAAATGTGCCCTAAAACGATCTAATTTTTTTCTTTGCTTGTTCGGTTCATATTTTCTTTGTTAAACATAACTATTGTCCATATTGTCTATTTAAAAAAAAAACGATGTATCGTATAGTCGTACAGATTCCCACATTTATACAAAGAGACTGGATTCAGCAATCTATATCATCTTAGCAATGAAAGGCAATGTATGATAACACGTTCACATAACACAGAGATCACATGGTTACAATGGGCTAGAACAGATGAATAAGCATCAAACAAACAATATGACAGATTTTACACAATATGCACCTATTTGCTGTATAACACATATAATACATAAAGGATTCATTTCATTTCAAATACAAACTGTGAATACCAGCAACGTTTCTGCTTGTGTACTTTACATTAAGGCATGGGGTATCTTCTCTGCAGCAATAGATTGGGAACACAATGTTCTGAGTAACTCGCTTCTATCTGATGTACAACCACAGGATTAGTTTGACTTATTTTGCTCACAGAGAGTTTCTACCATCTGTATTAGGTGAATCTTGGCTTATAAGAAATAAAAATCACAAATAGGATTTCTTTAATATTTCATTTGTTTCTCCAAGACAGCAATAAGATTGAATGCAGACTTTTGCTCAAAAGAATAGTTCACCCAAAAATGAACTTGCTGAAACATTACAATCATACAGTTTTTTTTTTTCTAAAAATATCTCTACTTTCTCATCAGATTTGCGACATGTTCATTACATCACTTGCACATGCGACCAAGTGGATTGGTTTGGTGGAACTCCTCAGAATTAAAGTGGGTCGTACAAGAATGAGAGTCCAAACAGCTGATAAAACCTCACAGTAATCCACACCACTCCAGTCCATCAGTTTACATCTTATGAAGGAAAAAACTGCATGCTTGTAAGAAACAAATCCATCATCAAGATGTTTCAAGTATAAACCATTGTTTCCAGCTAAAATATGAGTGATCTGTCCGTAATATTAATTTCTCCAGTGAAAAACGTGATTTGTTTACAAGCCAAAACAAACATGTGGGTGGATTCTAATATGAGAGGATAACAGGAGATGGACTTTTTCACCGGATGAAAAATTATTATGGACTCGCATTTTAGCCAGAAACAAAGGTTTAAAGTTAAAATGCCTTAATGATGGATTTGTTTCTTACAAACACACAGCTTTTGACTTCACAAGACATTAACTGATGGACTGGAGTGGTGTGGATTATTGTGATGTTTTAATCAGCTGTTTGGGCTCTCATTCTGACGGCACCCATTCACTGCAGAGAATCCATTGGTGAGCAAGTGATGGAATTGTACATTTCGACAAATCTGTTCTGATGAAGAAACAAACTCTTCTAAATCTTGGATGGCTTGAGAGGGAGTAAATTATTAGCTAATTTTAGCACGTTAATTAACAATTGTTTCATTTGTATCCATTTCAATTTCTCATGAATGCTAGGAGAAACGTCTGAGACAAAGTTGATACAGTAAAATGCAACAGAATTTCTTTAAATTTGAACTCTGAAAGAGTAATAAACCTCAGACTGTAGCACATGATACCTGTCATATTTCAATACATTCATATCATCACTTCTATTTTGCTTTATATAAAAGTGTTCTATAATGGTAACTAAAAACTCAACAAAAGTAGAACATTTTCATGTGTATCATATAATAACAGGCTGATGCAATTGTCTGTGAAATGTACACCAATCAAACATTTCTTGTCTTTTATAGGATGGTTGGTAGAAACCGATCCTTCCTTAAAATCATTCATTTAAAATTTCTTGTAACACTTTCCTTTTTAGGATAAAACCTCATCACACTTCATCTTAATGTTAATGACAAGAGTCAGCAAACGTTCCTGAGTGCTATTACAAATACTTAGTAATACCCGGAAAAATCTTCACTCGTCCCACTGAAAGATTAACAGTCCATCATGTATTTTCTAATGGAAGGAACTCAATCTGTATTGTTCTAGATCTACATTCAAAGCTCAGCATATATTTATGGGTTTCTAAATGAAACAGTATTCCTCAACATTCCCTTGCTGCCAGCTACAACAGCCTTGCACATGCAGGTCAGCTCTTAATCTGATTTATTAAAGCAGAAAAACATTCTCTGATATAAATTAGTTTACAACTGGCGGAAAATGCATAGCAGATTGCTTTTTACTCTCCTTAGGGTGATTTATATTATACCTTTTTTAAGTCTAAAGGTCAATCTGGTACTATAAAACTACTGTATTTCCTTATAATAAGCCATTCTACTGTGCATTTAAGTGCTATTCGCTTCTACAACTATCGCATGTGCTAGATCAGAAACATTCAAATCGCAAAGGGTTTATATGAACCATGCTCGTGAGGTTTCCTCTCCTGTATGGCGAGGTAATGCACCTTAAATACTGCCTTGCATTGCATTGTATTAGAATAGCCATATAAATACCTTTTCCTAAGTTACTACTAGTTATATTCATATTTTAAAGACCCTAAAGTGTCCCTCAGGAATGGGATGCTGAAATCTAGCAGGTGTAGGAAACACTCTACTTAACTACGTAAATGTAGCATGCTGCGATGCATCATGGGATTGTCACAGGCCTGCCCGTGAAACTCATCTGAAAGCTATCTGGGAACATTTAAAATAGTGTTGTGTGTGTGGTAGATTGATGTCATCCACCTTCTGAAGCAAAAGTGAGCTTACTTTGGTAAAGACAGCAGCTGGTGCCCACACTTTGAATGTCAGCAGTGTTGAGGCACTCTTTATATTCCCTGTAGAGAAGCCCGGTGTGACTGTTCACCCGGGATCCTGTTTTGAAGTATCTAGTTATAATATCACAGGTTGTTACTGTTTTCCAGAATATTGTTATCGAGACAAAAATGCAGCTTTCTCAATCTTGATGTAAACCTGAACTTCTTCTTGTGATAGCACAAATACCTGACATTATGTCAGTAAATGCTGATTTTGTGTAAACCCATAATCGTTTGAATGTTGAATGTTTCGATTTCCGGACTTGTCAGCTGAGGTTACGATTATTGAGAGGAAGAAACAGAGAAGACTGCTTCAGTCTAACAAATAGTCAAAAATATACACCACAGTGTGCAGGAAAAACAAAGAGTCTCAAAGGATTTTTCTGCTGTGCACAAGTAACATTCAGCCTGAAAACCGATGAAGAGCAGGACTAGAACGTATAAATGCTCTAATCATGTATAAAGTGGCAAAATGGGTTCAATACAAGTTAAACTGTATCGACAGGCATAATGTTGATTAGCACGGAAAACACACTACGGTTCAAAAGTTTGGGCTTGATAAGTTTTGTGTTTTCCAAAAGTCTTTTATGCTGAAATCTGAAATTTAATATTTTTGAAAACTTTTTTTTTAATGAAAGAACAGCATTTATTTAAAATAGAAATCTTTTGTAACATTACAAATGTAATTACTGCCACTTTTGATCAATTTAATCCATCCTTGCTGATTAAAAATATTTCCCCCCTTTCAGGGGGAAAAACTTGTACCGGGTTATTTTGACTTGACTTGTAATTTATTTTGTTTGTTTTAAGCAAACATGGCACCTACAGCATCACACTTGTAAGAGAGTAAATGTGAAGAAATGTGCAGCACATTATTGTAGAACTGACCATGAATAATGAAGGATTTTTATTTATTTATTTTTGGTTTTTAACTTGTTGTTCTCTTGCTATCTGTCAGTCAGTCAGTCAGAGGATCTATTCTATTACTATCGATCTATCTATCTATCTATCTATCTATCTATCTATCTATCTATCTATCTATCATCCATCCATCATCAGTCAGTCTGAGTGTCTGGCTGTCTAACTATCTATCTATCTATCTATCTATCTGTCTGAGTGTCAATCTGTCTATCTATCTATCTATCTATCTATCTATCTATCTATCTATCATATCATCTATCTATCTTGATCATCTATCTATATATCTATCTGTCTATCGTCGTTGGTCTGGCTGGCGGTCTGTCGTCAGTCAGTTCTGAAGGGTCTGGATGTCTGGGCTGTCTGACTATCTATGATCTATTATCTACTTATCTATCTGCTATCTATCTATCTATCTATCTATCTATCTATATCTATTGTCTGTCAGTCTGAGGTCTGTCAGTCTGAGTATCTGTATGAGTGTTGGCTATCTTGATCTATATCTATTATATCTATCTATCTTCTATCTACTATCAGTCATCTGTCTAATCCGTACGTCCATCGTCCGTCTGAGTATCTGTCTGTCTGTCTGGCTATCTGTCTGTCTGTCAGCCAGTCTGAGTATCTGTCTGTCTGAGTGTCTGGCTATCTATCTCTCTATCTCTCTATCTATCTATCTATTATTCTATCGATCTGTCTGTCTGTCTGTCTGTCTGTCTGTCTGTCTGTCTGTCTGTCTGTCTGTCTGCGTGCCTGCCTGCCTGTCTGTCTATCTATCTTTTTATTGCAGTGTCAGATTTACTGCTGCAACAACATCATGAATATCTGCCTCCATCCAGCCAATGCCTAGAACCAAGACCCTGCCCTACTTTTTTTTTCTCGATAATCCATTTCATTCAGATGTGCGTCTCAATTCAGAAGAAAAGTCGCTACTTCACTGCAACTTTAAGTCTTGTACTTTGTCTGTACAGTATGCATTTTTAATGTCTATTTCCTGGCCCTGTGTTTTTCTATTGTAAATGCCTTAAAGTACCAATGATTATCATTTTCTGTGGTAATCAACGTTATTCCAGATGCTGTCAACGGAGCTTAACTCACATTCAACCCACAACATGGCTATGGACTGATGCGCTTCTGTGGAGTCACGTCCACTTGTGGCACTCCACGGACCATCAATTTTTAAATTAATAATACCTTTAGATGTTGAACGGTGGACACCATTTGAATCTTGAGAACATCGGTCTGTTGAAGTGGTTTGATTGTAGATTATATTTGCTGGTTGCTCTAAAACGTTCCGGTGTTCTTGTCCTTTAGAGCTGAAAAGCACTTATTAGCATTTCAAGTTATGAATATGTGCAGTCATGCCATGCATGTTTCTATACAGATGAAGATATGGTTATGTTTGGGGAACCGATGCTGAGCAAAGATTGTCTGTTAACAGCAAACTGTGCAGCGCTCTAATAACGCAGGATATGATGTCACAGGAGGATGTCAAAGCTGATTTGATTTGATTTGATGAAAAATCCAACCAGTAGAAAGACTCAGCAGTGTGCTTTTAGTCAAAGCCTTGTGTTCCTGTCCTGTTTCATTTTTGCTTGTTCTTCAGCAGCTAAAAGCAGGGCTTGGGCATTTTGCTCAACAGAAAATGTGAATAGGTCATCTTATAGAGTTGAAAAAGGTTATCATTCCTTGTTTTTATATCCCACATTTATGGCTGTTAGGTGGGTCATGCACCCTGAGAGCCGATCAGATGACTGCAGAAGAACCAGAAGACGGAGAATTGGAGGACGGTAGATTCCAGAAGAGCCATTTGCGTTTACACTGACGCTTTTGGTACAGGTAATCTTCCTTCTCACGCTCCTTGCGAGCCCGCTGATAGTGATCTTCTTCCTTTAGATACCACACCGGAGGCCAGCGATGTTTCTCAAAGTGCTCCAGGTTATCTGCAAGGCAGAATGAGACCGTGATACCAGCTTAATGCCAAATTAATTTCAGTACTGCGATAACTGTTTGGTTAGGGACGCCTGTCACACTGAAAAAAATAAAATTCTCAGTATTCAGTATTCATATTTTTTGCTTTGCTTTCTAGGAAAAATAGCCAAACATCCCTAAAACAAAATAAATGTATTATAAACTAATTTTCGTAAGTATGCTTTGTTTGATCAAAAATACAATAAAAACACTGTGAAATATTATTACAATTTAAAATGACTCTTTTTTTTAGTTTATTTTAACATAAAATGTAATCCTATAATGGTAAAGCTAAATTTTCAGCAGGTTTTTTTGTATTATTATTTATTCACGTTTGATCCTTTTTTACTAAAATTATAATAAAAAAAAATAAAAAAAATCTTACGGACCCAGACCTTTTGAATGGTTGTGTATACAAGATAAATTAAATTATTAAATATAGAAATTGTGTCAATATAAGAATATATCAGAGAATATATCTTGACTTAAATGAAGAGTTCAAAAATCCATTACTTTATCATTATCATGTTGCTCCAAGTCCATTTACCTAGTTTTAATATTAAAGAACATATATGCAGTATAATACATTTAACAATTTCACAGACAGCATCAAATAATGACAATGTAAGCAATCAAACCAACAAAAATATATAAGTGCTGTGACAAATCCCAGTTAGTCTAACGCAGTACACGTAGCAAGGTTTTTCCTTTGCTTTTTCTTTTTAGACAGAGATAGATATCCAATAGATAGAGCTAGTTTTATTTTTTATTTTTTTTATAATAATTAAAAAGAATAGAGAACGCTAGTGATAGAGGGTCAAGTTTTTTTATGATAAATCAAAACAAGTAGATAGAATAGATTAATAATACAATAAACATGATGATTTCTATCAGTTTCTATGACCAACGCAACTTATTTAGATTAAGAATTTGTCTCATTACAAAAGTCTGTAGCAGAAAAAGTTGGCTAATGAAAACATCTGAACAATTGAGCATGACAGGGGTCTCATTTTTTCAGACTGTCATGTCTCAATATTCATTTTGAAGTTAAAATAATTCTTGAAAAATTGGCATTTATACTGATCTGAGGGGCTGTTGAATTACCTGTAGATTTGGCCTTCATGTCTCGAGGGAATTTGCGACAGACTCTGTTGTAGTTGGTGCAGATGTGATGGAGGCACCAGTCAGTCAACTGATGAGCACAGTGGAACTAAAGGGAACAATCACAGAGAAGAAAACACTATGGAGAAAATCAGATGCTTTGAGTCCCCTCCTAGACCTCTAAACAACTAGTCTATTTGGTTCCTAACCTCTCCTAAAACAGAGACTCTTTATTCATATCACTTCAGCCATGTACACACTGCAACTAAATGTAGTTGTCAATTCACCTTTTAGTTCTTAATCCTGTTCTGTACACACACATTTCAGTAATTTACTGAGTGACAACCGCATTCTACAGCTGAATATTCCTGAAACATTTAGGTAGTAACAAATGTATTTACAGAAATTCCAGGCAGTGTGTACAACTGAACAACTAGTTGTTACTGACGTATTTAAACGTGTATTAGAGTTGCGTCTCTCTTCTGTATGAGCAGTGCAAGAAAACACAGGCAAAAAGTACAAGTTTGACTCATTTGTGTTGCCAGATCCTGCAAGAAAAAACAGCAAACAAGAACAATCCCAAACCTAAATAAAGCAAAATGCTTTATATGTTAAAAACAGGCAGACAGACAGACAGGTACATGTTCATTCTGTCTGTCAATGGTACGCTTACCTGGGCCATGTCCAGATAGAGCAGAACATCTCCATCTATATCAGCTCCCATCATGGCAGCTTCTGTCAGTACCTTCACAGTGTACAGCTCTAGGACAGACACACAGCACTCATAAAAACAACATAATATGTCACCATTATTTTTGGTTTGTATTCTTTGTTAATAAATGACTCCGCAGCACTTTACAATAAGGTTCCATTTGTTAACCATTAGATAAAGACCCCGTGTGGTGAAAATCAAGTGTTTAGCGTTGTTTGCATGTCTGTCTGGCGTTTTAATGTTTAAAGACAAACCATGTGCAAATTCATCAGTCAACACCATGGCTGAGCATTTTCTCTTTGCAGTAAACCAAAAAAAGTCTTAAAAACGCAGTTTGAAACCTGAAAGACTAATTGACCAGTGGTTTCTTCAAGATTTTTCTATGGGGTGTTATAATGGGGTTTATCCAATTATGTGTGTGCAGACACTGACATCCCAAGGTTCTTGTAAGGTTACTTATTAGAAACACAGGCTTTCAAAAATAAACAAAACTGCTTCAAAATTCACATTTTTGGTATGGGTATATGCAGATTACGTTGTATTGTGTAGTGTTTAGCTTTTACTTTTACGTGTGATTGAGTGGAGACGGGGATTCATTTGCATATTCAAGCCATTTGAGGCATTAATAAATTATTTTCACAGGGAAACAGGGTTTTGTACACTATGTTATACAGAATATCACATATGCGTTTTAAGGGATTAAATTAGTGCCTGCAGATTTGCATTATTAAATAACATTAACAAATATTAATAAATACTGTAACAAATGAATTGCTCATTGTTAGTTAAATGTTGCTTAATGCATAACTACTGTTAATTAATGGGACTTTATTACAAAATGTTACCATCAACTCTTTATATTTTTGAATTTGGCGGGCACTTTTATCCAAAGCGACAGTTAGCCCTTAAACATTTTTCATAGTGATCGCTTGATCTGCAGCAGAGGAGTGAATCATGCTGTCTCTGGATGCCAGTGTTGCCAGGTCCACTTGCATATTAAAAGCGGCTTTGACCGAGTTCTGTTAAAATGCAAGAACTTAATAAAATGTGTACTTTGAATGAAATGTATGGCAAATGTAGGCTAGATGCATATATGTTACAGCTAGGCCATAGAGAAAAGCCAGTCCATGCCCAAATTAGCTTCACATCATGCCAAAAAACACCCCTTAAAGGGTTAGCTCACGCAAAAATGAAAATTAACCCATTATTTACTCACCCTCAAGCCATCCTAGGCGTATATGACTTCCTTCTTTCAGATGAATCCAATCGGAGTTATATTAAAAATGGTCTTTGATCTTCTAAGCTGTTTAATGGCAGTCAGTGGGTGTTGCATGCATCAGTCCAAAAGAAGTGAAATAAAGGGCATCCATCCATAATAAAAAGTGTCTCACACGGCTCTGGTGGGTGAACAAAGGTGTCCTGTAGCGAATCTATGCGTTTTTGTAAGAAAAATATCCCTATTCAAAACGTAATAATCACTTTAATCTAGCTTGCGCCAACAGTTGTACACAGAAGCAGCTCCGAGCGGATGACGTATGAGGTCAGCGTTGCGCATGCGCCGGTGAGTCTCGTGAAAACCAACGTTTGTTTACAGAAGCAAAGTTTCCTTACTTTAGCAAAGGAAAATCAGTCTCCTCTTGGCTTATATCGAAATCCTCCGACATTCTTCTTTACAAATACTCAATTTGTACTTCTAATAAGTGACCGTTGTTTTGTTTTGATCTCTCCCCTTCGCTTCCGCGTGCGTCACTTCTGAGCGGCGCATGCGCAACGCCGACTTCCTACGTAATCCGCCCGGAGCTGCTTCCGTGTACAACAGTGAGCTCAAGCTAGATAAAGTGATGAGTACGGTTCTTACATAGGATTTTTCGCTACAACAAAATGCATCAATTCACTACAGGAGGCCTTTGTTCACCCCCCGCAGCCGTGTGAGGCACTTTTTTATTATGGATGGATGCACTTTATTTCACTTCTTTTGGACTGATGAACTGCAACACCCGCTGACTGCCATTAAACAGCTTGGAAGATAAAAGAACATTTTTAATATAACTCCGACTGGATTCATCTGAAAGAAGAAAGTCATATGCACCTAGGACGCCTTGAGGGTGAGTAAATCATGGGCTAACCTTCATTTTTGGGTGAACTAACCCTTTAAGCATGGTAAAAATCACTGCAATTTGCCATCTGAAGTGACTTGCATTATATTTCAGTACAAAAGGACACAGTGTTATTTTCAGTCACTGTCTCACTCCTCAACTCTAGTTAAAGGTCTAAATTTACACAGGATTTGGTTGCCTGCGGAGATCAGACTGTTATGTGCATCATCGTCTCAGGTTTGTTTGTGTACCTGTCAGCGCTACCAGGTGAGGCAGACAGAGACGGTTTGCAAGAACAATGAGTTCCATGGCATCCAGATCTGGGCGAGAGCAGAAGCAGCCAGCATAGAGATACTCCAGCACAGCACGCATGCAGCTCCGCGTAGTGTTTGGAAACAGCACCTGACAAAACACAGCAACAAACTCAAAGAGGCTTTTTCAGGGGAATAAGAACTCAGTGTTAAAGAACAGTATGATTAGAGTATGCTGTCTTCATTAGTAAAGTTCAACTTTAAGCTTATGTTAACATTCTGACATACAATGGGGTCCAAAAGTATTGCATAAGCACGCCATGATTTCAGTCTAAGTATTTGTTTTGTCCTACTTGACAGCAGAAATCAAGCAGCATGAAATCCACAAGTTAAATATAAAACCCATGTTTAAATTTTTCACCATGATCTAAAGAGCATCTTGTGCTTCATTGGAAGCAAGAATATCTGACCATCACGTCACAAAACTACTTATTTGGTTAGTGCCCTAGAAATTGTGCAAAATCTGAAATATACAGTATTTATTTTACTTCATTATTTTCCTTTGTTTGATTTTTTTAAATCCTAAAAGTTCTAGATATAGCATTAGAAATGAAGGGTTAAAACTAGATCAAGACCAGATGTTAAGAGGAATTTTCTATTTGTCTCTCAAAAATAATGTTACTTCATTCTAAGAATAAAAGGCAATAGATTGTTCAACACAGTATAATTTTAGTATCACTGAAATACTATTATAATTTTTATTAAAAAAAATTTATTCTTATTTTTATTTTTAGTCTGTATTTTCTAATTTGGAATTAACTTTGTTAGCAGTTATTTTATCGTGTGTTTTGTTATTGTATTTATTTATTTGTGTTGGATTTTAGTCTAATTTTAGTATCAAGCTAAACTAAACGAAAATGAGAAATGTTACCTTGGCATCAAGCTCAAATAAAATAAGTTTTAGGGTTTATTTTAATTTTATTTTCAGGTTTATTATTGCTTTAGTTTTAGTTAATTATTATAACCCTGGTTCAACATCATCACTTGTGTCACAAATGTCCTATCATCTCTATTTGCTCCAGATATTACAAAATTAAAACTCCCGCTTAGTTATTTATCTCCTTCTATTCTTTCCAATTTGAATACATAAAAATCACAGATGTTCATCAGGTTCCTGTCAAAAACTACATTAGTTCATGTTAGACAAACTGTGAAATTGTATTTTTACCACAGCCCGTTTGATCGTCGGTGTGCTTTTGTCAGTACTGTGTGGGTCTCTCTGCCGTTGGTGCCCTCTGGTCGTTTTGCTCCGTGTGGGCAGGTTCGCGCTGGTTGGTACTGGGCGGGTGCCCGGAGGTGCGTGGTAGTGGGCGGGGTGGTGTGGTGAAGTGGTTGGGAGACGGGTGGGCCCTGGTGTAACCATTAAAATACACACCACAAATATCATCTTTAAAATCTCAGTGTTCCCAGTGGTACTGGTTTAGACATATTGTGAGCGCACTGTACCTCTTTTGTACAACTCTCCACAAATGGTCCACCAAACATGGCTGCCATCCAATCACAGCTTGAGATAAGCAGTGGTTTATGGGCCATGATGGTGCCATCATCCAACCTGAACACCACATCTGCAGGAAAGAACAGACAGACTTCTGTAGCTTTTCAAATCACTATTATAATAATACGTTGTATAACATGCCATATAAACATACTCTACTCTCTGGTAAATCAACATACAGTACATAGCGAATCCGATGCTGAAATGAAGTGATCATCTTGACTACTTAAAAGGCACTCTGTGACAGTGGCTTGACATTACATTCCACTAAAGCACAATCATAGTGCTAGAGTGAAGGATAAATAAATAGAAATGCTCAGTGTTTATGTTTGGAGAGGGAAAAGCTCGGTCAGCATTGCAAGACAGCTTGATGTCCTCCAAATCCTGAGAGTGCTGAAAAACACGATACATCCACACCGGTTCTCTCTACCAGAAGAGCACTGATTATGAAACCGAAATCCAGCTGACAAAATATGGGGGCTTGTTTTTTTCTCTGGGGGTGAATAATTGAGCTGAAGTAGAGAGGAAAATAGCTTGAAGGGGCATTCTGCTGGAGCTCATCTCACATTTGAGAAAAATGTGCTTTGGTTATAGACAATGCTGGGCGACCTTCTGCTAGAATGTGCACTGTACGCCCAACGTGTGCAGATATCAAAAAGTTTGCTTTTTAATATACAGCTGACAGTATTATTCTACACAGCACAGAAAGGTTGGGGTGACAAATAGGGACATTTACAGGAAAAGGGCGAAAGGACTGCAAAATGAGTCCCATTGGTTGTCTGAATCCTGTTGAAAAATCCAGCATATGCTGGTTAGGTATGTTTTGAAGCATGGCTGCTGGTTTGAGCTGGTTTAAGCTGGTCATGTGCTGGTCCTGAGCAGGAGCTAATTGCTTAGGACCAGCACATGACCAGCTAAGAACCAGCTTAAACCAACCATGCTTCAAAACATACCTAACCAGCATATGCTGGTTTTTTCAACAGGGAGTGCTATGCGAAGTTAGTGTAACTGACACATATACAACAAATAAATAAGGTAAGTGCTATTTGTACCATTCCAGTTGGGATTTAAACCGACATCTCAGGAATGGGAGGCGTGTGATCTAACAAACACGCTAAATTCCGTTACATTTACCCCCCTAAACTTCATTCCCATCAGGGTCACGGCACCAATGTAACCCTTCCCGTTCTACTCAAGCCACTCCAAGCCTTTAAACAGGCGTCTCCTGCATGGGAGGCAGTGCAGTAACAAGGATGTTAAAACTGTCCTCCATTATAATAAAAATGCTAACATAATGCACAATGCTAATCACAGTTCTCAAAAACAAACAGAGACCTACATATTTTTTAAGACTGGGTGATATATTGAATGTTCATTATACATTTGTGATCATTTTGCTGCATCATGAATATTGCGAAATTTTAAAGTGCTCTTATTATGCCATTTTGAATATTGCCTTTCATGCATTCTGTAATGTAGCTGTACAGGAATGTAAACAATCTGCAAAGTTATAAAGCTTAAAGTGCATGATAAAAAGTTATTGTTTCCCAAAAGAAAGAATCGACTCTGAACAGCCTAAACGAGTCGTCAGTAATTCCAAACCCACTTCCGTGACGTGGTAACACAATTGCGTTGTTCTACGTTGACCCACGCTCAAACACTGTAGCTGGTTTGTGTGTTTAACATCATGTCGAAAAGATGCTGTATCCTATGCTGTGAAAGTAAATTTGTTTTATTTTCACTTCCGAAAGATGAGGGTGTAAAGAATCAGTGGTTAAAATTCTTTTTTCCCACTGTACTACAGCAGTACAACCCTAATCTTTATTTGTGTTCCCGTCATTTTATTGACGACTGCTTCTCTAATCTCTGGGAGTTCAACACAGGATTCACAAAACGCTTGCTTTTGAAAGATGGCTCAGTACCCAGTTTATTTGGACCAGCTGGCTCCAATAAATCTCAAACTGTAAGTATGATGAATAATAGATGTTCATGTTTTCTATTGAGTGTTCAAAATATGGAGCTTTGGCAATGGGCATATCGTTTCCGACACACGATTTACGTGGTAGACCAATCACAACAGACTGGGCTGTCTGACCAATCAGAGCAGAGTAGGAATCTTAGAACTGCTTTGAATGAATAGTTTGAGAATCGTTAGAAAAAGAGGTGATATTAAATGCATATTTTGAGAAAACAAAAGAGTTTTTACCTTGCATGCATGTAAACGTATTGTAGAAAACTCCCAAAATAATATCAGGAACCTTAAAAATGGCATAATAGGGGCATTTTAATGCTTTTTTAATTATTGTAGCCCAGTTTGTCCTGAATACAGTGTTATTAAACTTTAACCATTAATATGTTTATAAGCAACTGAAAAAAGCACAAATGTCAGGGCATGTCAAAATTTCTCCAGGGCCCCAAAACACCCTCAGACCCCAGAGGGTTACGTTTCCTAAGGAGTTATTTCCTTAAGTGTTTGATTCTTACTTTAAACTATCCATTTCAATTACTTATTTCAAAACCATGGTTAAACGATCACTCAAGATCACCCAAAAATGTTTGTGAGATCTCTGTGTGACATTGCTTAAAATTTGTACTCCCATTTTCCATATACAGAAGGTTTTGGAGAAGATATGTCATTTTGCGGCATATAAATGAAAATTGTTAAATATTTTTATATCGCTGAAAGAACACTACCTAGAAAAATAGTGTGAAAGCATGTCATCTAACTAGGTTTATAATGCATTTGACTTCTTTTATGTAACATTTTGAATGCCAACATTTCATTTTGATATTCCGAATAGCTGTTTGGTTGAAATAATGGCCTCTAACCTTCTCACCAATTTCAGAGCAATTCCATTTGGTCAACAAGTCTTGAAATGTACTCTCGAAGATTTCATGTAAAAGCAGTCATAAAAGCAAATTAGATAAAAGCCCACCTCATTAACCAACTACTGTAGTTGCTTTTTGGATGACTTTACTATCATTCTGGCCCATCCCTAATAACTACAGTACCAAGCAAACATACAGTTCACATGCCTCTCACCAGAGAAGGTCCCTTTGGCCAGACATTCTTTCACTCGATTGGTGCGTCTCACATGAAAGGCCTTGGTGATCTCCTGATTCATGAAGGCCTCATCGTTCAGGATATTAGCCACCATCATACGCAGGTCAAACACTTCCAGCAGCTCTGCGATGTGGGCCACCTGCATTAGCTCCTTCTCCCGCTCATCTAGTTTACCTGTATACAGGTACCGCAACACCGATCGAAATGGACCGGGCTGCATTGAAGGGTCCATGTGAACAACGGTCATTTTTCTAGGGTTGAAGGTGACGGGGTCATCCACCATTTCTTCTTGGATGCTAATGAAAGCACGACTCAAGGCTGGGAACAGACGACCGCGACGATCTCTGTCGCCTTTTAGAGTTCCATCACTGGTGCAGGCACGCAAGTTTGCTCTATCTCCATCGTCACTACTTTCACAAACGTCAAAACTAGCTGCGCGCATCAGCAAATCACGGCCAGAAAACGGTGGCCCTCTGGGTCGTTCTCGCTCTCGTTCGATCTCCTCAGGACCCCGAGGTTCGGTCAAGAAGAGGTCGTAGAACTTGGAGGAGGATGTGGCAAGGTAGATGCGATGGGCGAAGATCCTCTGGCATTCCTGGAGGACTAAGATGACGTCTGTGCAGAGCGGGTCCTCCAACAGCCGACTAGCGGCCTTCGATAGTACTGGGAGGGCGGGGGCGGAACGGGATAATGGGTGGAGGGGGTTTAGGGGGAAGGAAGGGGGCTTGGAGGAGTGGCCTTTGAACATTTCGTAAATGTGACTTCCAGAATTGGAGATGACGACGGGAAATGAGGGCTGCTCGGATAGCATTGTCGAAAACGTCCTTAACCCCGAACTGAGCAACTATGCTGGTCTCATAATAAGGGACGCCTAGTTCTTTAGCCACCTCACGGCCTTTCTCTGGCGCCAATATCTCATTGGATTTAATGGGTCTGAAACAAAAAAAACAGCATTATACTAAAGAACTAGCTTTCCTCAAAATGAAAATCTTTATCAGTCATCATTTACTCACCCTCATGATGTTCCCAACGTTCAAAACCAAAAGACTTACCACACAAGGAAAGTGAATGGGTATGGGTCAGGGGTGTCCAATCCTGCTCCTTGAGGGCCTATGTCCTGCATAGTTTAGCTTTAACCATATTCAACAAACCTGCCTGGAAGTATCTAATTGCTGCATCTGAAAGCTGAAAATGCTGTCTGCGCATCTTGAGGTAGGAAGGCAAGAAGGCACGTCCGAATCCTATTATAGTGTTACATCCTGTCTACTGAGATACCTTCATCTCATTGATTTTTGAAGGCAGCATATATGTATCCTTTCCTGCCTATGATATTCCACAATTCTGTGTGTTCAATTGACCCTTTGCAAAGACCCCCCCCCTTCATTACTGTTGCTACGTCCAACAAACCATGCCTCATGCCACACATCATGTTCTCATGCAGTAAAAGTACATTGCGGAGCAAAGAGAAAATCTCAGCTTTCCTAAATCTAAATCTCAGCTTTCAAATTTTGTTTACGTTTTTTTTTTTTTTAGAAAGTTAAAAAATAAATACCATATTTTTGTGACTCTTTAATGTGTTGTGACAGATAGCTGTAGCACCTCAGTTCAAACGGCACGTCGACCGATCATGTCTTCCTCTTTACTAGTTTACTAAGCACGAAATAAACACGAATGAACATCAGAAGGTATCTTGTTTCAACCATGGAAAGACGTCAAAACAACATTTTTCAAGTTCAAGTTCACCAACGTTAATCTACTCTCCTGTCTGGTTTGTTTGTCAGACAAAAAAGGCAGCTTCGGCATTATGATTGGTCAGATCGCCTGTCAATCAAACTCCCTGCGAAGCATCAATTCCATGACAGTTGAGCCCAGTTTGTTTGCAGATGTATGTTTGTGAACAATTGTTTCAACTTTTGATTTCATTTCTAGATAAAAATATATATTGTATTAATTAAATATTAACTTAGTTGTGACCAAAGCTTTATATATTTTATTGTAGATCATTAGACTTTTATGCTGCCTCAAAAGCCTGTCTGAAATCAGTTCTGGGAGATACCTTCATGCACAAATGATACCTGCAAAGTCATTGCTTGAAAGGGCAGAGAGGCAACAAGTCAACTGCCTAAGCTAAACTCAGCACAGTGGCCCTCCATGAAAGAGCAGGATTAGACATCCCTGGCATACAGTAAGTGCAGTTGAGCTTCAAATATGACAAGATAGCATCATTAAAATAGCAAAAATTATTTCATAAATCTCATGCACAATATTATGAAGTTACATGATAGCAGCTTTATGAGGAACAATCTAAAATGTAAGTCATTAATCACTGAAAATCTTCACCTCAACCACTGCTCTCAAATTTCATTCATGCTGTCATTTAACAAGATACATCACAAAAGTTCAGAACAACATGAGTGTGAGTATACACAGAATTGTAATTATTTTACTGTTTTAAAATATTGTTACAGACTTTGACATAGGATGCATTCCACTTCGCCTTTAGACACAAACTTGTGAACTTCCCTAAGCACTTCCCCTTGGAAGAAGCCCACTGTCATTTTGAAGTGTGTTCCACTTTGTGAAGTGGATGAAGGAAGTTTATATTGACAGACCCTCGATTTTGACCGAGGGAGCAAGTCTACTTCCTATGTACACTTTAGACAATTCCATAAACCACAGTGCAACACAACTGTGACATTTAATTTTAATGTTGTGGCGTTTAATGTAAAATGTAATTTACCCCCACCCCAAATAATTCTATGATATATAAATGATTATTTTTAATAATTAAAACACCCCAAGCATAACTATATACATATACAATGCTGCATTAAACAAATTGGTAAAGTAACAATGTAAATAATATATTATTATAATAAAACTCCATATCGGGTTCCAAGTGATCAAGGGTTTAGGACGTTCCAATTCAGTCCATTGCAAGGGTTCAGCCAGTAGTGAACACTCGTGCAACTCAATCAGCGACGTACATCCGAGTCAATGAGATGGAGAGAAGTTAACAAGGGAAGGGCATAAAACAACAAAGTGGAATGCAGCCATAGATTTAACAGTGTTCCCAAACCCGTTCCTTGGGGCACCCCAACACTACACATTTTCAATCTCTATATCTAATCGAACACGCCTGAATCAACTTACTAGATCATTAGTAAAGACTCTAAGACTTTAAATGGATTAGATCAGGGAAACATCCAGAATGTGTACTGTTGGGTACCTCAAGGAACAGAGTTGGGAAACACAGGTTTACAACATACAACTGTTGCATTTCTAGCATTAATGGCTACCAACAGTTGCATTTGCTGTCTTAATTTACCTGGCCAGTGGCCGGCGAGCTCTGTTCACTGCCTCCAGGTCAGCATACCGCAGGTCTAGCTGGCAGCCCACTAGGATAACAGGAGCTCTGGGACAGAAATGCTTGATCTCAGGGTACCACATCGTCCTCACATGGTGGAGTGAGTTTGGGTTTGCAATGGAGAAGCACAACACCACCACATCAGACCTGTTAGCAAACCAGAGACAACTCATTAACTTATACAGGTTAAAACTGTTTAGTTTTCTTGGTAACCTTTTTAGGGTCACCTTTGACTTCTACACAATGTAAGCTTTTCAGTGAGAGCAAAGTTTAATCTGATAAAGTTCTGTGGAATATGACATTATATGAGCATTTACTCATCACCATTTTTTATTAGTACAGGTATAAATAATTAACTTCACAAACCTTCACAAAAGTGGAAAAAGAGGGACAACATTAAAAATGAAGAAGAATAAAACTACCTAATCATTTATAAATTAGTATAAATATAATTAATCTAGTGTGAAGGAGAGAGGTACGCCCAGTTCCCTTTCAGTCGGTCACTACGCTTCCACTCCATACAGACGAATTGGGATCTCACTTCGAGAGACCAATCTACTTCAAGTGTAACTAAACGAGTCACCACAGCCAATTGCACATTGCTATTATTAATTGCATCCAGCTGCCGCTGATCATAGCGTGAGCATAAAAAGGCAGCCGGTGCAATGCTTACCAGCTTTTTGCTTCGGAGCAGAGCGACAACATCTTTCTGCTCCATCCAATAGTCTTCAGTGAGCTACGAGTTCACATGCTCCGCCTATGGCAACTTCTGTTATTGGCGGACGGCCGCTATACAAAAAATCGAAAAAATGGAAACGTCCTGTGTCGAGGGGGTTGGCACATTTCAGGCGCATACCCCCTATTGTGCTGCATTGGCCCATTTACCTGCCTGTGCGCCCTCAGCACTAAATTGCATGACCCTGAAGAGCAATTCTCTAAACTCTTGTCCAAAAAATAAGCTGTGCGTCTTTGTAAAGACGACGGATAGTCTTTTTAAAGATGCCGTTTCACCCGTGCGTTTCTGGATGCGGTTGTTACCTGGCAGCAAAAAATTGGAAAATGATGGTCAAATCCTCAAAAAATCTAAGCTCCGAGGCTGGCATTAAACACGCTAAATGGTAGAGCGTAATAGACGACAAAAAAAAGGATGAGTCCTGTTCCCATTGCGGTAAGATGACTATCTCGGATCGCGGCCAGGCTCCGTTTCCCTCCAGGGGTTCTGGAGCTCCGTTGCCCTTGCCAGCGCTCTAGTGTTCGTCCTGGCGGCAGGTTGGTCTGAGTGTTACAGTGGTGGCAAACCCCTCAGGGAGCCAACCCTCGGGGGACCATCGCTCCTCTAGTGCTTCGCAACCAGTTGAGCCGCTAAAGGAATGCGCTGGACCCTCTTTAAAGAGCGTACCAGCGGTATCCTTCACTGCTCCTCCCGACGACCGGATGTCGATCACTGCATCGGAGGTAGAGCTCTCTGGAGATGAAGATTTCGGCTGCGCAAAAAATACCGCCCTCCCGTGACAGTGGGCAAGTCCGGAATCGATCCAGAGATGTCGGCTATGCTTTCCAGGGCCGCTGATAGGGTAGGGCTCGAGTGGAAACCTCCACTGCGTCCTGGGCCCTCGAGGTTGGACGATTTGTTTCTTTCCCCTCGGGGTGGCTCGCACTGGTTCTCAGCGCCCTGCCTCAGTGCCTTTCTTCCCGGAGGTGCATGAGGAGCTCACCAGGTCATGGACAGCACCTTTTACTGCCGGAAACCGAACTGCTGGTTCCTCCTACCTCCCCACCCTCGACGGTGGTGCAGCTAGGAGGTATACAAGGGTCCCCCCGGTGGAGCGGTCGGTTGCGATGTAATTGTGTCCTAATACTGCCTCCACCCGGCAGGGCAAACCGTGTTTCCCCTCCCGGGTCTGTAGGTACTTGTCTGGCCAGCGATGCTTATACGGCCTGTGTAGAAGCTGCCTTCGCCTTACACACTACAGTGTTACTACAACGCGTGTCTACACTTGTGGTCCATAGTCGCTCTCTGGCTGGTGTCTGGTTGATATGAGGGACGCCGACAAAGTTCAGTTCCTTAATGCCCCTGTGACCCAGACCGGCCTCTTCGGCGACGTGGTCGAGAGCTTGGCCCAGCAGCTTTTGGCTGCACAGAAGCAGACTGAGGCGATTTGTCACATCCTGCCCCTGCGGGCAGCTGCTGCCTCCACCCATCCGCCGGCTGCAGCACCCCAGCCTGCTCGTCGCCGAGGGTGGCGCCTTGCGTCCGCCCCTGCTCCCGCGCCACATCCGCCTCCAGCAAGCGGCGCCGTGGAGAGGCCGCCCCACCCGTCCAGACCCCTGTCAAACCTGGCGGTGAGCGAAAGAGCAAGAGGCCCCGGGACGGGTGACCCAGAGAGGGAGGAAGCTGCTCTTTGGGGATTGGTGAAGGCACCTCTCCCTCCCCCGGAGGAGGGCCGGGTGGAGAATCTGGAAAATCTCGACGAGAGAGTGGTTTTCTCTATCTCTGGGTCTAAGGAGGGCACGGAGAGTCGCGGACGGCCCAACACAGGACCTCACTAATCCTCCTCCTTCGCCAGCCGGCAGCAGCAAGCGGTTCGAGAGCGTCAACAAAGGCTCTACTCACGCACCCTCTGCCAACCTGTGGAACCAGGTAAGCGTTGCACCGTACACTCAGACCCCTCTCTGGTCCGCTCACAAGCTGCCCGAGTTCGGTCCCTGCGTTCCACCTCGCTGCCCCACTGCGGGTACGTCGGTGGTTCCACTGGTCCTGCTTGCACGGTGTCTGGGTGCCTGGCTAGTGCTACCCAACCCGTCTTGTTGGCTTCTGTGGACCATCAGCCTCGGCTATGTGATTCAGTTCGCCCGGCGTCCCCCCAAGTTCAGCAGCATCTGCTTCACAACATTGAAGCCGATGCTCCTGTCTTGCGTGCGGAGATCACAAGTCCTACTGGCGAAGGATGCGATAGAGCCAGTCCCTCCAGCCGATATGAGGACAGGGTTTTACAGCCCTTACTTCATTGTACCCAAGAAAGGCGGTGGGTTACGACCAATCTTGGACCTGCGTGTCTTGAACCGGGCCCTTCACCGGTTACCGCTCAAGATGTTGACGCAGAAACGCATCTTCGGGTGCATCCGTCCCCAAGATTGGTTTGCAGCGATCGACCTGAAGGACGCGTACTTTCATGTGTCGATCCTTCCACGCCACAGACCATTTCTGCGGTTTGCGTTTGAAGGACGGACATACCAGTACAAGGTCCTGCCCTTCGGGCTGTTCCTGTCTCCCTGTGTTTTCACGAAAGTCAGGGAGGGGACTCTTGTTCCCCTCAGAGAGCAGAATGTCCGCATCCTCAACTATCTCGATGATTGGCTTATACTAGCACAGTCTCGGCATCAGTTGTGCGAGCACAGGGACCTGGTGCTCCGGCGCCTCAGCCTGTTGGGTCTTTGGGTCAACTGGGAAAAGAGCAAACTCTCCCCGACGCAGAGGATATTTTCTCGGTACGGAGTTGGATTCGGTCGAACAGAGGAACGTGCGTGGTCGGTGCTGACCTGCTTGAATTCGTTCAAGGCCAGGACAGCAGTCCCACTGAAACTTTCAGAGGCTCCTGGGGCATATGGCAGCTGCAGCGGCAGTTACGCTGCTGGGGCTATGCATACTGACTCTAGCACGTGCTAGTCCAATGGACAATACGCGGATGTTGCGTACATCAACTGACAAGGTGGTCTGCGCTCCCGTCGCATGCCGTAACTCGCCCGCCACCTCCTCCTTTGGTTTCCCCCCCAGTGAGCCTTCTTGCACAGAAGCTGTGCAAGGTCAGGGAGGACGAGGAGCAGGTCCTGCTTGTGGCGCTGTATTGGCCTACTCGGACCTGGTTCCCCGAACTAATGCTTCTCGAGACAGCCCCTCCCTGGCAGATTCCTCTGAGGAAGGTTCTACTGACTCAGAGACGGTGCACCCTTTGGCACCCGTGTCCAGACTTCTGGAAACTGCATGTCTGGTCCCTGAATGGGACGCGGAGGTTCTAGTTGACCTACCCCAAGAGGTAGTTGACACGATCACTTCAGCGAGAGCACCGTCTACAAGACACAAATACGCTTTGAAGTGGAACCTGTTCGTCGAGTGGTGTTCTTCTCACCAAGAAGACCCCCGGAGATGCCCGATCAGGGTTATGCTTTCCTTTGCAGCAAGGGCTGGAGCGAAGGCTGTCTCCCTCCACCCTTAAAGTTTATGTTGCTGCAATCGCTGCTAACCACTACCCCGTAGAAGTAAGTCGTAGGTAAGCATGACCTGGTCATCAGGTTCCTTAGAGGGGCCAGGAGGTTGAATCCTACCCGGCCCCCATCTATACCCCCTTGGGACCTGTCTCTAGTGCTTAAAACACTACAGCAGGGCCCATTTGAGCCTTTGCAGTCAGTCGAGCTAAAGTTTCTTTCATTGAAAACTCTGCTCCTGCTTGCACTGGCCTCTGACGATTCGTGCCTAGAGTTTGGGCCGGCTGACTCCCAGGTAATCCTGAGGCCCCGGCCCAGCTATGTACCCAGCCCTAGCTTTGCTCTGTCCCGTCCGGGCCTTGAGGTGCTACGTAGACCGGATACAAAGCTTTAGGTCCTCAGACCAGCTTTTTGTCTGTTACGGAGGCCGGCAGAAGGGGAAGGCCGTCTCAAAGCAGAGGATGACCCACTGGATTGTGGATGCTCTATTTCGTCCCTCAGCCTATCAGGGCTTCACAGGGTTGTGTGCCCTGCCCGCTCAGGTTGCGAGCTCTCTCTACTAGGAGTGTTGCATCCTCCTGGGCGCTGGCTCGTGGCACCTCGCTGACAGGTATTTGTAAAGCTGCGGGCTGGGCGACCCCCAACACGTTCGCTAGATTCTATAGCCTTCGTGTGGAGCCGGTTTCCTACTGTTGATACTGGCACTGAGAGGCCCCGGTTAGTGTCCAAGTGGAACAGGTACGTTTACCCAGTGTTATCCAATCTCACTGAGTGGGTAGTGTTATGACAATGGTGAATGTCCTTCTTGTTGCGAGCCCACGGCCTAACCAAAAGGGGCGCAGGGCTTGCATAGGTGCACTGGAGACGGTGGCCGCACTCCATGTCGCTTCGGTAGAATCCCAATGTCGTCGGTCCGAATGACGACCCTAGTGACCGACGAACGGGAGCACCTCTCGCGGTAACATTGGTTACGTCGCTAAGTTCACCGCACGAAAGTGTCAACTCGCGGTTGGTCCACAGAAAATGAGAGGATAGGACAAATGAGGGAACACGTCACGGGGTACACCGTCGCTGCCATAGTCTGTCTGTGTTGCCAGCACAGACTGAAGCGCGGTAAAAAAGCTGATAAAAGCGTGAGCATCAAAAAGGCAGCGCCCACCTGAAGATCGACGCCGGCATAACTGGCTGTCCTCAAAGAGCCTCGTGAAAACCTGGTATGCATTGCACCATTTGCACTTTTTTGGCTGCCTTTTTATGCTCACGCTGTGATCAGCGGCAGCTGGATGCAATAATCGCCTGCCAATGTGCATTGGCTCGTTTAGTTACACTCTAAGTGTATTGGTCTCTCTGGCGAGATTCCCAATTTGTCGGTCACTGACTTGATGTCTCTGTTCCCTCCTTCAGGGAACAAGGGTTACATATGTAACCAAGATGTCACCTCCATACGCAAATCTGGCGTTCCTGTATGGTCACCGGAAAAAGTGTCCAGGAGACCCAAGTACACGCTTACATCATCCACCACATCCCTGGACCTTTCTAGAACCTGGCCGGAGAAACACACCTATCACATGCATGGAGATTTACCCGAGAAACTGAGTATGACACATTTTTCAACATTTTATCAGATTACTTATCAGGGAAATTATCGAAAGTAGCTACCATCACACGTTGCATCATCATTTCTTTCATATATTTATTTTATGAATAAGAATATGGCAGCAGGCATTCCTCACCTCCTGGCAGACTCTGTACTGATCTATTGCCCAGACAGTGGGCACATGTGTGGCAAGTAGCTGGTATTGTGTAAGCGTTGCGTTACAGGCCCGGGCACAGATAAGACGGGTCTTTCCAACTGCATTGTCTCCAACCACCACACACTTGATAGTCTCGACATTTGGCCTCTCATAGTCCATGTCAGAATCCATAAAATGGTGCCTTTCACACACCACCACACACACACACCACCACACACACACACACCAAACATACACCATTAATAAAGAGAGAGAGGAATTATATATATATATATATAGATATCTATATATCTATATATAGATATATATATATCATATATATTATTAAGATAATATAATATAATATACACTGTATAATAATTATTCGAGCCATAATGTGGGACCCTCAAAGCTGTAAGAAAAAAATATTGCCAAGCCACTACTACAATGCACAAGACATAGACATGTGAGTATTGGTGTTTGATTGATTGCATTATTGAAAATAAATGGTCAGTGGCAATGAATGCCATTTTTGGTCTATCTATCTACTATCTACTATCTATCTATCTATCTATCTACAGTATCTATCTATCTACATAATAAATAAATACATAAATAAATAAATATATATATATACAATTCACAGACACAATGCCTTTCTATGATGAATATATTTAGATATTTTTAGTTCAAAAAGATGAGAATATTTATGATTTCAAATTCATGACATATAAAAAATAAAAAAGGTAAACTTTTATTTACAATAATAATTAATATGTCTTCACTCAAATGCATTGCAGGTCCAAGAAGAATTATGTTATTACTTTTTTATAACACATGAAATTACTAGTCATTAAACTGAACATTTTCTTGACCAAAACAGGAAAACAAAAATTAAATTTCTAAGAATGTGGCACATAAAAAAATTCCAATCCCATGACTGTCATAAGCAAATTCTCAGTTATTCTCACATCCCGACTTCCTCCATTCCCCCTTTTAAAAGTGATCTCTGTAATTGTGGAGTTTCAAACAGACCTGATTCAACATGTTGAGCAATTAGAACGGCAACACATGAAATTAATAAAGGAACGACAGCCCTACTGTCTCTGTATCGATGCCAATGGCATCTAATGAGGCGTCAGAGCCCTAAGGTACACCGGTCCCATTTCAGTTGTGTACTAAATGTTTAACTTCCATGCAAATAAATTAATCACTTGCACCAACACAAATAGACATACAGTTGTTCAAAAACATCCCATAAATTGAGTTTGGTCATTAAGGCAGTGTAACTTCAATAGAAAAACAGACCTCATTTACTTTCAGTATATTGAAAGTGCACATGATATTCTTCAAAAAATAATGTTTTGTTTTCCACAGAAGAAAAAAGTTATGCAGTTTGTAACGACATTGGGGTGAGTAAATGATGAAGTATTCGTTTTAAGTGAATTATTCCTGTCATGGTGAGTGATAGAATTTTTAATTAAGCTCAAAGCTGTTACCAGCTTCACCATCACAAAGCTTACGACGTCACTAGAGGTAAAAAAGCTGATGGGGTTACCAGCTGGGTGATCCCAAAAACAGAGGAACAGATGCTAATGATAAAGTGCAGCTGGGATGAGATGTTGCCATTGTTTTTTTTGTTGTTGTTGTTTTTTGTCCCCCTGAATTTATCCTGTAACAGATGTGTTCCATTAAACTAGTGCATCCCAATATGCTTACTTATGCACTATTCTGTGCCATTTTGAGTATAAATAGTAAGAGTAGTGTGTTCACACCCTATGGTTCACACCAAAAATTCTGAAAATAAAAAGTGCACTAGAAATTACGTACTGGAGGGGGCGGGGCTATCAGACTCTGACGTTGGATGACAAAATAGTATTATATAATTCATACACTAGGTGGTTGAATAAATACTGCATGAAGTGTATAGTGCGTCACGCATTACACAACTCTACTCAAAGCAGAAAACTTAAAAGGATAGTCCATCCAAAAATCTGTCATCATTTAGTCATCCTCATGTTTTTCCAAACCTGTATATATTATTAATAAGATAAACTAATTAAGTATTATAGTATGCAGTATATATACTGTATATGTGTGTGTGTGGGGGGTGGGGGGGGGGTGTAATCAAAATATTGATGTGAAATAATGTTCCATCGTCATTCAGCATAACATATATTTATGTAAAAATGAAACAACAATAGTTATTCTGACCTGTACTTATTAAAATATATAAAAGAAAAAGTGATCATACAAAATTTTATTTAAATGATTATAAATTCTGACAAAAATAAAGAAATAAAAATAAAGCAGTATTAAACTTGTATTGTTTTGATGCTTAAGCCCCACACATAATCAGATAGCTAATGGTCATAAACGTAGGTATATGCCACATTTAATCAATATGGGTGCATTAGTCCATCAACAGTTCCGGCAGTTGATACACACTCACGTGACAGAAATATTGATTCAATCACGAGCGCATTATCAAAAATCCACTAACGTTACTTCACCTTCAATTCTGTAAATAGGCCTACACCATCGCAATCACAATAGTGCAGGCATAAGCATTCTCAGCTCTAGATTATGTCGATCGGAAAGAGCCTACATTCAGTTGAATACGAATAATATTAAGTTATGTAACAGATACTGGTGTATTATTACCTCGTGTCTTGAAAATGGAGCTTGCTCGTATAGCAGCACAGCCTTTGGTTTCCAAGGAAACGGAATTTACTCTTCCTCTATTACTGAACCAAGACCTTCTCATATTAATGCAGTGTTATTCCACTAATATTCTAATCCTAAATGGGTAAAAGCGTCAAATTAAGGAGCATCTTCTTAAACTCCGACTGACTGATGAAAACTATCCATCTCACTCAAAACTAGAGCACAATCTGAAGCGTTACGCCTTTCAAGAGCTGCCACAGTGTTACCTAATGATGTACGATATTTGCTAGTAAAGATAGTAAGGTCGAACTTCCAAAGGGTGGTCACTTAAACCATTTATTTATTTATTTATTTACTCGTTTTATTTTAGAATTTATTATTTAGGCTATAGTGATTAGATATTATTAAAATAACTTAAAAATATAAAAAATAAAATAGGTAAATGTACTAAAATAATGTAATATTAAAAATATATATTTAAATTGACTCAAATAAAGTAGCCTAATATATAATTTTTTTACCAATTAAAATATATTTGACATAATTCAGTTAAAAAGCAGGCTATGTGTAATGGACAAATTAACTAAAACCACTGACACAAATTACTTTTTTTTTGGACACTCGAATGATACTGAAGGATGATATTGCCTATCCCGTTTGCAGTCACAGAAAACACTACAGCAGTAGCTTTTGTATCTGCCATGTAAAACCAGATGTATTTCTGATAACATACAGCAGCATCGATTGGATCTTAACCGTGGTGTAGCCGCATTTTCTGAATGAAATAAAGTGTGTTCTGCCTCACTACACAGGCTATTATGTAACCGCGGATGTCTCCTTGAGAAATGACACTTAAAGTGTCGTCTTAATACTAAATAACAGCCACTTAATGTCCTCATAAAGCAGTAAGTAAATAGAGAGACACACAGAGGCTGCGGCTGCTCTTACCGCATCACAGGGAAGTGCTGCATCGGCTCGGCCGATATGGGGAAGCGACAGAAGAAATGCATCGGCTGTGGCTGGAGACTGAGGAAAGCTGGAGCTCAACTTCATTTTCGGATCAAGAAAACACGGCTTGGAATCGCTGCCGCCAATCAAACCGCTTGCGAGAGGAATTGCTCTTCGTTTCTCAAACGCCATCGGATGAATCGTTGACTTTGGGCCGGACAGACTGCTCTTGGTGTTTCCTCAGTTACCGTACGAACTGTACAACACAGGCACAGCAACACAGCTCTGCCCATTCACAGCACGCATACAGACACAGCAGCACTTCCCATTCACTGTCTAACACAAACACACACACACACACACACTGCCTCTCACTTGATCAATCTCTCTTTAACAATGTGACCTATGGATAATGAGGCAATATTTGTGTTTCCTCAGATTTTTTTAAGACTAAGGGCCTAAGACTAATTCTGTCAGAACCACTATCGTCAAAGATGATTGACACTTAGCATACAGTTTGGATTGGCGGTATGGTTCTGTTCTGGGCAAGAACTCCCTGCGCATCCATGCAGTCTAGCATGGATGAGAGCATGGATGAGAGCAGCAATAATACCCCCAGGATAAACAGAACAGAACCAACTTAAATGTATTGCAGATACTGTTAAAGTTCAATCATTTAATGTACACATTTAGAATTAGTCTGATTTAAGGAGAATCAGCAGGCTGAATCCCGACTGACAGAGGAAGATTTGGGATGGAGGAGGGTAATTAGCTATTGAGCAATGCGAAAACTGCTGATAATACTGAGGGACCTTATATATGAATGCTTAGATAGGTGTCGTATTCCTATAGGTAGATGGGGATCAGCTGAAGGTCAGCGGATGCGAGCTTGACTAACGTGACCTGCCAGAACTAACGCTACGCTTGATGTCTAAGGGCCTAATCTGGTTTTAAAAGTAAGCACCACCTGATTAACTAATCTAGATTTGATACATAGAAAACATGGAGAATTTAGGCACAAAATATGACACTACAGTAACAAAATATAGGTTGTTTAGTTGATAAACCCCAGCACCAGGCTTCTGAAAACATGTTAAAACATGACCTTCTGAGATTATAGGCTGTCTGTGTGTTAATATTTATAACGTGACAAACAATCCTGATGTAAAGGGTTATTCAAGGTTAAATCTAAATTTAAGTCACCTGAAGTCAATGTGAATTGTTTGTGCTATAAATAAATAGTGCTGAATAAATGGTTTCATAAATAAATAAAATGGCTGTTGAGATGGTATTCTTTTTTGAACTTGGACTTAGATACAGTATTGAATACATGTCATGACTTAACAAGTGCAGTGCATAGGCTCTTACAAATCGCTGAAAGCAGAATCGACATCTTTGCAATGCAGATGTGACACATTTTGTAAATAAAAAATTTGAAATGATGGGAAAAAATTAAATGAAATATGAAACTAAAACCACCAGTGTGTGGCAGCATATCATTAGTCAGTCAATAATTCATTCAGTGTTTTTGCTGTGGCTTTATTAGGAACAATTTGCAAAACTGAGCAAAAACAGACATATTAATTCACTTAATATTATGTCAGAAATTTTGTTTTAAAAATACCTTTATACAACAGTTTGTCTGGGACCTTACCCTTAAAACTTAATTTAACTTTCGACTTAAAGGTTTTGTTCACCCAAAAATGAAAATTAGCCCATATTTTACTCACCCTCAAGGCATTCTAGGTGTATATGACTTTCTTCTTTCAGGGTGAATCCAGTCGGAGTGATATTAAAAATTGTCCTTCCTTGGTCTTCCAAGCTTTATAATGGCAGTGGGCGGATGTTTTTTTCAACAGTCCAAAAGTAGTCAAATGAAGCACATCCATCCATAATAAAACCTGCCTCACATGGCTCCGTTGCCATTACGGAGGATGATGTAGCACGTATGCGTAGAGAATTGGTACAGCTGTGTCTGTATTTTGTAAATCTGATCAAAGTAATGACTCTTCGGAGATATGAAGGATGCAATGCTACTTTATGGGTACTCAAAATTCATGAGATTGGCAGAAACTGTGTGTGTTATGTCCCCTTTAATGGTTATGTCATTCAGCCCCTGATATTCAATGCTGTGACACACAGATCCATCCTTCTTTTTCATGAAGAGGAACCCTGCCCAAGCTGGAGACAATGAGTGATGGATGATGCTGGCTGCCAGAGATTAGAGACATATACTTCTCCACAGCCATTTGTTTGAGAGCTGACAAGGAATAGATTACCTTGATGCAGAGAAGTGCTTGGGAGGAGATCAATGGCACAGTCATATGGTCAGTTTTGGAGTTGGAGGTGGCTCAAGACCAACCACAGATTGTGGTACACTGCTGGGACTCTGGACAAATCCGCAACCTCCTCCAGTAAAACAGAGACAGACAGGAGAGGGGGCAGGACTATGATCCAGGATTCTGAAGCCACCGTTAAGTCAGACAGGATGAACACTAGGTCCTCCCTGTGGTTGCGTGATAATGAAATTCCTCGGAGCTGTGATGCAATGATGGTGGCCAGCTCACAACCATTAAGGCAGGGGTGCCCAACCTCGGTCCTGGAGGGCCGGTGTCCTGCAGAGTTTAGCTCCAACCCCAATTAAACACACCTGAAACAGCTAATTCAAGCTTACTGGGCATACTAGAAACTTCCAAGCAGGTGTGTTTGATTAGGGTTGGAGCTAATCTCTGCAGGACACTGGGCCTCCAGGACCGAGTTTGGGCACCCTGAGTTAAGGGAATGTGCTGGGACTTGAAGGGGCGATGCCATTCTTGATGCCCACCTTGCATGGAATTGTCCAATGTTTCTGCGTCAATCAAATAGCACTGAACAGGCAGGAGAGTATGGGGGCTAAGATATGGGGACATGAATGTTCCACTTGCCAGGACTCCCCTGGTTGCTGATGAGTGAGGGCTTTACTTAATACTAATACTTAATACTAATACTCTTAATACTAATAAGACTGAGTGTGTTGTATTTGGACCTTCTTCTGCTTCCAAGGAAATTATTTGGCCGCTGTGAAGATAAGTGTTTCAGATCATGTTAAGAATTTGGGTGTTATAATGGATTCAGCCTTACTTTTAGATAAACAGGTTACTAGTGTTGTGAAGGCTGCATTTTATCAACTCAGAATCATTTCTAAGCTGAAATAATTTATCTCGTTTAAGGACCTGGAGACTGTTATTCATGCTTTTGTATCATCGTGCATTGACTACTGTAATTCTGTATATATAGGTATTTCACAGGGTCAATTATCTCGTCTTCAACTAGTACAAAATGCTGCTGCCAGACTTTGGACTCACACAAAGAAGAGAGAGAGAGAATTACTCCAGTTTTGGTTTCTTTACACTGGTTGCCTGTAGAATTTAGAATTGAATTTAAGGTTTTGCTGATGTGTTTTTAAAGCGTTGCATGCATTGCTCCAAAAATATATTGTGAGATTGATTCCCCGTCTCAAAATTTAAGAACTGAGATCTTCGAATCAGATGATTCATTCATGTTCCAAAAACGATGATAAAGATCAAAGGGTGGATAGGGCTTTCGCAGGGGTGGCTGCTGCCGCGATTATGGAAACCCTATCCATGCACATTAAATCTTCCCCATCTGTGGAACGCTAGATTTTGTACCTTTTTGTTAGAGCTTTTAGAATTGATTAGAGGGACCAGGGGGCCGTATGTATAAAGCTGCTCAGAGTACAATTGTAGTCTTAAGTGTGTCAAAATTCTTAGAATGACATCATTTACTCCTATTCCTTAGAATTAAGGAATAAGTGTGATTCATAAAGGTACTAAGTGTTAGACTGGGTCTCAGCTTACTAAATATTTAAGAGGGAGCTGAGAGGGTCTCCTAACCTAGTTACGGAGGTAACAGATGGCAGCAATAAGGAGGAGACACATTCCACGAAGGACAGACATATTGGCAGTTATATGTTTGATAAAAAATGATACAACTGATAGCGCCAAAGAATAGTCAATCTTTTATAACTGACCAAGTTAAGAAATGTAATTACTTATTCCCTCTACAAATCAATGCTCTACTCAGGAAATTAACAGTAGTAACATTTTTTGGCATGGACAATTGGAAAAATCAGCAAGGCCGGTTATGAAACAGTTAAGCAGTGGTCTTCAAGATATTTTGTGGCACTAATTCCATAATAAACAATTGACGCTGAGGAAAGACTAGTGCAACATATGTACAAAAATCTTTAACACCATTGTTTTTTAAATAAGGTTGTTGAAGTGAAGATGTTTCAAATTTCTCTAGGCCGGACATCAATTTTGGTCCACTACTATATGGCAGTGCAAGTCAAGTCAAGTCAAATGATTCAGATAGCGCTTTTAAAAATATAGATTGTGTCAAAGCAACTGAACAGCTTTAATTAGTAAAATAGTGTGTCAATAATGCGAAATGACAATAGTAAACACTAATTTTCAGTTAAAGACAGTTCATCATTCAATTCAGTGATGTGATCATCCAGCTCAGTTCAGTTTAAATAGTAACTGTTGCAATCATTGCATTATAGTCAACGATATCGCTGGAAATGAAGGTCATTGGAAGGTGTGCGGCAAGGAACCAAAACGGCATCGGTGACAGAATGGAGAAAAAACCTTTGGAGAAACCAGGCTCATTCGGGGGGCCAGTTCTCCTCTGACCAGACGAAACAAGCAGTTCAATTGAACTTCCACACCCTGAGTCACAACCATACTGCAAAAACCAGCCAGCTTTTAGGGATGGCTTTCCTGGAGTGGTTGGAGCCGTTGTGGTGTATGTATTGTGCTCACGTCTTGATCCAACTGAACCGAGGAGTGATACATATAAACAATTTCCCAGCATAGTAATATCACTGTGATAGATTTTGTGTACCCTTGCAAAGGCATTTTTTACAAATACATTTAAATATTAAACATATTTCAGTGTCTTAAGTAAATTATTTATTTCTAGGTAAATTTTAACTGATTGGTTTTGGGCTGCTGTGATCCACATGAGCAGGCTCACTTGGCTGTTGCAGAGGCGAGGGGCAGCCATTTTGAGTGACATCATGGTAGTTTTAGACCAACACTTAAGTGTCACCTCAGTAACACTTAAGAAGCAGTCGTAGCTTACTGAAGTTGCTTTAGTCTCTTTATAAAATGTCTACTACTCTAGTCCTATATTTTAAAAGAATTTTTTTACACTTAAGTTTGAGAGTTTTATACATACAGGCCCAGGTTTTATATTTTAAGTGAATCTGTTTGTGTGACTGTATGTAATGTTGCTGGAAAGCACTTTGGTCAACGGGAGTTGTTTTAAATGTGCTTAGAAATGAAAATGTGGTATGTTTTGTATTTAACTGACAGGACAGAACAGCAGTATGACTGGTTGACACCGATCGGACAGACACTGACCCTTACGTTTTCAACTGGGTTGGTGCTGGAGGGTCTGGTGCCACATGTGGTGGGTGTATGTAGGTGTGGCCCATACTCGTACACGAGGTGGTTGCATTTCCACTGGCAGGGAGCAGAACCCTCTATGTCATCAACATGTGACTGAATTTTTTGGGGCTTGTTGGTCTTGGTGGATACAGTTTAGCCGGGTTGATCTCTACTGCCGACCACTGCTGAACTGACATATTTAATTGTTTTCAATGTTGTTAATTCACTTAAACTCCAACAGCTTTTAAAAATGGCACCTTTCAAATTGTGGTCTGTAGTAGAACTCGGCCTACTGACATCATAGGTCTCTTGTTTGTGACCAGCAAAGTTTCGGGGCCGGTTCAGAACCAGGATGTGGGCACCGGCCCAGGAATTATTTGAGTGGAAAAGCACAGTCCGGTTCCCAATTGGGCTCCGGCTCCGACACCGGCACCATCCCCGGTGGACAAGCAGCATCATCTCTCCAATACTGCTTCCACCGATACCAGAATGTGATGTCAAGATTTGTTTGGGAGAGGAAAAGTAGTCAGAATCAGGTGAGTGTCAAAGCCAGAGTGACAGTCTGATTAAATCCAAAGGTGACTCATTTTCAAGATCAGTGGCAGGTAGAGGTCAAAACCAGGAAATAGTCCACTCAATTGACTAGATCAGAGATCTGAGCCAGAATTAGTACAAGGACATAGTAGATGATCAAACTAGGAGAAGTCAGGGCCCATATTCACAAAACATTTTATCTTACCGCTATGAGTTCTCCTAAATAGCAGTAAAAGTTTTTAGCTAAAACCTATTCACAAAGCTGCTGAGACAAACTTTTACTAAGGAATATAGAGAAGTCTTAAGCTAAGAGTAAGGGGGCGGGGTTGACCTCCTTGCTATGGATGATGTCAGCATGCTTACTAACTATGCACACAGTGATTGGCTGATAGTCTCTGTCAGAGATTTATAGAAATATTGTAGAGTGTAATATTATGTCGCCATATCAACAAGGTTTAAAAATAAAATTTTTGCCATATTCAAAGATTTAAAAAGGCAGACTAAGTGTCACTAATTAAACAAGTATATGTTCAGCTAGTTGTCAGCCTCTTACATGTGTGCTTCTCGTAAACAGTTAGCAGATATGCATATAAAGAGCCTTTTAATTAACAGAGTAGAATAATCATGGCTGATAGTACGACGTTGTGCAAACGTAAAAGAAAATCAAACTGGACACAAGAACAGCTGTTACTTCTTGCCCAACTTGTTAATGAAAACAAGGACATAATCAAATTAAAGGAAAATTTGGAGTTGGGATAACTTCCAAAACCAAAAAAGATGCATGGGAAAACATATGTGTGCAAATAAATACAGCGTGTTTCTAAAATGTTTACATTCCGAGGCAGATTGCCAGCAACAGCCATTTTAGCCCGGCTGAAAAAAAAACCAGAGAACCATACAGAGTTGTAATGGTTGTATGGTTATAATGGGGAATTTACGCTGGTTTTTGGGCACCGTAATGGTGCCTGTTGGTCTACTGGTAATGGGTCAGCTTCCATTGGTGTCTGGTAAAAACCACTAATGAAACATGCCCCAAAACACACTACAGGAAACCATTTTTTTAATGATGACTAATGGTTAAAAAGTTGAGGTTGGTAAAGATAGTAATTGGTTATTTTTGGTGCCAAACATTAGCATTTCTTTGATGGTTTCTATTGTTTTGTTCAACAGGGAGGATAGGCATAGTTTGTGGCTTGGTCTTAGTGACTTATGAGTCCTCTTCACTACTCCTAATGTTTCACAGATTAGGAGCTATTTTTAAAGCTAAAATGCTTTGTGAAAATGAGAGCAAAAATTTAGGAGTCCTAAATTTAGGACTGACACGCCCATTATTTTTTAAGATTTTCTCCCAAATCTGCAAGTTATGAGCTACTTTTAGTCTTAAGATGTTTTGTGAACAACATGGTAACCAGGATTCCTCTGGCAAAACTAGGCAGAGATACAGCGTGAAAATGGAATGGACAAGACAAGATAAACTATACCAATAGGACAGTAAGCATGAAGGTTAAGAAAACACAGAGCAGAGAGGAGAGTTTAAACCACTGTCATATTTGTGGAAATATCAGCATTTCATTATTTTTCTATTGAATTGTTTCTTGATTTTTCATTATTTTTCTATTTTCATAACCTTGTGCACAGGGCTTGTAAAGTCAAATTAAACTGTATAACTCTCAAAGCTATTACCCTTCTGAATACATAATCATATACCATCAATAAAATGTCTTTATTTAGCTTGAGATGACAACGCAATTATAGAATTACCCCTGTATTGCAGGTTATGACAACTGTTGCTGTAGTGCGTCTGTGGTTTTTACACATGCATACTCGTATGATTTCTGATAGGGAAGTGAGGAAAGGTCATTACTAACGGTAGAACAGAAACACACAGTAAGAGAGAAAGAGAGAGAGAAAGTTTTGTTGCTTGACAGATAAGGTTCATTTCACTTTTAGCTATAGAGCAGTGACAGTGGCATATGCCCGGCGACAGAGAGTCAGTCACTAGTATTGTACTAAAAATTATGGGCACTAAAGTAAAAAATACAGAGATACCATTGTCTCTGGAACAGTTTCACATCTCTGAGGATTATGGGTTTATTCTTCCTGAGCCTCTGGTAGGTCATGATTCTTACTGTATAGCATTTTGTTAGCTGCATCAAATCATTTTTTAAATACATTTTTATGTTTTTTACACCTTGTAATAAGAATGTATTGGTGTCTTATGCAATGTACAATATAAATTAGCCTTTTCCTTACCAACCAAAAGAAGCAACTGATTGCTCTCAGGTAAAGCTACAGTTCTGGCATTACTTGTTATAGTTTGGTAACACACTGAGAGTGTCCAAATTGCTGTGCTAGTGAGAAGGATTTAACAAACTATTAATTTGCATTCATATAGTCAGTATATTCAGATAGAGTAAGCCTGAGTGTTTGTATAAGAAAGCATTAGACTTCGACACTGTTTGCTTTCTAAGTGACCTTTATCTATTTGCTTTAATGGTAAATAGGTTTATACAAAACTTTGCTCTCCAAAGATGCAATTTTATCATTGCAGTAGTTCACATTCAGAAGCCAAGGAAGCAGATAGACAGTGATCTTAGAAAACTATCTAGACCAAATTAGTAGGAATTCAGTGTAAATTTGAGTCGTCCAGTCAATTTCTTTAGCTTCCAAGGTAGTAAACTGTTAACTTTGACTTACAATTAGTATCTGGGATTATGTATCTCTTTCAATGATTGGTGGAAAACTAAGAATCCACCTCAAGATCACTTTTGAACTGTGTACTCTGTCGTATTCAACTCTTTGGCTGAAAAAAAAAGCATAAATGTATTGTAAATTTTATGGATATATGATTTGACGTAAACTGAATATTCAGTGTGTGTAGGATTTCCTCATCAAATGTACATTTGCATAAATACAAAGTTCTGTCATGAAACTATAGATTTTGCAGGCTGATAGGTTCTAATTCAATATGATTTAATAACATCATTATTCAAATGGCACAGCATCAGCAGCCAATGAGCTTGCTGCTGTACATTCAAAAACTAGTGTCTGCTGTAGCTGTAGCAGTTGCAGTGCACTTCAGAAGCCCTCCACCTCCCCAGCTCCACCTGTACAGATCTGCTACTGGGTAATTTCATGTATGCTTTATATATAGGGATTATTTCATGTATGTTATATGCTCACAGCAGCATGTCTGTGGCGGTATTGGCAGTAGCAAATCTCAGTACTAGATTTAAACACATTAATATTGTAATGTATATAACCATACTAAACTAGTAGTCATGACAGAACAGTAAATGTAATGAATAATGATCAAAAATATATATTACATTGCACATACTACATACGTCTACATTGTGTTTCAGAGAGACCTGCCGGTGTACTATAAGCCCTGGATGGACATTGCCAGGAATGTGCCAGAACTCATCTCCTCCCATTCTTTGCGCCTCAGAATTCATGATGTATGAGCTTTCATAATGAAATAATTTTACCTACACAGAGAAAGAGAAATAAGCAGCACATTAACATTTTGCTTTTCCATTCAGAATATAACCATTCTTCAGCGTTTTGATTGACTGATTAGATTGTTATATATTAATTTCATTAAACAGTATACTTTTCCTTTCATTTTCCTTTCTGCCTTTTCATTCTGCTTTGCTTTCCTTTCATTTTCATTTGAGGAATTACAAGTACAAAGCCTATATGGGGATTTCATTGTTTAACCTTTTCGGAGCCAAATTATGTTCCAGTTACACAAAAATGAGATTTATGACATCTTTTGTAGTTATAAATTAAAATCGTTCAAATTAAAATGAATTACACCCTCTAAAAAATGCTGTGTTGTTTCAATCCAACTTTGGCTCAAATATGGACTAACCCAGCTGTTGAGTTAAATTTTTTAATTACATTTTTAACCCAGAAGTTGGGTTAGTCCATATTTGACCCAAAGTTTTGGGTTGAAACACCCAGCATTTTTTAGAGTGCAGTTACAATAATTTAACTGTTATTTCTAATGTTACTTTTAATTGTTTCTGATCACTTGAAACCATAATCCATTTTTTTTAAAGAAATGTAATTGATAGAATTATTCATTTTGAGTTTAATTGATGGAAGCAGATAACTCAAGTTAAACTGTAAGACTAATGTGCACTTACTAATGTAACATTTTAGCTTTATTTTAAAACAAAGTAGCCTATTATTTAAATAATTTTAAACAAATGCAAATTCTGCCATCTTTTTCTGCCTTGTGACACATAATTCTAAAGAATTCTTTCAAAACAAAAAAGCCACAGTTTGATATTTTGCACTTAGACTGTCACGGTCAAGGTGTGTGGAGGCAGGCAGGACGACAAAGATTCCAGTAAAGACTTTTATTGTAGACACAACAAGGCAGATCCAGGAAGATGAGACACACACACACTCGGGGTAACATTCACAATAACCGACAATCCTAGCATACAAGAGACAGGAACTTATAGGGCAGATAACGAGGGGCAGACAGGTGAACACAATGAGGGTAATTAACTAATGATTATACGGGGCTAAACCAACACAAGGGAAAGAAACCACAACAAACAGTCCACAGGGGTGTTACATTACTCCCCCCTCCCGGAAGATGCATCCTCGCACCGTAGAAACAGAGGGAAGGGCAGAGGGGGACTAGGAGGAGGACAAAGCAGAGGATGCGAGATGGTGACAGGGGAAGGCAAAGGGCTGGCAGGCAGAGCAGACAGGTGGAGTTTTCGGCGGAGGACGGACCTCCAGGAGGAGGACGGTTAACAGAGTCCAGGGAGGTGACGATGGAGGGAGGAGCCAGGGAGACGACAGGAGGGAACTGGAGTAGGTGGAGGAGCCAGGTGGGACCCTGGCCACAGCTATAATAGCGGCCCACGGTGGAGCCGACGGAGGGAAGAGCCATGGAGGAGGAATGTCCACCGACTCCAGGGGGCCGACCAACGGCGGCGGAGCAGGTGGAGGAGGAGCCCGAAGCAGAGACGGAGAGCCGATGAGCCAGGGCGACATGGAGGATCCGGGGGGCCAGGGTGGAGCCGAGGGCTCTGGCGACCGAGGCGGAGGCGGAGATCCAGAGATCCACGGTGGAGACAGAGCGACTGAGGACCAAGGTGGAGCTGACGGGAGGAAGGAGCCCAACAGAGCCGGTAGGACAGAGCGACGATGCGCAGCCAGAGGAGAGGAGTCCAGAGGCGATGGCGGGTCGACGCCTGACCAAGGCGGAGCCGGAGGGACGAGGGAGCACGGTGGAGCTGATGGATCGATGGGTGACGGTGGAGGCGAGGGAGCTAGGAGCCGAGGTGGAGCCACTGGGTCTACGGGCCGAGGCAGAGTCCGGGCCTCGGAGGCTGGAGGCGGAGGCGAGGGAGACTCCGACCATGGTGACGCTGGAGGAGGCCGGAGCGGGTGGTAGGGCGGGAATTTTTGAGGAGCGGGCACCGGAGAGAGCTCTTGGGCTGGAGCTCATGGGCTAAACAAGGATTCCGCGGTTCTCCGTCCTCCTTGGCCCTGAATACCCTCATAGTCCAACTCACCCTCAGACATGATGCAGGGGGCGGGCTCCGTCTCGGCGTCACACAGTCACGGCTTGATACCTCGGGTGGGCACTTCACCGGCTTCTTGCACCTGGTCTGAGCGTTGGGACTCAACATCCGAGGGAGATCCTCTTCTCAGCCGTCCTGGGGCCTTTGCTCAGGGTCCTGAGTGGGGCTGGTGTCGTCGTCAGCGATGCCAACGGTTAGATGGGATTTGCAGGACACCAGTACCCACTCGATGAAGGCGGCGATGCTCTCTCGAGGACCATCCCCGGACAGCTGTGCTCGTGTGGTGGCGTTTAGTCCAACTTCATAGAAGGTACAGAGGCAGTTGTCCGGGTATTGCGTGAGGTGGGCCAGGGACAGAAAATCGTTTGTGTGGTCCTCAAGAGAGCATTCCCCCCTGCTCCAGCAGGAGGATTTGGAATGCAGGGTAATCAAAGAAACAAAATAAAAACTGGAAAAAACTGGAAAAAACAAACAAAGGGAAAGACGCCACTATACTTTACTTTTGGGTCGGTTATTCTGTCACGGTCAAGGTGTGTGGAGGCAGGCAGGATGACGAGGATTCAAATAAGGATATTTAATGTAGAAACAACAAGGCAGCTGTCGGTAGATGCGCACTCACCACTGCACTCATCACTCACTGCCCCCTCACTCATTCACTCATCATCAACTCACTCAATACGGTGGTACATAACAATACCGAACAATCATAGCATACACGAGCAGGCAATTATAGGGCAGATACCGAGGACGAAAGGGAAACACAAGAGCGGGAATTAACTAATGATTTATACGGGCGCAGAAACCCCAAGCACAAGGAAAGAAACAACAACCAACAGTTGCCACAGGGGGTTCATAAGGATCTGGACGTCTATTTATGATTTTTATATTTGTATTTATTTTAATTAAGTTATTTTATTTGAGGTTACCAAGTAGGAAGTAAACACCGGCCAATGTTGATGGTGAGAATGGATGCAGGGTTTGAAAAGGTTAATAATCCAATTATGATTATTCTGTGATTGTTTTGTATTCTGTATTATATCTCAGATGCCTCTGTTGGAGACTCATTTGTTACGGACACATCGTGAGCTGCGTTTGGCCCATCTGGCGTTGAGCATAATGACTATGGGTTATGTATGGCAGGAGGGAGAGAGAGAAACAGTAAAAGTACAACAATGATTTTATTTTCATTCCAGAACAGGACTGAAGCACAGAACCAAACTGTCTGACAATTTATGTTTGTCGTGAACCTCCAGGTGCTTCCACGGAGTCTGTCTCTGCCATTCTGTGAGGTGTCTCAGAGACTGGGTCTGCCTCCGATTCTCATCCACGCTGACACAGTCCTCGCCAACTGGAAGAAAAGAGATCCAGATGGGTAAACTCACTGATCCATATAATATTGTGTGTTTTTATTTTTTAGTAATGTCATCTTGCCCTGTTTTATTTAATTAGGGTCAATACCTGCTATCAGTAGGCAGTCCGGTGCATCTCAATAGCAGCTGCTCGGCAATTTCTTTATATTAGATATTATGTTTTCACCTTTGCTCGAGGTCTCTGCATAGCAATAAATAACTAAATAAATAAATAAGAAAAGAAAGAAAGAAAGAAAGAAAGGAAAATTGTTCACCAAAAAAATCAACTTGAAATATTACAAAAACAACTAAATGTTATAAACTTGCATAAAAAAGATAAACAAATTAGCTATATTTCAGATGTGTATTATTAAGCAAACTAACCAGTAATATTATATTTCTTTTTCATGCACAACTGGACATGGATTGTTCCCAGACCTTTTTCTATGGAGTATGTATTTTGTTTTATTAACAGAAAGTGTTAAATTATATTAATTTGTAGAACCAGCAGAGGGAGCCATCTCATTATGTTCTGAGGGGAATATGTAAATATGAGCTGTGGCAATTCAGATCCTCTTTGCAGCAATTATAGATACATTTTGGTCAAAAATGAGACACCACAATGAACAACATGACATGAATGAATGAATAATTCACATGTTGATATAGTGTGTGGCTAGTGCTTCTGAAGTGTTGAACTGCCATTCATGGTGACTGCTTTTGCTTCCTATAAGGAACTTGGAGTTGTTGTTGATGTTGCCTGGTGGGGGAAGTGTAAGGGGATTTTTTCTGGTGACACTGCTGGTGGAGTTGGCAGCTGTTCCTGGTCTGAAGGTCTGACACCTTTACAAAATGCTACAATTCACAGACAGCGCACTGAGCTAAGCTGCAACAGCTAAGAATACACCATGCTAGTATTTAATTAATCGCTTTGGTTCACCATGGCATGTGAATATGCACTGAAAAAAAAATGTGTTGGATTTACTTGGAAACTATTTTCACTCTGAAATTGCTAGGCAGTTTCACAAATGACAAAGAAGTGGAATTAAACACTTTGATTTAAACGTGAAATTCTGAAGTAGAAAGACTTAAAAGAGCATTATTGTCTTGTACTCCAATAATCTTTGTTTTATTTGCAACTTCGAAAGACACTTTACAGTGTGGTATTGCCATCTGATAACATTAGAGTACCATGGTAATACTAGCTCTTTCTTTTTTCACAGTCTATCCTTGATGTCATCAACGGCGTCCAATATAATGATGTTGCTATGGTCACCAAAGCTCTGGATGTTGTCAGTCAGGCCATAGACAGCATGAAACAGGCCTTTAAACTAATGCATGGTAATAATTTCAGGAGGACAGATGAACTTGGGTGTTTTAATACATTCATTCAAGACATGTGACATATTAATCGTTACTGTTTCAGAATATGTAGATCCCTCCATATTCTATGGCATTATGAGGATCTATCTGTCTGGGTAAGCCATACTGTAGATTTCACTGCTGTTTTTTGGATTTCCTTAAGAGTTCTTCTGAATCTATAAAAACTTAACTCTCCTTCTGCATGTGGGTGTTAGATGGAAAGATAACCCATCAATGCCAGAAGGTCTCATCTACGAGGGAGTTCAGGAGAAGCCAATGGAGTTTTCAGGAGGCAGTGCTGCTCAAAGTAGTATCTTACACTGCTTTGATGAGCTGCTGGGAGTCCAACATGAAGGCAGCAACGGTAAGAGAACCAATAGTAATGATTAGATCATTCCTGGTTGCATGATGCATGCATCAAGATGCATAAAGACATGTCTTTATATGAAAATTATTGTTTTGCTCTGTCAACACTGTCCAAACAGGGGCCTTCCTGAAAAGAATGAGGGACTACATGCCGCTCTCTCATAAGCAATTCATTGAAAACATCTCTAGTTGCCCATCATTGCGCAGCTTTGTGCTCCAGCAAGCGGATGAGCATCTAACACACACATTTGAGCATTGTGTGGCTCGCTTGGTGGACTTTCGAAATTACCACATCAACATTGTTACCCGTTACATCACTATCCCGGCCTCCCGTGCCAAACAGCTCCGTGCCTATAAGCAGGGTTTGGCCGAGGAGCTGGACGCGATCAGAAGTGCACCCAAAGCGCTGGAGGAAAGAGGTACTGGAGGGTCAGGGATTATGACCTTTCTGAAGACAGTGCGTGACGAAACCAAAGACACTTCAATCTCACAGTGTACTATTGGAAACCAAGTCTCGCCAGACCCATCGATAACAGAAATACAGAAGGCTGCATCTGAGCTCACAATAGAATGAAAATAGCACCAAAGTATCTTGGAATGGTGATTTGACAAGGCTCATTGGAAAAATTTACCTGTTGCGACATTTCTGCAAAATGATATTACATTGCTACTTGTGCTACTTTGCGACACTTTCAAAGTGAAATGTCCAGTGAGTGACACTAAACCCCTTACTTCATCCCAACCAAGATATTTGTTGGTGTTTTGTAATGTATAGCCAGCTGTTTGGAAATTAAATGTCCAGTGAGTGGTGCTAAAAATGTACATTTACCCAACGAGGTTCCAGGTATGTCCTGACTACCCCAACGATGTCCGCTGGGACTGTTTCGTATCCCGCAAACAGCATCACCATAGTACCGAGCCTCGATGTCTATTGGTGCCAGGAGACTCACCAATTTAAACCCAGACCCTACAACCATATGTATGTTGACCACATACAGCACCTCAATCTTTCCAACTTTTTGAGGAGTCCTAAACACGTCCTGGAGAGAGCAGCCCCACACACACGAAACAACATATTCATATGGTGATTGGGATCAGGTGAAGGTCACTGACGATCGCCCCCCTCACCACCCAGCCCCTGACGTGAATTGAGGTGAGTGGTGAGGAATTCTTGAAGGCAAAACGATGAAACTTTTATGCACAAAGAAACTGAACATTATTTACAATCAGACTCGGACCGAAGAACTGATGAGCTGCTAATACGAGCATGCATAAACCCTAGCACTTGAATCAAGAGACAAAATGAACATTTTTTTTCATGTAAAATGGTGAGATATTTACGACTAGTTTATTCACTTTGCATGCTTTACACGTAAAACATCCATGTTTCACATAATTATTGTGTGTTTTATACGTAAACTAATTGGTGAATTGGCTATTTGAACCAGTTCGTAGAAATGAACCATCTGAAAGAGCCAATTTCCCAGAAAATAATCGGATTTCCCTGTTTGCCTGAGGCAATTGATTACAGGTAATAGTGTTATAAAAAAATATTCAGTTTCTTGATTCAACATATATTTTACAAACTTACCGGACAGCCAAAACAATGATACTGTATGTGTGCAAATTGAGATTCTTTTTTAACCAGCTGATAACTCACAAACAAGTATGTGTTACAAGTAACACGAGTTACGTAATCAGATTACTTTTTTTCAAGTAACTAGTGAAGTAACGCATTACTTTTTAACTTTTTAACACTAACACCAGTTACTTAGTTTTCCCATTTATTGACTGACAGCTCTTCTGTCCGAATGTTGAGAGAAATCGGGAGTAAGTCCAGAAGCGTTGTTGCGTGCGCTGTGTAACTTGATGCTTACCGCACAGTAGTTCTAGACTAAATGTCAACATGCATTTACTTATATCACTTGCACAAAAACAGATTCATTGTTCATCAACATTAATAAAAACAGTGAAATGCAAACTCAGAATATGATGTAAAACTCCTATAATAAAATATGTAAAATAACACAAATATCCTTTGAATTTAATCCCATCTTATTAACCTTATTTACATTTGATCAATTTGTATGATCCAATTCAACAATATGATTAAGCAGATAAACATAAAATGTGTAATTTTTTTTTAATTGCCGAAGAGTGTTCTTTCTTTTCCTTTCTGCTATTATTAATGCAATCCAGAATAGCAGCACAGCTGAAAGGTTTGTTTGAGGTGAGCCCTCTACTGACGTGAATTTACATTTCCTTCAGCCTGACGCTTATTCATTTCACTTTTGGTGCGAAAGGGCTTTAAAATTTCAAAAAACAAAACTTTTTTATATTTAAAACAAGCAAGCAAGCCCAGATGAGAACAAGTACTGCAAAAGTAAAATAATGCAATACTTTCCATAAAAAGGTAACTAAGTAACACAATTAGTTACTTTTTTAATGGAGTAACGCACTATGGAAATACACTACTTTTAAAAGTAACTTTCCCCAACATTGCTCACAAGGAGTGAAAACAGCGGCAGGAATTCCTCTGTTACACAGGCGTTTCCGACACCTGTACCAAACTCGAATGGACAACATTGATATGACAAGAACCAAGTATGCTTTAGAATTCTGTTCTTTTTAGAGTCACATTTTGACACATCACATCTTGTTTTTGGTTTGTTTACTGGTATTTGGTCTGCATTGCATTTATATATTCGTCAAACCGCATTTGGAAGAGGATGTTTGGTCTGCTTGGTGCCAAAAGGTTCAGATGGCACGCTAATTTAAACGAACCGCATTAACAGAGCAATCGCACAAGTGTTCATTTTAGTCAAACCAAACCCGTCTTAGTGTGAACACACCCATTTAATTATTTTTATTTTTTTTACAAGAAACAAATGAAATTAAGTCTTCATTAATCAATAACATGCCCTGTAATCATGACTTGTGTAAAAAGGAATAGGCATATATTTGCAGAAATGTAGGTAGAGGCAAGTTTTTCAAATGAGCCTATGTTGCAACTTGACCTGATACATAATACTATCAAACATTACAGTGTTAGAGGAAAAATGACAATGAATTATTAGTCTCAATGAAGAGCTAAAAGCAACATTTAATTATATACAGTGGGGCCTAACGATCTGAGACTATAGTAACCCACTTTATGTCATCAAAGATGTTAATTTATCCATCACTGTAGAACACTACCTGGATTCCCATTATAATGGTTGTAATATGTCCTAAAATGAGTTTAGTATGTACTGCATCTTGTTTATTCATTGCTACTTACATAATAAAGGTATTAGAGCTGTTTCTGCTCCTGACTCTCTAACCTTTATCTTGGAAAGCTGGGAAATGGACATTCCTTTGTCATTTCATGCCATGAATTATTTTGATTTGAAGCTATAATCCAATCAAAGCGTAGAGTAAAGCCTTCCACTTGAGCCACGCACATAGCTTCCCTTCAACGAAAACGAGTGTTATGGACATTTTGACTTCAAGCCAAACCATAATTTGAACCATCAACTTTAGTTTCCATTATATGCAACCACTAATCTTTCCATTTCATTTAAATTAGAATGCAAAATATGTCCCCCTTCTCACTCTGGGTAGTTTGATTCAAACCATGAGCCTCAGTTCCTGGATGACAATTGGCTGCAATGAGACCGCTCTCATGCTAGAAAGCTTTCATATCACGGATGCTTAGTTTTAGTAAATAACTGTGAGAATTTTCAATAAGCAGCTGTTGCATTTGCATTTTTGGATGAAAAAAGATCCTACTGTAATTATACCATTCTGTGCAAAGATTAAGTATGAATCTTGTTGCTAATTTTTCATGGTTTTTGGGGTTATTTTATCCTATGGTAAACCCATTAATGAAGTGCAATGTGTAGTAAGTATAGACACACAGTACAATGCTGGTAATCATTCAGTGAAATGAGAGTATTCTCCCATTCAGTGTGGAGTAACTTACAGAAGCCTGTTTCCACCTCAGAGTAAAAATGTGATGTCGCTTTGAAATTAATAATAATAAGTCATATTGCTATGAAAAGTCCTGTTGTGTGATGAAGACTTTAAATTGTGAGATATGGTGACAGATATGGGCTCTCATAATTATTATAATTCTTCTAAGTAACTAACTAAAATTAGCGATGCTACTAACCTGTGTTGGAAAATCCTATTTTTTTGTGAATTGGTTCGGTCAGATGGTTAATTTACATAAATGAACAAAATCACAGATGATTCACTGATTTGACTCAGTTTAATTAATGTGTTTATAAAGTTTATCAATATTAACAGGAATATTATAAAATTATTATTATATTATAAAAATATTTCTAATTTATCCTTTATACTTTAATGTTGTCACCTTCATTCATTTAAAACTTTGTATGAGGGATATTTTTTGTTTTTATTGGTTTATACTATTAATTATTATAGTTTATAAAAAAACTATGTATAATAACATGAACAATTCTGTTTAAAGTTTAATGCTAAAAAACATTTATTATTTCTTTAATTTATTCATTCTAGTTTTTTTTCTTGCATTAGTGATTTATTTATGTTTTTTTTAGAGTTAATAATAATAAAATACGATTTAAAGATATTTATAATTGCGTATGGCAATTTATGCAGTCATCAATTTTTTTTCTTTTGTATTTAGTGAGCATTATCACTATAAACATTAAAAAGTGTTTATAATATTAATCGTTTTTATATAGACATTAATCAAAAAACCTAATCTCTGCTAATATAGACTCTAAGGCGTGTCTAGGACCAGGGTTTAGCCTAAACCAGGCAATTAGGCCATAGGTAAGTAGGACATAGTCTTTTTAAAAAATGCCTTAGAAAAAAAGCATAGGTTGGCATCGTTAAGAAACAAAGGGACTGAAATCTTTTAGATCAGTCTGTGCAATTTCTTTCAGTTGAAACAGCTCAGATTTAAATTTTAGTCTAGGACTAGGCTTAAGCCTTGTCTGTGAAACCGGGGGTTAATGTAATCGGACATTTGTTTTTAATATTTTATATGATTTATTTATTTGATACATAAAAATATTATGATATTTTATTTTTCATTTTGATAATCATAGTATTTACAAATATATAATTACATATTAATTATACTGTCCCATTGAATAGCATTAATGCAGTTAGCATTTAGCTTGCAGCCTGACTGTACTTGAATACATATCTTGGCAAGTGTCAATTAAAGTGGCTCTGCTGAGCTGACATTCAGCTTGCTATATTACCAATGTTTCTGGTACGCGACATTGCACATTCTATTTCACAGGGGAACTACCACTCATCCAATGACACAGCAGAGATAGCAGGCAGAAAAAAAGGTCACTATCATCATTCTAATGTGTAACTAGAGAGGTTTCACTCTTAATCACAGCTTTGGGTGTGTAGTTCCTTTGGGCATTCATATACTGATTCAAGAATCAGCTTTCTTACGGGATGATGTGTTCTGGTATTGGGTGGTAAAGCGTGTCTAGGCCAGCGATGTCCAGGCCTTGTGTTAAATATGGTCTTGATGCGACCTACGCTTATGAAGCCCATGGTTTATGGTTCATATCTAAGTAATTCACAGATCATTTGAAAAGTCATGTCTTAACATGTAATGTTATATTGATAAATGCGAAACTAAGGGTGTTGGTTTCAATCAAGCACGACTAAAAATTTCCCACAGCTCATTGCCTAAAAGATGAATAATGACACGGAGGGCGGAGCATGTTACGCCCTTTATGAGATTCTCAATCTTTCCAAAAACATCACGTGAATGTCACAAAGATACAAAACAATTAATACATCCACTAGGTTAGTTTAAAGTCCACACAACAACAGTCTCAAGATCTGAAGTTTCTGAATACTCTAGGAAAAAAGGGGTGTGTTTAATTGTTTTGATTGTACACTTGTTTGCTTCAAATCTTAAAAGTATATATTTTTAAACATAATATAATATTATTAAAATAAAAGGCCACTTAAGTGTACATAAAGAGAGAGATTTTCATGACTGTGTTTCTTAACACACTTTAGAACACCAATGTCAATTTAAAAGTTTTACCTTAAAGTGCATTTTAAATCATTGTTTTATTTTTTGTGGTCTTTAAAGTTTCTTATTTTGATGCATTGCTAACCACTAAACACAGTTAATTACAATTATAAATACATGATACCCATTTCAATAGAAGTGCTTTCAAAATTTACTACAAATGCTATCAGCACAGTTCAGAATTACGTTTATTCCATATTTCAGACATACAAGTTATTAATGCAATTTACAAATGAAGATGTAATTACTGTACGTGGGTCTAAAAACCACTCATAATTCAACATAAATGCATTAATATTAATTAACTAGACATGTGCAGCAGTGCAAAGACATGCAGTTAATGTCGGAAAGCATTACTAATTCTTAACACAATCTGTTGTTTTCTCTATACATTGTGCAAATTGGAAAATGTAAGTCAGATTGTTTTAGAAACTCAACAGTTATTTAGAAATGTTCACCATGTTCATATTCTTCAGGCAATTGGGTGTACAATGTATATTTTATCTTAGGTTAAATATTCATAGACATATGATTATGGGGGAAAATATCTGTTCTGAAATTATTTCATTTTTATATAGCTTCCTTGTCCAACCATCTTAGAAACTTACTCACTGTAACTAAACGACAGTCCCCTGACTTACAGCCCATCGCCACCTCCGGGAGGTCTTATAGTTTTATTGAAAATTTTCACTAAAGATTGAGTTAGAATAGTTTGCAGAGCATGATTAAAACACAATGAGGCTGTGAAGCAACTATGCGTGGATATTACTGTCGCTGTGATTAAAGTTTATCCTACGGACAACTATCGGAGTCCCATTTAGCCACTGTTAGCATGGTATTACTAATATTGTTTGGGTGTGTGGAAGACTAACATGAAGATATTGACCTTATTTAGGGCATTACCAAACAAAACGTCAAACACTGACTTCTTATGACGTTGGAAAGAAAATGGCGATGCTTGCAAAAACACTTGAACGAGTTTGCTCTTGCCTTGCTCAGAACTGCACTCCAGGTTCGAGTCTTATCCTCTCAGATAGATTCTCAAGGTCTCTACATCATCTAGCTACTGGTCGTGCCTCAGGGCCGTTTCTTGACCCCTTCTCTTCTCTTCATACAGGGCGATCACTAGTATCTGTCATTCAGAACCTGGCTTTTCATATCACTGCTAGCTGATGACAACTCAACTTACCTCTCTTCATCCTGATGATCCCACGAAGCTACTCGCTATCAGCGTGTCTAACAATTATTTTTTACCTTATGAAGACCGCACTTCAATCAACCTGCCACACGAGCTGCGTGTGGTTTCAGCCACCATAACTACTATCACAATTTCACCATCCACTATAGGCACTCAGCCATACGTCTTCATAGAACAGCCATAACCGTGATAGCTGGATTGATATCAGCTGACTTCTCACACCACATTGCTAAAACGGCCCGTCTGCGAGATTTGCTTTATACACCCTTAGTACGATCATGCCCTTTCTTCTCGGAACACTCAGCGACTTTCGTTAAAAGCGTTTGTTCTTTCAGCTGACTATTGCATGCGCTATGGCATTCTCTTTCACCACATACTACACCTCTACAACTAATCCAGAATGCGGCTGCAAGATTAGTTTTTAATGAGCCAAAAAGAATGCACTTCACACCTCTGTTTATCAATTTGCTCTGGCTACCAATAGCTGCTTGCATAACATTCAAGGCATTAATGTTTGCCTACAAAAATACCACTGGCTCTGCACCCCTTTACCTAAATTCACTACTTCAGAACTGTGTTCACTGCAGACCTGCGTTCTTAACTGTTTCCTGCTGGTGGAATGACCTGCCCAACTCGATCCGAGCAGCTGTGTCCTTAGCCTTTGTAGCGTCTGGACCACTCAAACACAATATATATTTTGTTAGCTAGAGTTCACAAATACTTTGTAACACCCCAGGACGCCAGAACAAGACCCTGGTTTCATTGTAACCCGATACATTTACAACCTTGTGGAATGCGAGCCGTCTCTCATTCTGCTTTCTCCAGAAACAAGGGGTACACATGCACAGGAGAAATGGACTGTTCTAATAATTAATTCATAGGAAAACATTTCTTTGAATGAACACACATATCCTTCAGGCCATGGTTGTGTATTATTGCGGTTTTGTATTAATCTGTTGTATTATATACTATTTTTATTCATGCTTACGATAACCACTCATTCATATAACCTTACATTTAGCTTGTTTAGTATCTATGAATTCGCTTTCTGATGATCTAAACAAGAATGTATTTTATTTGTTGGTACGTAGGCAATATATTAGTGCCCTGAGAACCTTTAGTATTTCCAATCAAAGTTCCAGATACTAAAGTACCATGTTTCCCCACAAAGAGCCATAAACTCCACAGGAACTCAAAACGCCCACTTGGGATTCCGGCTTTTCTCATTAGATAAGCCCATCTTGAGAGGCGTGAATCTTTGCTGACTTTAAAGGCCGCACTTCATGTGACCCGCCAGTCGGTGGTTCGGTCATAAGCTAAGAAGATGTGAGAAAAACGCTTCAGGATACCAAAGCATTTGTGCCAGGCTTTTCTTCGGCCTAGTTCTTTCCATTCAAGTGACACTGACTCAAACTGGTTTTTCTCATCGACCCGAATTCAGCAAAGATCTACGGGAATCTTTAAGATTTGCATCAGGAATCTCTTTCAGACAGACAAGACGTGCAAGTATCAAAGTTTGTTTTATTAATTGATACATTAGGTATTATTTGCACCTTTTTACAAAGGTGTTTTTGAACTCAGAATCTGACGTATCCCTGAGGGCTTTGATCTGTTGAATATACATGCACAGTGTTCCATAAAATCCATTCTTTATTCCTCTTTCTATGCTGAGTTAAACTTTAACCCTTCCTATACCAACTGTATGCGTGTGTTTATGTGTTTATGTAGGATGTTAGACTAGTTTATGTTTTTATGTAGTATGTTAGACTAGTTTAGTGTTTATGTAGTTAATAAAACCTTACTTGTATCACCCTTGACGTGTTCATTGTTTACTCATAACCGGAGTCAATAATCATGCATATTTACGTTACAAGCTTATAGAATTGTTCAGTAAGAAAGTTATTTCCTTTAACCCAGAAATTAACTTTCTTAGAATGACAAGACGGTTGACCTGAGTGGTCATCTAAATATCTAGCAGTGCTCTAAAATATAATAGTTAATTATACGTAGTTATTTTAATTATCATATTATCCCCCTGACGGTTCGCTACACCGTCTTCAAGAAACGCTAAAGACACATCTCGTCCATCGCCCTTGTAACCCTCTACCCTAGTATCTAGTTCAATTTGGATCTACTTGTTGTCTTTTTATTTATTATTAAAATTAAAATAAAAAATCCTATATGTGCCCTGCGTTAGGCTAACAGCTTGCACAGCACATATTATGGGTAACGTGATTTATTGCTTCTCATGTCCTCAGTTGCTTTCTGTTTTTTGGCCTACGATAAAGAATCGCGTGCAGCACTCTATGATTCACTATCAACCGTTGGCACTGCCTTATGGATTGGGGGGGTGGCCTTCCCTGTAAAAGATACATGTATTACTGCCTTAAATTAAACAAGGTATAGAAAGGCTTCTTTTCTTTTGCTTTCTGATGATGACTTAAATGCTGCCTGGTTGCATAAAATGCTAACTATAAACAAGCTGTAACTTTACTAACATATACAATATTTACCAGGGCATAAGGAAACTACTTTCAGCTATACACTTAACGGCATAAAAAAAAAAAAAAAAAAAAAAAAAAAAAAAAAAAAAAAAAAAAAAAAAAAAAAAAAAAACAGCCGCTTTCCATACAGTGTAGGAAAAGGAAAAGGGAATTAGCCTGCGGGAGCAGTTTTGCTGAAGCGCTTATCTAGGATCAGAATAGCCCTGTGCTGAACCCACGCTTACCCCCAGCACAGCACAAACATTAATCTACTGGGCCCGGCCCGAGTTTTACACCACATTCTCTACTATATGCAGTAGTTGGAGAGGAAAAGAGAGATAGAGAGATGCACTGCATTTATCTGAGATTTTCTATGCCTACGTCCACCCACATGTTCTCTCTCTTCCTGCTCATTTACCTCGTCCATTCTCTCACACTGATTCACTCTTCCTTAAACCCCCTCTTATGGAAAACATGGAGATACGGATATTGCAGAGATGACTAGGTCATTCAGTATTTGCACACACGCACATACAGTACAACAACACCAGAAATTATCAGGATATGTGTATGAATTTCATTAGATAAAAAATATGGACCCAAAGTGGCATCTACAAACAAATGCTGCATAAGCTTTTTTTTTTAGAACCATCTCCAGTTTTCTCAGACATTTTTTGTAATTACTTAATTAACAAGTTAATATCAAGGTTGCTCATTAATCCAAAATACACTGAAAAAAGGGTTTTACTCAGTTTTTACTCAGAGTATGCATTTAATTAAACATGAAAGTTTGAAGTATAAATACTGAAATTATATTTTCTTGCAAAACATACTCCAATAATCTCCAAAAATATTTTTATAGTGTATGCGACATGCAAAATGTCAGGTCAGTATGATATCTTAATACTCAGTATTCATGATAGTAGTTTACTGTAGGTTATCTAATGCAATTACATATGTAAATGTAAGTAAAAAACATTTATAATGAACAAAAACAATGGCTTAAATACACTTTAATGATTTAATTATTTGTGAGTTAAAATTCATTTTGATAAGCTGTTTCACTGTTTGCCTGAAAAACATTTGACCATTAAATAAAAAAAAATGTATATGTAGTTTTTATTTTTATTTTCTTTTGGACATTAATTTAAACAAAAAAAAAAAATCATAAATGTTGTCTTGGCAACTAGATTAATTTTATTTATGTATTTTACATTATGTATTTTATTTCAAGTAACTTTTTTTACATTTACATTTAGTCATTTAGCAGATGCTTTTATCCAAAGCGACTTACAAATGAGGACAAAAAAAATCTGTCAAAACTAACAAAAGAGCAACAATATATAAGTGCAAGACAAGTCTCGGTTAGCCTAACGCAGTACATGTAGCAAGTGTGTATATAATAATATATATAAATATAATATATATCTATATATATATATTATACAACACCACACCCGACACCACAACCAAGAAAAAACAAGTATAGAATAGAAAAAAATAGAAAGCTAGGGTTTTGTTTTTTGTGTTGTTTTTTAACTAAAGATAAATCAATATCAATAAGATAACGGTAATTAAATAGAATATAAAGTCGTTAGAGTAGAGGGTCAATACAAAGGTGGCACAGACATGTGTTTATAGTCGTCTCTGAAGATGGTTCAGGACTCAGCGCTCGGATTCGTTGGGGCAGTCCTTCCACCAGAGAACAGTTTCATGAAGTCTTGAAGTGAGTTTTGGTGTCTCTTTAGCTGGCACCATTATACTGTTCATTTGCAATGCTTCGCTAGAGGCACATAACTCTGAAAGAATGTTTGGTAATGGGTGCAGAGCCAGTGGCGGTTTTTGTAGGCAAACATTATTGCCTTGAATTTTATGCAAGCAGCTATTTGTAGCCATTGCAAGTTGATGAACAGAGGTGTGACATGCATTATTTTCTGCTCATTAAAGATTAATCTTGCAGCGGCATTTTGGATTAATTGTAGAGGTTTGATAGAAGTGGCTGGAAGACCTGCCAAGGGAGCATTGCAATAGTCCAGCCTGGACGGGGCAAGAGCTTGAACAAGGAGTTGTGTATCATGTTCCGATAGAAAGGGCCTGATCTTCCTATTGTTGTATAAAGCAAATCTGCAGGACCGCCGTTTTAGCAATGTGGTCTGAGAAATTCAGCTTATCATCTATCACAACTCCAAGGTTTCTGGCTGTCCTTGAATGAGTTATTGTTGATGTGCCTAACTGGATGGTGAAGTTTTGATAAAGTGATGGGTTTGTTGAAATTACAAGCAGTTCTGTCTTAGCCAGGTTTAGCTGAAGGTGATGGTCTGTCATCCAACAAGAAATGTCTGTTAGACATGCTGAGATGCGAGCAGCTATCATCGGATCATCAGAATGGAATGAGAGGTAAAGTTGAGTGTCATCAGCATAGCAATGAAATGAAAAGCCACGTTTCTGAATGACAGAACCTAGTGATGCCATGTAGACAGAGTAGAGAAGTGGTCCAAGAACTGAGCCCTGAGGCTCCCCAGTAGTTAGATGTTGCGACTTGTCTTGGACACCTCACCTCTCCAAGATAAGACCACTGGCGTGCGGTTCCTGAGATGCCATTTTCCAATAGGGTTGACAGGAGAATCTGGTGGTTCACCGTATCAAAAGCAGCAGACAGATCCAGCAAAATAAGTATAAAAGATTTGGAAGCCGCTCTTGCCAGTCTTAGTCTTCAACACCTGAATCAAGGCCGTCTCAGTCAGAATGTCCCCACTTCTGAAATCCAGATTGGTTTGCTGTCCAGAGTTGTTCTGTTGAGAAGGATGAGACTTGGTTGAACACCACTCGTCAAGGTTTTTGCATGAAAGGTAGAAGGGAACCGTCTGTATTCTCTAAAAGAGTTTGGGTTAAGAGGTGGGTTTATTACGATGGGGTTGCTCAACCTGTTGTAAATGTTTGAGTAAAAACCCAGTGTGAAGGTGTGTTAACCGAGTTGAGTGATGCAGGTACAACGTCCAGGAAAATGGCTTGAAGGAATGAATGGAATAGACAGCGGATCAAGTGGTAGGATATTGGCAAGGAATGCGTTAGGAGACTTCTGCTCCTAGCAGTGAGAGAAGGAGAACGAGTTATGGTTTGGTGTAAATGTGTTTGACAGTTTGGGTGTGGCAAAGTTTGCACTGAGGTTTGTAATTTTTATAATGAAGAATGTGGCAAAGTTGTCATCTGTTAGAATTAGAAGGAGGGGGCGGAGGCGGACAAAGGAGGGAGGAAACTGGTTTGTAAGAGCATGCGAGAGTTAGGTGGAAGCGTTAATGTTGTTGTGATAGTTTTCCTTTTACAGTGAGGCATTACAGAGAGACTAAGAGTGATCGATCTACATTAGGTCAGTAGGATTTGGATTTGCTCCATCTCTTTCTGCAGTCTGAAGCTTAGAACGTACTCCTGAGAACATCCTACCAAGGGCAGAAGATGTGGTACAGCTGTCCTGGAACCAAGGGGCACATTTCTAAACTGACGTACGAGTGGAGCAGAAAGGATCATAGCACGTTAACATCAAAGATGATAACTTTCCGCTCAGGAACAACGAGAAACATAGCAGCAGCCGGGAGGCTGCAACATCGTTACGTCTAAAAGTGACTGTGTAGGTGTATTTGTTGTGTCAGGAACCCTGTTGAGTTAAAGTGAGGGAGGACGTGATCCAAGTGTGCACTGGATAACGCGCACAATCTTGAGCAGTGTCATGTTTAATAAGTCCGTTGGTTTCATGATTTTGTGATTAGCCTCTTGAGTTATACTCGCTTAGATCAAAAAAAAAAAGAAAAAAAAAGCAAGCGAGGTGTGGAAGTCTGCAGCCTGAGGTTCATCTAGGTGGATGTTGAAGTCTCCAAGCATAACTAGGGGAGTACCATCCTCAGGAAGGGTTGAGAGCTGCACATCTAACTCATCCAAGAAGTTACCTAGTGGTCCAGGGGGTCGATAAACAACTACAAAATAGATTTTAAAAGGGAGGGTAATAGTGACTGAATGTGATTCAAGTATCTGTTGATCTCAGAGATGTCTAAGGATTAAATTTCCCAATCATTAGAGATTAAAAAGCAGACCGTCCTCCCACCTATGTCTCAGTCAGAGGGGAGGCGTGGGAAAGATAAAATCTTTGGAGTGCTGCAGTGCATTGTCCTCTGGTTTGATCCCGTCTCTGTCAATGACCATGAGGTTTAGTCTTGAATCTTGTAATTAGAAGTCCTAAATCTCTTTGTTTACGTCCGACTGGCTAGTCCGAGACCACAGAAAAGAACGTATGTTATATAACATGCAATGTGTGAAAGTTGTAGGATTGTGCGCCTACAGTGGTGATGCATGCTTTGCGAGTATTAGTTGAAGTAGGGATTTATGTGTCCTTCCTTTTTGTAATGCCTTTATTTTTACCTTAAATTAATTTTAATTATTATATTTATTTTTATTTACATTTGTTTATGATTATTATTTAGGCATGGTTTTTTTATAACCCTGATTTCACTCACATTGTCTTGCAGGTTTATTGAAATCGTTATACCATGACGGTCCTGGGGATTAACTTTTGTTAAAAGCACATGAAACCAATCTAATCCTGCGTTTCCCAGTCACATGCATTTTCAGTAGACTTTAAAAATATATTTCTGCTTTTCTTCATAATGCACACTCTAATTAGTCATTGCTACTATACAGTTCTATTTACTGAAGCTATTCATTCCTATTCAACCTGCCTCTTTCTTTCTCTCTCTCTCTCACTCACTTCCCATCTATCTCATATTATGACAGAATGCAAATACTGCCTCATGAGCTGGAATACCCCTGACACAATAAACTAGCCTGGAGAATGATGATCGTCACCAGATGACCAAACCATTCCACATAAACTGCTATCATTGTGAAAGTTCCTTCATGTTTGATGACACATCATAGTCCCACTGTGAATAGTGACAACATCCAAACTCATACGAACGTGCAATTGCTCGACAAGGATATGAGTTTTACAGGCTGAGTGGTGAAAGGTCAAACCGAAATACTAGAACAATGAGATGGAGGGACAGTGACACTGAGGTGGAACTGTGGGCCGACACAATACTCCCGTGTCGTTTCTGTCTAATTACTTACTTCCTCTTCAGCCAAGGCAAATAAAGGGCTTTCCGTATTGCCCAAGATCTCCGCACTCCCTGACAACACACCCACAAACACAGCAGCATCACTAAGGATGTACTCATTGTATGTTGTGAGTTTATGAGTAATAGTAGTCAAGGGGGGATGTTGAACACAATGTAAAGACGCATGTACGCTTGTGCGGCACGAACCGAGCAAGTCTCCTGGGTGGTTGGTTGGCCTCTCCCAGATTCCCAGGTCAGAACTCTACAGAATCCCTTCCGTTTCATTCCGTTTCGCTTCTTCGGGATTCGCCTCTTTTTTCCTGTCGGCGGTTGTAGCGAAACCTGCTCCGTTAGGTGTGGCGCTCAGAGCTCCTGAGATTGTTTGTTTAGAGGGTAATGCTGGGAGCTTTCGCCTAAAGAGATGTCCTGATCTCTGGGTAGCACACGATTAACCACAGGTCAAAAACATTGCAAAAGCAGCATATGACTCATATTCCAAGTCATCTGAGGCCATGTGATAGCTTTGTGTGAGGAACAGGTCTAATTTTGAGTCTATTCCTTTGTGCTTTGTGAAGTTTGACAGTTGTGGTCACTATCGACAGACAACGTCTTAGAAAACCAATGAGGGTCGACAATGATAATGTTCTCACTGCGATTAAGTGAAATCTAGAGTTTGAAAATGCCTTGTCCAATTGGACTCAGAAAAACATGTTTTTAAAACACTGTGGGCCATTTAAGCTTGATTTTACTGTGCTCGATAGTATGTACATGTACAGTCTCAAATTAAAGGAACACTGTTTCTTTAAACGAATAAATCATTTTGCTTCATTTCCTGCAATTTCGTTACATTAACCGTGTGGCAAATTAATTCAACACACCTGTTCGATAGAGGTTTCACACCAGCCACATCATATTTGAATTTTACTCATACGTCGTCTGGGGTTGTTTAAGGGGTCGGCGGATGCTAAATTCACTTTTACAAGTTGTTTGAACTGAATGTGTGTTGGCAGTGTGTGTACACACCCACCCTATAATGATAAAAATCCACCAAGTGTTTTTTTTTTTAATCTGGTTAAATGATTTCCCCTTTCTCAAATCGAGCCGATCTCAGGTGCCTGTCTGTGTGACATCACACAGACAAGCCCCTCCCACAATAGTTTGATTGACAGTAGTGTTTCAGCACAGACTGGACTGGCGTCTTCCCTTAGACCTGCCCTGAGTGAGCTGTAAACAGTCCGCCATTGTTTCACCGCCAGAGCATTGGAAACACTCAATCACTTGACGCCTAAGCGATTTAGGTGTTTTGTTGTTGGATGTAATAATGAACATAGAAGTCGTTGTTTACTCCCGACATCTGAGCCGTTGAACTCGCAGTGGATTTTGTTTGTTTTTGAAGGGAATGCTCCCCGATCTACATAAATGCGTCTATGTTCGCGCGAATCATTCGTGATCCAGCTTCACCTACAGAAGAAGTGAGTATAAGGTTTTTTTTATATAAAAAATTATATTAGATATATTTTGATCTATTTTCACATTTTAATCATTAAACCCTAAATTTAAATATATATTTTCAAGGTAAACATGCTTTTTTCCTATTATCATTATTTTTTTAATTATTCTCAAATATAAATAGATATTTCAACATTACATTATTCTATATTTACATTAATCCGTACCGAGTACCATATTTTTTCCTTAAAGAAATCATGATCTTTAAAGAAGAGGTCTATTCAAGTCATTGTATATATGAACCGCTTATTTTTCTACATTTTATGTATTTTGAATGAATTGACATTTCTCAAAAAAAAGGAGTATATTTTCTTATTTAATTTAATTAGGACCTTAATTAGGGTGAACGCCATATTGAATTTTATGTGGACGAAAACAAGGATGTGATAGAGTCTTACAGTCTTTACAATGCCATGCACTGTATGGTCCTGGATCACATGTAAAATTCACAGCTCACAAAAGTGTTTATGAAGTTTTGTCTACTAAACTGTTTTTGTTTTGTAAACACATTACTAAACCTGCGCTTCTAAAAATTGTCCCCCCAACAGATCTAGTTTTATTTACTCTCAAAAATTAAATATGGAGCTACTACCCTGACTAGGGTCTATTGTGTGCATTTTAAAAAATTGCATTAAGTGCACAGCATAGTTCTACTGTACATACTGCGGAAGGAAGATTGTGGTAGTATGCTATTCACCACTACACTCGGATAAGGGACCTTTACCATTGTAATCGAACTTCACTGATCTCACTCATGCCGCAGTATTCCCTTGCATGCCTCATGCTGTCATCATCATTTTCCGTTTTCCGCTAGACATATATGTCAGTGCCACACACCACCACACAACACACACACACACACACAGAAAAACACACACACACACACACACTCTTATACACATACACACACACACTCACACACCCACACTCCTCACACACACACACACACCACATCACACCACACACACACACACCCACACACACACACACACAACACACACACACACACACACACTCACATCCTTTCATAATGTGGAAACATAGTATGGGTGAAGAATCAGTTACCAAGAAGTAATCGACGACGCCCAAAGTGCATCATGTTGGCCTGGATTTGCAAGCCTATAGCCTCAAAAAGCCCCTGCTCATTTCTACCACATCCTTAACACATCTAGTCTTATTTGGACATAAAACATATTTTACAATACAATTCTTACAGTTTACCTTCTATTTGCGAAACGCTCATGAGGCCACTGACTCTACAGGTCGAACAGCTATTCTCTTTTGTTGCAAAGGGAATAACAAAAACCTACAAAAGTATAGTTGCACGTCAGCAAACCGTTGGACGAGGATTGAGGATTTTCTAATCATGTAGGCCTATATTGTGTCATAACATTCAGTCATCAGAGAGATGGTTTAGCAAAACAAAAGAGGTGAAACTGAAACTAGTGATGAATGTCAAAATGATTGAGTAACAGATCAACAGAAACTGATTTCCACCCTTTGACAACAGTCCGTGTCCATAAGGGAGGAGGAAAGCTTGGTGATGTCATGGTTTCAGGCACAACGAATGATACCATGATGCTACTGATTATATTTTTGTTTCAAATATCAAAGCAATAGGGGAGAAGTAAAAGAGAGGTAAAAACACAGACGTAAAAATAGTTATGATGTCTGATAAAGGAGATTTAATATGGGATTTTACACCATACTTCACACTGTAATTATATACAATTGTGTAATTTTTTTTTATGTTAAAATACTTTTACTGCTTTCCCAGCTTGTAAGCAGTTCTCTGTAAACATTTGTGGGCTGATTTTCCCCGAAAAGCGAAACGGTGTGATTGTAAAGTGCTCTCAAAACATTACTCTGTTTGTTTGAGCATCCCAGCCAGCCCAACACAAGTAACATCTGTTTGTTTGACCAACAGCATAAAGTGGGAGTTTTCGGGAAAATTGTTTCAAAGCAATCATCAATTTTGAGATTTAGTGACGCAACTTGCAATGATATCAAGCAGAGATCTACAATATGTGGCCTAATTTTGTTTTGTTTTTGTTTATTTTGAACCTGAAGATCATTGTAGTACATGTTATACACTACATACACAAACCCAAGACACTGAGCGTGTTGGCTTAAGCATTAGTAAAAAGAAACAACATTGAGTAGCTTTTTTACTTTCCAAGATTTAAATTCAAACATAATAATGATTTTGCTAAAAAACAAGATCCACAGGCAGGACTTGTGTAATTTATGTTTTTCATATCTGAAATCTCAGTATTTTTCCTTCACTAAGGAAACTAACTGCACTCAGCCATCAGTTTAACACTAGATGGGCAACATTGTCAAATTTTGAAAGGTAATCCTAGAAATAACTACCAACCTGAGTGATTTTAGAAAGTAAGCAGTAATTGTAGTCCAACAAACTGGGACATACGCAATTGCAATAATGTTACTCATCTACTAATATTTCTTGACTGGTGCATTAAGTCAAAAAAGTTAATAACTTTCACAGTTATTAACGAAAAAGTTAATAACTTATTTTGTCTGTCTGTCTGATAGACAGACAGACAGACCGACAGACAGACAGACACAGACGATAGATAGATAGATAGATAGATAGATAGATAGATAGATAGATAGATAGATAGATAGATAGATAGATAGATAGATAGATAGATAGATAGATAGATAGATAGATAGACGGATGGACGGATTGACGGACAGACAGACAGACAGACAGATGATATATACACAGGCGTATGGATAGATAGATGACAGACAGACGGATAGATGATAGATAGATAGATAGATAGAAGATATATTATCTATAGATGACAGACACAGACACAGACACAGACAGACAGACAGACAGACAGGCAGGCAGACGGGTAATAGACAGAACAGACAGACACGGAAATGCGTGAACGTGCGAGTCAAGCTCTGATGGAAGCAAAAGCTTGAACACTTTGTCCCTTTTTGTGTTATGTTTGTACTGTACGTTCCACGGCACTCCTCTAGGCTAAAGCTCATTAATCCATACTGATCACAGGCTTATGTCCCAGAATTCACTGCAGTACAGCTGCTCCTGTGGGAAGTCAGGGCTTGTTCTGAGCATTACAGGCAGGATACAGGTGGAAGGCATTACAGCAGGAGAGATGAAGTGGGACGAGGAATACTGAGCGCTAAAATGGAAAACTACAATGTAATTTAAGGAATGCGTTGAGTTTTTTAGGTCTTAATGTCTCCCTATCGTGTGTGAGAAGGGTGAATGTGATTTTGGCAAGTAGGACAATGTCCCTGATGCTCTGGGACAATATTTTAGGACTAGGGAACAGCTGGGTCAGTTTAGAGCTGGTGTTGAGGCTTCAACAGCATTCTTATCAACCTATCATTTCCCTTTGATTTAAGCTGTAATTGATGGTTTGGGTTTGGGATGGGGTTGGGACTGTTTTTTTGACAGGAATGTGCATCCAGAATTATATCTTTCTAGGTAAACCCAGAATAACTGTGTGAGCAGATCTGTATAAACTTTAATATTAAGACTTTTTTTCAAAGTACAAAAGATACAAATCTATAATTGCAATCTTTTTCTGATATGTTGTAGCTTTTTGCTAATGCTTAAGCCAACAAGCTCAGCCTCTTGGGTTTGTGTGTGCAGTTTACGACATGTATGACAATTATCCTCAGGGTCAAAAAACATTTATTTACCCAGGTTAGTAATATTTCAAACTGTCCTGCCAAAGCATGCACTCTTTTAAAGCCAACGACAACCAAATTAATGAAAAAAAAAAAAAAAAAAAAAAAAATGCTGTCAAATATTGTGCCATTCAGTAGAAGCTTGAGTTTTGGGCAGCGAGACTGAAAAATCATGGACTAAAAAAGCGACAATAATGAGTATTGAGGTTTTAGCACTAATAACAGTCTTCCTGTTGCTCTAGTAATGGCAAGGTCATGGGTTCATTGAAAAAATGTATAGCTTGAAAACAGTGTTAGTTTATTTTTCTACACCTTATGAAATTATATAAAAATGAAAGAGCTGTGAACCTACATGTTTATGTAAGGCAAAATTTGTCTGAAGTGCTTATTCAATGTAATCAGACCTTGTCTGACAGTCTGGACTCAAAATCTTGGCCACTCAGCAAATGCATGTTATGTAAGAAATTAAATTATTACTCAAAAAGTAACTTCAGTGAAATATATGCTGTGCAACTGAGAACATGGTGAATGTTTCTGTTTGTTTGTTTGTTGAGAAATAACAGCATGCAGCAGTATAATTTATTCGTTGCGCACAGCTGTTTATTAAAAACAAATACACATTTGTTGACACCGGCCAAAAATCTGGTCTCAACAAATGAAAGAATTTCCCACAGCTCAGCACATAATAAATGAACAAAATGAATGACATACAAATGACAAAACAAATGTTATGAAAAGCTGTATCTACACTGAACTGCCTCAAAAACAAGGGCCAAAATGAATCCACTCCTGCAGATCCAGAACATAAAATAGAATCACTTTTAACACATGTAAAATAGCACCAGCAGATGAAATAGACTCTATTTTAACATTTTTTTAAAACCCAAAATCATGGTTTGAAGTTAAAAAAAACATATAATTATGATTTGTTTTCTTATCAAACATGAACTTTTGGCGTGCACAATATGTTACTGATGGACGGGAGTGTTGTGGATTTCTTGTGGATTATGATGATGTTTTTATCAGATGTTTGGACTCTCATTCTGACGGCACCCAAACTCATCAACATCTTGGATGGCCTGAGGGTGAATAAATTGTTGTTTTGGTTGATTATATTTTATCATGTAAAACAGTGTGCTTAGTTGTATGGAATTACACTTGGATTGTACATCAAACTTAAAGTATATATAGAAATATATATATATATAGATATATAGATATATATATATATAAACTTGTGTCAAACATTGGAGATCAATTCTAGACAATCTATAAATCTGTGCTTTTTTCACACAATATGTTAAATAAAAAAAAATAAATATTGCTCAAAATTTGAAGGAATATTAGCAGTGGGTATACCACTGTTCTACTAACATGTTTGACTAAATAACCAAGGCATTTCAACAAAAACCTTTATTTTGAGGAAAACACAGTGATACAAATTTGAGAACAGTAACCACTGTAGCACGAAATATTATTACAACTAAAATTTTGGAGGGTTACATCTGTAAAAAATTAGTAGGAATTGTAGAGGCCTTTGCTTTGAATGACTTCAGCACATCTGCGACTGCAGGACATCACTAGTTTTCTCACACTGAGCTGACGTGATCTTGGTCCACTCTTCTTCCACTCTCTTCCATAGTTTGGTAACTGTAGTGGGTTTCTTAGCCATAACTTTGTCACCAAGGATTTTCCAGAGATTTTCATTTGGGTTTAGATCAGGACTCTGGGCTGGCTATTTCATTATGTCAATGTTTTCAGCTTCAAGGAACTGCTTACCCGTTTCCCCATTTTGACACCGAACAAAATGTTTCCCATCGGAACCAAATAAATTAAACTTTCTCTCATCACTGAAGTGAACTTTGGATCAGTTCGTCTTTCTCCACACAACATGCTCCTCAGCAAACTTGAGTCTAGCCTTTTGATTCTTACTGGTGATGAGAGGTCACTGAAGAGTGGGCATTCAGTCCAACTTCTATTAAACATGCAGAGACAGATCCATACCCTGTTCATCCCTGAACTGGCGAGCAATTCCAGCTGCAGTGTTGAACCGATTCCCCACTGAGAGTCTCTGTATTATTGACTCGAAAGGAATAACAGCACAATGAAGTTGCAGCCTGCGTGACTTGACATGTGACATTACAGAAAATGTGCGTTCACAAATGCAGCCTATGTTGATCCAAATATGAAAAGCACTTTCGAATTTGTGACACTGGAGCACAAAATGAAGTTCCTTAACATAAGTTAGGGAGGAGCAAGCCCATCTAATCTTTCAATCAATAGCCAGAGTATATAAGCAGCTGCTTACCTCTCTCCAGTCTCAGCTGTTCCAGCATCCCTCCATCTCCCCAAAACTCCACCTTCATCTTAGGTACCTTGCCCTTCGTAATCATCCTATATCAAGTCCCGGGGGGTATATCAGAGCTTGAGTTGAAGCTGCTTCATCGAGCCCCTCATCAGCGGACAGCAAGCCAAATAAGTTTAAACACAATTTCCTTAAGATTATATGGGCAAACGAACTCGTTAAACCAGACTTAAGTCGCTTGGGTATATTTTTAGCAATAGCCAAAAAAAACATTGTATGGGTCAAAATTATAGATTTTTCTTTTATGCCAAAAATCATTAGGCTATTAAGTAAAAATCATGTTCCATGAAGATATTTTGTTAATTTCCTACCGTAAATATATCAAAACTTAATTTTTGATTAGTATATGCATTGCTAAGAACTTCATTTGGACAACTTTAAAAACGATTTTCTCAGTATTTTGATTTTTTGGCACCCTCAGATTCCAAATTTGGAAGATTTTTTAGTTGTATCTTGGCCAAACATTGTCCTATCCTAACAAACCATACATCAATGGATTTCAAAAAATGTACCCTTATGACTGGTTTTGTGGTCCAGGGTCACATTTAATAATCTGAAGTTCTCTCCAGAGATGTTTTGCCACATTTCTGCAATTAAGGTTAATTGCTGCATAGTATGGGTGTTTCCTTTTGCCTGAACATCTTCAAGTGAGTGGCGGGCCAAACCGAAAGTTGATGCCGAAAGTCCAGCACTCTCTTACCTTCATTGCTGTTACTGCGACTATTCTTGTTTGTATGTGTTCCCTTGCTGGCATTTTCCACATTTTGTTTTTCTCCCTTAATAACAAATTTGTCCATATTAATGCTCAATTTAACCGAAATAATGGCTGCTGATGACTATTTGAATTGAATTCTGCCAAAGTGCGCGCTTGTAAGTGTTCATTAAATGCGTAACGTTACTTACGTGAGCACAGGTCTGCTCATGTCTGAAAATAATCTATGAAAAAAAACTATTATTTTACATAACAAAAACATTATAGCTTATATTTGTTTAGTACATTTTTAAATTAATGTAAAAACTCAAATGAATTGTAAAACTGAAAGTAATTTTTTAAATTGTGTTCAGCATGGTGGGCCGCATTTGAATTCGTGAGGGGCCTCGGGTTGAGAACCACTGCTGCAAACACTTCTACATGTGAGATAATGTCAATAATTCCATACTGTATACTTGAGTGCCCACAAATATAAATGAGGTCATGTTGGTTGACTATGAATTGTTGTACCCGTGAGAGAAAAAAAACACAGATTTGGAACAACATACTGAATAAATAATCACTTAATTACATTTGTTGGGATGAACTGTGCTTGTTAAACTGCATTTATTATTGGAAAGTGCAGAAAATCGTACGCATTTTGAATGTCACATTGACCTCCACATTCCTCCGCTGCTGTACGAACATTTCCTGTAATTCCAATCCTACACGCCTCCACACATATTCACATTAAACACATTTTATACTGCCATCTGCCTAAAATAAATCTCTGTAATAATAATATCCCATCCAGCAACATCAAGACATGGTGTCTGGCCAATCCTAACACAATGAATTCCAGCAGTCTGAGAATTACGCCAACAATTTACGGCTTCTGCCCACTCCGCTTTGCACTATTTAAGAGAGAGCGATGGCTTGTGCCTTCAAACCCGCATGCCCTCTGTCTGTACAACTCATGTAGCGTTAGCTCAGTGTTGTTGATCAACCAAAACCCCTGTCACTTTCCCATCAGTCTCTCTGCATTTCGCACGCTGAAGAAAAGCATGTTGCTGCGTCATCAGAGGAGTTTGGGTCTAGGCCTCGTTGCTTTGCAGCTCTGGCAGTCTGGTCTATTAAACCTAATTGCCCTGAACAGAATCTTGTAACAACGTGGTGCGCTGCGACCTGTGTGGAACTTTTATAAATTTTGTTACTTAATAAATTCTGCTCTCATCAACGTCGTCTACATTCCCCCCTCCTCGTAAGAATTCAAGCATTCTCTCTCTCCTCCTGTCCTTCGGTCTCTCTTCTCTCTCATTAAGGCCAATGGAAAATTCTTTCTCCAGATTTATCAGCATGTTAATGAAGAGACTAGAATAAAGAGGGTGGGAATCAAAAAAGCTGCTTCATGCCAAACATTTCCAGAAATTATAGCAGTGGTTCTCACTCAGCATGGCTCACAGGTCTGTTCTAAGTAAAAAAAAACAAAAAAACAATGTAATCGTGCATAGGTGTGATAGCGAAATAAATAAGCTATTAACTTTTAAAACTGAGGACTGTCAGTTTTCTTATCCAGTCTAGATTACAGTTTAAAAGTTTGGGGTTAGTATGACTGTCTTTTTTTTTTATTCTTTAAGGAATCCTGAAAAAATAAAGTATCACAGTTTTCAAAAAAATATGAAGCAGCACAACTGTTTTCAACACTGAATTTTTTTTTTTTTCCCAGCAGCAAATCAGCATATTAGAATGATTTCTGAAGGATCGAATGACACTGAAGACTGGAGTAATGATGCTGGAAATTCAGCTTTGCATCACAGGAATAAATTACATTTTACAATATATTCACATAGAAAACAGATATTTTAAATTGTAATATTTTCCACCCTGTTCCACACTCTATAACTGTATTTTTTATCACATAAAGGGATGAGCTTGGTGAGCAGAAGAGACTCCTTTTAAAAACATAAAATAATCTAGCATGCAGTACATTCTATCTTGCATTCCATTTAAAAAATATACATGACATTCTATGTATTTCAGTGTGTCATCACTCAGCTCCGTTTTTAAGGAATGTGCACATAAATGTGCATGACATAAGAAGCAACAATGATGACACCATTTTGAACTATCCCTTTAAATATGCAAAATAACATTGTCTATTTGTACATCTGAGAACACACATTGCATTATGGTTACATTTTCAGGCTTTTGGCCTATTTGTGATTGCCCATTTAAGAATTTTGTCAAATAGCTTATCCAAATTTGATTTTTTATATATAAACTTAATGCCTTAAACATGTTCATTGCATGGCTTTTTTAATGTGAAGTGTGAAATTAATTTCTCCACCAAAAGTGGCATCAAACAGAACTGCAAAATAATTCCTCAATTCCTTAACAAAAAATGTGCATGCAGTTGTTACCTTAAAGAGCTATGTCTACTCATAACATTTTGTTTTGTTTGTATAAGTTAATGTGTATATGCTGGGTCAGTGATGTTAATTTTTTAGTGCATCTTCTATCTGGAAAAAAAGGTAGTCTTGCAACAAAGTCATGTCATTGGTATTTTTTGAGGAATCAACAAACAAATAAATAATAGTTGTCTCTCCATATTAGGATGAAATAGGGAAAACACCTTTAATCACTATTGAACAAAAATTATTCTGGGCAAATCAAGTCTGTGCACTTGCCTATTAAATACTCAAGGTCTTCAGATAATCCAAGCCATTTTATTTTGTTTGTTTCCTTGACTTTTCAATTTGCAAAAAACGTAACAAGGAACCAGATCACAACAAAGATCAAGGCTTCACAACAAACACTCCCAATGTGTTTCTGTTCAGCTTCAGATTCAGCTTGCATCTGGACGCTGTCACTCTCTTCCATGCTCATTGTGAATGAGAGAGTGGGAAGATAATGTAGTGCTATTACACTCGAATAAAGGAAGACAAAGATTTTCTCCTTCACTCGTCCTGGTCTTTGATCAAGCTGTGCTGACAAGATGAACTCTTGCAAGCAGTTTTTGAGCAGTGCACAAAAATGTGCAGCAATTTTATGTAGACAACAATAATTTGGGATTTTTATTAAGATTAGGCATGTTTGGGGGAATTTAATCAAAAATGTGTCAGCACTGTGGAAGAACTGGAAACAAAATTGTTAAACAAACAATAATTAAATCAATAGTTCAAAAACAAGGGGTTGCTGGTTAGTATTGCCCTGTTAATTACTTGTGAGTAGCTTCTTCTAGATGCTTTAACAACACCAAAAAGCATCTTTCTCCACGTATGCCTATATAGGTAGATGTTTTAGCATTTTCAATTTGGTTTTGGAGGCTTCTGAAACTCACATCTGCTGTCTATAAAGGGATAGTTCACCTAAAAATGTAAATTCTGTCATCATTTACCCTCATGTTCTTCCAAAGCTGTCAGTTGTCAGAGATCCATTACCTTCTCCTCTTTTCTTACATCCTCCTCTCTGCTAATCTCTCTTTATACCTGTTACACTCTTCATATTCTCTCTCATTACACCCTTTCTCTACCCACGCCACACCTTATAGACTTACAACCTTTTTCTTACAACCCCCCCCCCCCCCCCCCCTTATTTTATGAATTTTATTTTATTATATTTTTCTCACATTATTTCTTGATCTTTGTATACTTTCCCTTTTATTATCACTCAAAACCAATGGTGATAAATGCGTAAACGATTAGGAAAACTGCATTTTTGCAGCTGCAAAAGTTTTGTTTGTTGTGTTTGGACAAATGGTACATAAATGTTTGTGATTTGTGTAAAAACCAGTAAAAGGAGCTACAATTGCTTTCTTCAGATATTTTAAAGTATTGGTTGGTTGTATTAACTATAATGAAAACATTTGAGAGTTTTGTGCAGTGTTTTGAGAAAATTATGTGCATGATTTGTAATTTGTATGAAATGAGTGAAAACCTCATTTTAGGGCCTCATTTATAAAATGTTGCACGGAAACCATACTAAATTTGATCTTACGATCATCTCTCAAATATGCGTATGTGTGATTCATTGAATGAACGCACAGAAAACGCACATACGCCTCTCTTTCAGACGGGAAATCTATGAATCGCAAATGATCTTGAACTTGCACGCAACTGAATAGTTTCAGCTTTCTGCCTTGTAAACGACTCCTAATTAATGTCGTTAACATGTAAAAGATCACCAGTCATCATCCAAATTCTTTAATTTACAACAACGGGCTGAAAGAACAGCTTACATTTCCAAAAAACTGCAGTACTCCGACAAGAAAAAGTGTGTATGTCTGCTCAGACCCTGACGTGACTTTAAGCACTTTTCCATGTTAAAGGCAGTTTTTACAAATATAAGCGTTGGCGTGGATTTAAATGTATGCACAATCTTAGATCAAATCTGTGCGTACGCACACCTTATAAGTGAGGCCCATATCTGTTCAGGACAATTATAACGTGTTCAGATCACTGTGTAAACTGTTTTGAGAACAGTGACCTGAGTTTGGAGAAATGTGTCAAATCAATTGAGAAAAACTGTAATAGTAATGTTTTTTTCATTTCAATTCATTTTTTTTTAAATATCAGATTCAACATGTGATACAAAGTTTGTTTGTTTGTTTGTTTGTTTTTTGTCACAGTATTACTGCCAATTTTCTTCACACAGATTTACATTTACATTTATTAATTTGGCAGACGCTTTTATCCAAAGCGACTTACAATTGAGGAATACAAGTGATTTACCATAAAATGCCAATAAACACGAGTAGTGCCTATTATACAAGGTTTCAGTCATCGTTTAAAGTAGTAAAAGCTAAGACATGAAGGGATAAGGATAGTAAGATAACAGAAAAAGTGAAGGAACAACATTTTTTTTATGAGGAGCCAGTTAGACGCTCATAGAAAATATGAGTTTTCAGTTGTTTCTTAAAGACTGTGAGGGATTTGTCTGTCCGGATGGAGTTAGGTAGGTCATTCCACCAGCAGGGTATGGTGAAAGAGAACATACTGGAGAGAGATTTTGTGCAATGGAACCACGAGCCGCCGCTCATTTACCGACCGCAGGCTAGATGCTCAGAAGAGAGTGGAGGTAGGAGGGTGCAGAGCCCTGTTGTGTAGTGCAGTGTTTCTCAACCGGGGGTACACGTACCCCGAGTGGTCCGTCACGTAATTGTAATTCCGCTGAATCATTACAAAAATGTTTAGGACATTTTTTTTAATTATCATAAACTGACAAGTTATTTTATTGTATATTGACACTAATATAATTATCAAAACCAGTACATTTTAGGTTAAAGTTCAAGTTACTATAGGTGTGTTTTACATTTGCCGCCAATTTTTAATATTCGCGTGAACAGGTCATAACAGCTCTTTGGAGAACAGAGCAGCCACTATGAACTGGTAGGCCTGTCACGATAATTACTACGACTTATCACATGATATATGGACATGACCGTGATAAGTTTTAGTATATTGCCCATTGTGTCTAAATGGGTGTTTGTTTCCATGAAAAGTTAATTTCACCAATATTTTAGCCGATCGCATGGCCTCTGTCATCTTGTCTGCTCTCTGTGTGAGGGCTCAGGCTGCTCCACACACACACTCATATACACACAGTGCTGCCAACTTAGCGACTTTGTCGCTATAGATTTAGCGACTTTTCAGACCCCCTTAGCGATTTTTTTCCAAAAAAGCACCTAGCGACAAATCTAGCGACTTCTTGGACAAACCTTATTTTTAGTCTCTGAGACCTGGGGGTACTGCCGCGCGAGGTCGAGGTCTTGTTTTCCCAACGTGCACACACCTCTCTCTGCGTCTGATCTGTTCAGCGAGCGGCAGAGAGGATCAGTGCTTTCTGTTAAAATAGATATTCTGTCGCTTCTAACTCTATTTTACATGCAAATATAGCTGAAATCACAGCACAGCCATTGCCTTTAACTTATGTGTATTTGATTTCATTAGACGACGTCTCGATTATAAACAGAACTGACAACAGAAACGTATCAATGAAAACAGTTCTGTTGAGAATTTGGCTGCATTAAAATACAGTTTGTGAGCACAGAGAGGAAAGACAATACGACGCACTTACGTCATGAATATGTTAATTGGCGTATGACGTAATTTAACGACTTTTCAAGCAGGCTTTAGCTACTTTCCATTGAAAGAAGTTGGCAACACTGTATACACAGAGAGAGAGAGAGAGAGAGAGACAGGGCTGACTGCGGAAACGAGGGTGTGCAATTACCTGGGTCTGTCTTTCTTCATGTCAAGTCATATAATCATGAAAAAGCATCAGTTTGCCCATCAGCTGTCAAAAGATGAAAGTGTTATCTTTGTCGTAGTATCCTTTCAGCGCTTAAGGGGCATTGATCTCTATGAAGTGAAACATCAGCTTCAGTGTTACTCATGTGATGCTCTGATTGTCGATTGAACCTTGTAAAATGGCACTCAAATTTAAATTAATTTCAACACCTTGTATAATTCATGAATTAATCAGTTGTTAAGTATATCCGTTGAATGAATGGTGCAGGATCCATGAGGATGGTTTGAGATATTATGGGGGTCCAGTACTCAAAAAAGGTTGAGAACCACTGGTGTAGTGCACCTGCATATGCTGTTTTTGCGATATGATCTTTAAAGGTCAGCTGATCATCAAGGATCACCCCAAGATTCCTGGCTGAACCTGATGGGATTTTCATTGATGAGCCTAGTTGGATGGTAAACTGGTGCTGTACTGATGGGGTGGTTGGGAAGATGAGAAGCTCTGTCTTAGCCAGGTTGAGTTGCAGGTGATGTTCTTTCATCCATGCTGAGATGTCCATCAGGCAGTCTGAGATCCGAGCAGGTACCGTTGGATCATCTGGTTGAAATGAAGCTGGTTGAAAAATGTTGCATTGTTGCCTGATCAAAGTATGAAAACATATATGAAAACATAGAGGGATTGAGGGAACATGGTCGTAATAGAAACAGAGCAACATTCCTGCTTATAAATGCCCATACAAGAGATCTGCTTTCTCTAGCCAAAAAACAACAACAAAAAAAACCTTAATGCAAAGCATCTCATGATTGCTTACATACCTGTACAAATACAAACATGTGCTGCATATACAGGCACACACTCATGAATACTAAGAGATATGTTCAGTGGAAACATCAGTCCATGACTCACTGGGCTCTGCTTCACCCAACATGTGTACCACAATCTGGCCTTTATTACGAGCAATAATGGCAACATCGCAAATCTGAAACAGCTCTACAGAGACAGATCTGCCCAAACACTGGGCCATCCAAACTAAAAATAGCCCAGGCATACAACATTCAGTCAAAATGGTTAATTTTACTTGGATGACTCAATGATTATTACCGTTAGGTTATTAAAGTAGCAAAGTATGCTGTGGTAGAAAAAATATATATTATGAACGTGACGTGACATGTGGCCAAGTATGGTGACCCATACTCGGAATTAGTGCTCAGCATTTATCCCATCCAAAGTGCACACACACAGCAGTGAACACACACACACAGTGGGTAGCCATTTTTGGGGGGCAGTTGGGGGTTCAGTGCCTTGCTCAAGGGCGCCTCAGTCGTGGTATTGAAGGTGGAAGAGAGCGCATTTGTTGTCACTATAAATCTACATTTCACTCCCCCCACCTACATTCCCTGCCGGTACGAGACTCTCTAACCATTAGGCCACGACTTCCCCACATTATAAAACTATTATACTAAACATATATTTACATTACTATTACTCTTTATTATTCATAACTATTAAAATGTAGAAATAGTAATTAAAGTTCTCAAACCAATGTAACAAGACAAATAAAAGTATGGGAATTATAGTGACAACAAATGTGCATTATTATTATTATATTATTTTACCACTAATACTACTATGATTAATAATAATAATATACTATAATTATTATATGTTATACAATAACAAATACCAACGTTAAAACAACGTATGATAAAGAGTTAAAAATCCAAAAGAAGCGCTGAAAGAAGATTATTATTATTATTTATTATTATTATTATTAGTAGTATTATTATTAATAATAATAATTAACCAAGGCCTAGAAATAATATAAGAAGAATTTCAACTTGTAGTAGATTAGTAGTAATTGTAAGCATAATAATAATAATAATAATAATAAACTAATAAACCATAATACTCTGTATTATTATTATTAAGTGCCAAAGCAAATAACCAACAATGGTTTTAATGAAAACAGTATTTAAATAATTAACAAGGACAGTAAATTCTTAATACTTTTTATATATTATTATTATTATATTATTCTTTATTATTATTATTATTATTATTATTATACACTTATAATATAAACAGGATAAAAAGGCGGTAAGATAATAAAAGAATTATATTAGTATTATTAGATGTTATCTATAATAATAAAATAATATAATACAATTATTGTAGAAATCCAACACAATAAACAATGACTAAGACAACAGCATTTAAATAATTTAAAAAGACAAAAAGAAGCTCTGAAGTAAGATTTATTGTTGTTTTTGTTGTTGTTATTATACACTTATAACAGTAAACAAGACAACAAGATAATAATAATTATATTAGTAGTATAGTATTAGTAGTAGTATTGGTAGCTATAATAATAATAATAAATCTTAAATTCAATTCAAGTGTGTGTGTGTGTGTGTGTGTGTGTGTGAGTGTATGTGATTTGTCAACTCACTATCATCTGGAAATTAACAGCACAACAATAATTGCAATCCTGGATCATTACTTGTGTTGTTTTGCTATTTTTAGCACTCAGATGAATCAAATATAGCTCATAGGCGTACAGGAATTCTTGAGAGCATTCCAAGTCTGGGAAAACTAGACAGGAAAACAAGTGCATGAACAATACAACAAGCGGCATAAATAAAACAACCGATTTACGACACAGGTTAAGTGACCCGGTGAGTGGTTTGCAAAATCATAACGTATTTACAGAACGATAAACAAACATTTAATGAATCCAATTTTTTCTGGAACACTCACCAGAATAATAACTATTTTCCCTAGAAATTTGCCATTCACAACAACGAATGTGCACAAATGCTCCGGTTACATAAAGGGTTACTATAGCACACCTCTCCATGTCTCGTATCCTGACTATGTGACCTGCGGGAAGTTGAACATCCATGTTGTTCTCTAACCACATCCACCTTGTGGATGCTTGTGCCTCCGTGTTGTGGGAATGGACGAAAGGAGCAGCGGACGAACTACTGGATGCAGTCCCATTCACAAATTACTCCTTACCCTTCACCCGGAAGCCATGTTTCGTCAAGATAAAGAGAGAATCTGTCCTTTCCTGTTCCCATCCAGGAGTCAGCCTATAAGTGTATGGGAATTTCTGTGTGTTTTGTGGCGATGGTAATGGCTTCACAGCACATTTGCAAGGGGGAAAATGGAAACATTGTTTTGAGAGGAATTCTGACACACTGCCTAGCCACATCTTGTAGGAGTGGGACATGCGTGAGATCTCGCTGTTTGAATTTCCTCATGAATCGCACCACTTCACAAACAGCAGATAGTTACACACTAAGTGCAGATGGTGAGCTGTGACAGCCGTCAGTGTTTGTAGAGCACAAGCAATGGGCCTGTTACCCACTCAAACCATGATATTGATATTTTGTGGAATAACAGAAAAATTCAAATAATCCAAATTAGACCTTTTTTGAATTGAATCATTCATAAGTAATTTTTAGCATTTGTTATGACCTGTTTAATCAAAATGTCATCAACTCAGATCAGTGAAATGACAGACATCTCTCTGGTGATGTATGCTGGACTTTCACTCCGATGTACAATACAAAAGAGAAGACCTGTCAGCGCTTACATTTTATCATGCCTTTATACTGATGTAATTCATGTTTAAGATACAAGAGAATGCAATGGGAAAATAATTTCCATTGCTTATCATTCCAGGTTTTTTTTTATTTAGTTAATTTTTGTTTTTGTTTGTTTGTTTTGTGTTCTTTGTTGTGTTGTGAACTAAAAGGTTTTGTTGTTGTTTTTTGCTTTGTTGCTTTTTATTTTGTTGTTTTGCATTGTATTTTTTGTTTTGTTGCATTGCGTTTTTTGCTGTATTGTGCTTTTTGTTTTATTGTGTTGCGTTGTTCTTGTTTTGTTTTTTTTTTGTTTGTTTTTTTTTTGGTTGTGTTTTTTGTTCTTTTAATTTCGTTTTGTTGCAATGTATTTTTTGTTTTGTATTGCGCTTTTTAGATCACCAAACACAAAAGGTGCTGGAACCCAATTTTACTCATTTAATGCTTATTATTTTCCTGCTCTTAAGGTTGTTTTTTTCTGCTTTTAATACTCTTTGTTGTGTTGTGTTTTTGTCTTTGTTGCTTTTTTGTTTTGTTGTGTTGCATTGTGTTTTTGTTTTATTTTATACATTTAGTTTTTTGTTTTGGTGCGTTGCATTGTGTTTTTGTTGTTGTTTTTGTCTTGTTTTGTTGCATGTTTTTCATTTTGATGTATAGGATTGTGTTTTTTGTTTTGATGCATTGCATTGTGTCTTTTGTTTTGTTGTGTTGCATAGAGTTTTTTGTTGTGTGTTTTTTTTTCCCCACAGAGGGTGCTGGAACCCATTTGTACTCATTTAATTTTCAGCTCTAAAAGTGTCTGGTCATCACAGACTGTAAGCTGTAAGAGATCTTAGATTTGATGGGATGGTTTTAAATCCCCTCACTACTCAAGTGCCCAGATACACATCTGTCTGACACTAGGTACTAGAAGACACTAGGAGTACATTTGTGTTTTATTTCATATCTCTGCAACCGTAAAGGCAAGAATGTGAAGTCCAAATTAAGATATTTTGGTCCAAAAGTTTGTTCCAACTACACTGGTCTCTACTGATGTTCACTCTATTGGACAAACAACAGACATTTTTCAAAATATCGTCTGTGTTTGTTTTGCTAAAGAAAGTGTCTCTGTAAGTAACACTTGTTCAAAAATACACAAGTAAACACACAAACATTTCTCCTTTCTTCACTGACAAGCCAAGGGAATCCCAATACAGCTAATCTCTTTGAAATTAACGAGGGAACGCTGTATGTCAACACTTCTCTCTCTGCCGCACACAAGATGAGATCCTTGAATAATGGCCCAGTTTTCAGCACTCTGTAAACAGGAGGGCTAAATTTACTGATTACACTTCCAGCGTGAGTTGAGAGGAAGGACTAGCTGCAGCCAACCAGAAAACCAGAGGAACTCTGAATCTTCTAAATGGGTGAGCATATGAGTAAGTGAGGAGAGAGTTGTTTTCAGCACACAGGAACACATTTAGGGAAGTGTAAACATTAGAGGACCAAAAACAGAAAAGACCCAGTAGAGGAGAGGGTAAAAGAGTATGCTGGGGTTAAGGGACTTACAATAAATACACCAATATGTAGCTCATGCTTAAAGGGATACTGTACTGTATTTCAGCATTAAAAAAAAGAAGTTGGAATTCAGGTAATTGTCTCACAATACTGTGAATTGCAAGTTTTTTCATCTTGCAGTTTTTAGTCTATAACACGTAATTGCGAGTTATACAGTCAGAATTGTTCGATACAAACTAGAAATTCTGACTTTTTTTCTCAGAATTGCAATTATCTCCCAATTCTTAGACTCACACAAGCTGCATTTGCTCAAAACTTTTGCAATATTTTAAAAATGTCAATAAAAAATTATTGTGAAATGATGGTGTTCCCATTAACCGATGTTATGTGACTAAAACATAATTTTTTCCTCTCTTTAAGTTTTTCTCTTTACGCTTAAAATGCTCCTTTTGTGTTCCACCTAAGTCACTATGGTTTTGAATGACATAAGGGTGAGTAAATGATGACATAATTATCATTTTTTGTTTTGCATCACGTTCCTTGAAGTATGAATAAATATGCGTGTGAACAGAGAATAAGCATGCAGAGGACAGGGTGGAAAACAATGCTATAGCTACAACCCGGATAGGAAATGAGGTCAAAAGAAGAGGAAGTCCAGCAACTTCCTGACAAAGCTGTGGATGATTAGTGCTGATGACTCTGGTGTTAAAACATACACTCAAACACACATAAACAAAAACATGCACTTACTGTACACTCTAGGACAGGTGTTCACATAACAGTTCATCTCAGTTAACAAACATGACACTAAATAATTCAATTAAATTGCAATTTTAAAAAGAGCAAAACATAAAAATTATTGATTTCTTTTTGAAAATCACAATGCTTTGTAAGCTTACTAAATTTCAAATGAATTGGAATGCTCTAGAAATTCAAAAGAAGTTTAAGACTTTATTTATTTATTGTTTGTAGAAATTGTATCTATACAACTACTTTGAAAATAAAAAAATTTAAGCTTTTAGTTAATAATTTAAGAATAATATTCATTACATGAAATTATTATATTAATTTACTTACTCTTTCTTTTCTTTTTTTACTTTATTATGTTTCTCTTTTTTGCAGGCTTTGCAAAGAAAGTCAAAGTTTTATGAATGATCTGACCCCAAAAAATATGCTTCCGTTTCAGCAAAAACGTTTTGCATATGCACAACCTTTTAACAGAGTCAATTAAGGAAAGTCTCCAAGGTTAGCAAAGTGTTTAACCATGCAGGAGACCAGAGGCTATTTCTTTTTTTTTTATGGACGTCAATGGAGGAGAGACTTCACTACACTGAATAAAATGCTTTTGAGGGAAAACAGCTTGTCATTTAATGAATCAACAACCTATCTGCTAATCTTCAAAATGTTTGCCATTAAGCCTATTCGATTTTTAGAGTTTTAGAGTTAAAAAATAAAATAATTTCACCAGGTAGGATTCAGTTTATGGCATTTCTCATTCATTTCTATGGTATTCACAATTGTCGCACAACTCCGACAGAAACTCAATGACATCAAGGCTGTGATGTGACTGGTTATCAAGGCACATACGATCCAAGTTGACCGTTATGCTGTCAAAGTACTCCATTTGAAAGCATGCATGAACATACACGCTCAACACATGCACACTAGAATGTTTCATCCTTGTTCAGTGTCTGTGCTATTTCTCTCCAGAAGTTATGTAATAAATAAATATCTCTTTTTAATCATTTAAACTTGAGTTGTATGTCTGAACCCCCTCACACAAAAGCTAATGAATGCGACATTTTGCTATTTGCGTGTCCAGTAGTTTGTTGTTGTTGTTCTGTCTTATCCATTTATTTTTCAATTATGAATCATCGGAACAGTGTTGCCACCTTGTGGACAAGCTAATTAGTGCAAAAAAAAAAAGCTGACTGTACTGTATGCTAATACTATGTTCATGATGAAATTAACATCATGCACAGTGTACGCAAACACTAGCATTCACGTAAAACGAAATATACTTTGAGCTTAACTTTGGTAGCCCTAAAATATTCAAACTAAACTGAAGACTAAATAAACTGAAACTAGAAAACTAAAACTAACAATGATAGAATGAAAACTCATTTAAACTAAATTAAAAAGACGAATTGAAAATACGATAAACGATAATAATCCTGCCCCACTGAAATCCAATAGATCTGCAGCGCTGTCTGGCATAGTGTACTGTAATCTCTACTAGATAAATGAAGGTAAATTGTTCATTGAATTACACCATTTACTTCCCATCAGACTCCATCACTGGAGGCCTTCCAGCCAAAACAATTGCGGTTTATAAGCGTTCCAGCTCTGTGACAGCTCAATTAATGATACATTTTATTCAAAGGGCCTTGGCACATTTTGTGATGAGAATTTCATTGTGGAGCTCTGCATTAATTAAACCTTGACAATTTAGTATAAAACAATTCAATTGGCAAGAAAACGTCTGGCAAGAAAACATAATTTGCTTTTGTTCTCGGGGTAAATAATCAGCCTTAAAATTATTTTGGCACCTTTACAGAGTCACTAAGAGTTACAACTTTGTCATTAGTGTCTCACAGCAGTGGGGATGTGAAAAGCTCCAAACGTTTGCCAGCCATCACACAGTATCAGGGCCGTAGAGCAGAAAGTGTGGGTGGCTCTCATATTCCCAGTGGCCGGCCTCAGCCGGACATGTGCCTTAATGTTGCAGAAAAGTGTTAGTCAGAACCACCAACTCCAGGAAAGCATCAGTTTGATAAAGTGTTGCATTTGTAATGGCTCACTCGGACAGACTCCTGCTGATCTTCCATAAAGGATACACTCAACAATCCGCAGATGCTCTTTGTAATAATACAAGCAATCTGGATGGCACCCAAACTAGAGATTGACTGTTCTTTTTGATTCTGAGTGCGCTTGAAAGACGTCAGCATCACACAATTAGTGAAAAAACATAACGTGCATCGTTATCAACAAACTATTGGCTGTACTTTATTGACTGTACAGTTGGCTGAGCTAAAAATATCTCAGTGTTGTTCTCTTTTAGCATCCTGAGCAGTGATGCATGTCCACATGTGCAAGTACTCCAGCAGAGAGAATGATGTGTGCATGCCATCGCTTTGTGGAGTCGTCGTTTGTGTGCCAATAGATTTTGTGGGATGTCGTAAAAGGGATAAATGGTCCATCTGTGTTTTTCCACTGATCATAGAATTTTCTTAGTACTGAGGTCTGAGGGCTTTTCTGCTGCAAATGGACATATTAGTGTTGGTTTGCTGCAACACAATATTCAAGGCTGAAAATGAGTTTTATTATGTTACATGACAATCTGTGTATCATTCGATCATTCGTTTTTTGATTTAATATTGAAAGTAGAAAAATGAGAAAACGGCTCCTTTTTCATTTTCACGTTTTTTTCCAAAACAGGAAAAACGAGAATTCAGCTTAAATTTTCGTTTTTCGCTCAGGGGTAGAAAAATAAATAAACAGCTTGAATATTCGATTTCTACACGTGGGCGGGAATTGAATGCCCCTTTCTGCTGATTGGTCATCCACAGGCAACCGGTGGCCGTCAGTGGTACGGGGGTGCGGGACCAGACATAGACTGTGGATCCATCTGCCTTCGGTGGGGTTATTTCAAGAGACGTGTTAAACAGGCAGGTGTGGCAAGTAGGACAATGGCAACAGGTGGTTATGGCGTGCAAAAACACAAGCTAGTCGCCAGCTAATCAGTAGGGCACCAAGCATCACAGACAGAATTACAGGGGCGAGACTAGAGGGATAAATTCAAGAAAACGGGCAAAGATCAGAAACCACAAAAACAGGCAAGGCAAAACAAGGAAAACACGGAGACTCGGAAAGGGGTACAGGCTAAACAATACTCAGCCGAGAAAGGTGGTTTGAGTGGGTGTTATATAGTGAGTGAGGTGATTAGAAACAGCTGTGTGCAATCAGTGCAGTGTGCAAATCGTGCAAAGAATGATGGGATATGTAGTCCGGGGTGCTATGCAACAGTTTGTGTTGTGCTAGAGTCAATGTAAAAGGAAAGGGTGACCTCTGGTGGTGAATAAACGTAAGTCATGGAACCCGAATTCGTGCATCATCAGTCTCAGCAGTAGCTGCAGCAGAATAATAGTCCTCCACTGCTGCAGTTGTATGGATTCTTAACACATTTATTGCAACTACATTTAGTATTTTTTCATCAAACAAACATGCTAATGAATAGCTTGACACAACTCAGGGCTTTCTTCTGTGTAGATATAAATTCTATTCTTTGCATCAACTGGCATGGCAGGGTATGATATGATATGACAGCTGTCATAGACTACCCTGCTCACACAGTAAGTCTGTTTAAGTAATTAATTAATTAATCTGTTTCAAAATAAATAGTTTAAACACTAAGAAAGAAAGGAAAGAAAAATAAATTGGCTTGGGTATATTTAGGCCTATGTTGCACGGGCAGAACGTGTATCTGACTGACTAACTGTAAAACAACGAGATAGGTTAAAGGTTGCGCACGTGGTAGGAGTTTAGAGTAAGGGAGTTTTAGTTCTTGTGTTTTTTATTAAAATATGGAGTTATCATGGGGTGTCGTCGTCTCAAGAAGGTGTATCAGGCGTTTTTTGCGGGGGCGTATGAATTGCGAGGTGTGTGTCAGGCACAGTCGACTGGGCAGGATTCCGGAGATGTGAGTGTTCATAAAAGTGATCAAGGTGAACGATGCCATGGCGATTTTGGTTTCTGCAACCAACCTTGCATGTATATGACCTTCAATGCGTTGGAATAGATGCCACAGAGTGGAGTCTGCAGTATGGCGCTATTGTTAGCGACAGTGATATGGCAGGGTGCCCGGCAAAAAACAAACAGCGCAAATAAATAAACTAAAGTCACCATTCTCTGCCATTAAATTGACAAGTGTGAGCAGGACATTCTTGTGTTATTAAGTAATAAGCCTTTAAAAAACATTAAGGTGAGTAGTCACTCTAGATCACACAGTTCCAATAAATTGCGATGAGTTAAATAAACTCAATAAGCAGACAGAATACAGTCAAGCTCAGACCGTTATTGAAGTGCACAGGAAATAAGTAGCAGTCATATTTAAAGCAGTTTAAAATAATATTGAGTACTGATTGATGTTCACTTGGATTTTTTTTCCCCATCGAGGGGAAATAACATAATACTTTGTCATTTATAGTCATATGGTAAAATTAATATTTTTAATTGTGTAACGTTACGTTAAAAAAAACTACAAAATGTCATGCCTTTGAAAAATAAAGAGAACACCCTAATGCCTGCCGTTTAGCGCGTCTCGTCTCCTTGGCTCTTTCCGGCGCATGCCCCCAACATTAACACAGCGAATGCTTGTCCTTTAAAAGGCTTCATTTAATTATTGACGTTCAATGCATCATATAAGTCACTGTGGAATAAAGCAAGTATGCCTGTATCATGATAAAAAAGCGACTTTGTCTGGAAATACTTTAGGCTATAGCTAATTATTTCTTGGACCCCCTATCACTTTAAGAACCGCTGGTCTACACAGAAGAAAGAACTGTCTAGACTCTGCCCCGGTACGAGTTGTGTCGAGCTATTCATTAGTCTGTTTGTTTGATGAAATAAGATGAAATGTAGTTGCAATAAATGTTTTAAGAATCCATACAACTGCAGCAGCGGGGGACTATTATTCTGCTGCATGATACTTCAGAAGAACTGATGACGGCACGGTTTAATCTTCGGCTGACCAATCAACAGAAAGGGGCATTTAATTCCCACCCACATGTAGAAATCAAATATTCAAGCGGTTAATTCATTTTTCCACCCATGAACGAAAAAAGAAAATTAAGCTGAATTCTCGTTTTTCGTCTTTTTGGAAAAAAAAAACAGAAAAATGGAGCCGTTTCCCTCTAATTTTTCTACTTTCAATATTAAATCAAAAAAAAAACGAATTATCGAATGGATACAACGTTTCATGACAAATGCAAGGAAAAAAACCTTTGTTTTGATACTATAGGGTCAATGACCTAGTACGTGTCCACATATACGTGATGGATACATGTGTTAATCTTAGAAACCTGCTCTTTATGCATGCTGGGTTTCTATTTTGAAGATTTATGTATGCATTTTCAAGAAAAGTTTCAACGAAGGCCTCATGTGGTCAACTATCAAATATAGAATTATTCCTTCAAATAAATATATAAATAAAAATAAATGAATACATTTTCTTTTTTCAAATATAGATTTTAAGAAAGTGTATTATTGTAATGTGTTTTTTGTTTATGTCGGTATGTGTGGATGTAGCACAGTGTGTGAAATATCAGTAGTTTGTGGTGCCATTGAATAACGCCCCCACAGCCCTTTTCACTCTCCTTACTGAGGCGAATACAGGTGGTTGGGTGTATTATTTCTTGGTTTAATACTTAAAATAAATATTTGAAAACTGCTTCACTGCTTAATAACATTGCTTGAGCAAATGTCAGGACATGTCACCTTTAAAGGGTTCAGTGGGTTCGTTGAGGTATGGAAGGAAGGGGATGGCATGAAAAATGAAATTCTGTGAGAATAAATCCACATCTATAACGATAACAGCACAGATGGACGATATTGTTGCAATCACTTTCGGAATGATTATTTTTTCCCCTGATGATGAACAATAAACTCACTGAAAGCCATGTAAAAAGTCCTCTTTAAATTAAGGAAATACTCGCATAATGTGCTTATAATAAACAGAATGTTATTGTGTGTTGGTGTGGATGCTAATATAGTTATTTTTATATTTATTCTTTGGGAATGAGACTGTGTTCTGGACTTCAGTCTAAATTATGACTAAACGATCCACATTGCAGCTTATTCTGGCCAAGACCCACTTAAACAAGAAAAGATTGTTTGACCGACATGTACAATAAATAGCAACCGATGTTCATGTTGTGTGTGTTTACTGAAAAACATCATGTCTTATTTTCCTTTATGTTATATGAGATTCAGATTTTTGAGTCAGTTTAATATTAGTTTAAATGACAACTAAGTTAATTATACTTAAAGGGGTCATAGTTGACCACAAGTTGATATGACTCTTTAGGGTCTTAATGAAAAGTCTGTAACATAGTTTGGTTAAAGTTTCTCAATGTTAGTGTAAAAAACACCCTTTTTACGGTCAAAAATGGTTCTTTTCAGATCAAGCCGTTTTTGTAGTATTTTCCTTTAAATGTTAATGAGCTCTGCTGACCCCTCCCCTCTCTTCCAAGCTGCTCTCAGAGAGACTGTTTACTTTAGCTGCATTCATCGTGAAACTTGCTAATTAGCAAATTATTAGGAAAGGCGATTGCAAAGATTAATAAAAAAACCCTTATACTCACTTCTACTGTAGATGAAGCTGGATCACGAATGACTCGCGTGAACATAGACGCATTTATGTAGACCGGGGGAGCATTCCCTTCAGAAACAATGTAATGTTAATCCACTGTGAGTTCAGCGGCTCAGATGTCAGGAGTAAATGACGATGCTGGTAGACTATAAGCGATTGAGGGGGTATGTTGTTGGATGTACAGGTGTATTTCAATAAATTAGAATGTCATGGAAAATTCGGTAATTCAACTGAAATTGTGAAACTCGTGTAATAAATAAATGCAATGCACACAGACTGAAGTAGTTTAAGTCTTTGGTTCTTTTAATTGTGATGATTTTGGCTCACATTTAACAAAAACCCACCAATTCACTATCTCAACAAATTAGAATATGGTGACATGCCAATCAGCTAATCAACTCAAAACACATGCAAAGGTTACCTGAGCCTTCAAAATGGTCTCTCAGTTGGGTTCACTAGGCTACACAATCATGGGGAGGACTGCTGATCTGACAGTTGTCCAGAAAACAATAATTGACACCCGTACAAGGAAGGTAAGCCACAAACATTCATTGCCAAAGAAGCTGCTGTTCACAGAGTGCTGTATCCAAGCATGTTAAAAGAAAGTTGAGCGGAAGGAACAAAGGTGTGGAAGAAAAAGATGCACAACCAACCGAGAGAACAGCAGCTTTATGAGGATTGTCAAGCAAAATCGATTTCAAGAATTTGAGTGAACTTCACAAAGAATGGACTGAGGCTGGGGTCAAGGCATCAAGAGCCACCACACACGACGTGTCAAGGAATTTGGCTACAGTATTCCTCTTGTTAAGCCACTCCTGAAACCACAGACAACGTCAGAGGCGTCTTACCGGGCTAAGGAGAAGAAGAACTGGACCAAAGACCCAGTGGTCCAAAGTCCTCTTTTCAAATAAAAGTAAATTTTGCATTTCATTTGGAAACCAAGGTCCTAGAGTCTGGAGAAGGGTGGAGAACTCATAGCCTAAGTTGCTTGAAGTCCAGTGTGAAGTTTCCGAAGTCAGTGATGATTTGGGGTGTCTTGACGTTTGCTGGTGTTGGTCCATTGTGTTTTTGAAAACCAACGTCACTGCACCCGTACCAAGAAATTTTGGAGCACTTCATGCTTCCTTCTGCTGACCAGCTTTTTGAAGATGCTGGATTTCATTTCCAGCAGGATTTGGCACCTGCCCAAACTGCCAAAAGCACCAAAAGTTGGTTAAAATGACCATGGTGTTGGTGTGCTTGACTGGCCAGCAAAACTCACCAGACCTGAACCCCATAGAAAAATTTATGGGGTATTGTCAAGAGGAAAATGAGAAACAAGAGACCAAAAAAAATGCAGGTGAGCTGAAGGCCACTGTCCAAGAAACCTGGGCTTCCATACCACCTCAGCAGTGCCACAAATTGATCACCTCAATGCCACGCCAAATTGAGGCAGTAATAAAAGCAAAAGGAGCCCATACCCAAGTATTGAGTACATGTACAGTAAAATGAACATACTTTCCAGAAGGCCAACAATTCACTAAAAGTGTTTTTTATGGGTCTTATGAAGTATTCTAAATTGTTGAGAATTGGTGGGTTTTTGTTAAACGTGATCCAAAATCATCACAATTAAAATAACCAAAAACTTAAACTAATTCAGTCTGTGTGCAATTAATTTATTTAAAACACGAGTTTCACAATTTGAGTTGAATTACTGAAATAAATGAACTTTTTCACGGCATTCTAATTTATTGAGATGCACATGTAAATCCAACCCATCACAGAACACCTCAATCGCTTAGGAGTCATTTTTGTCTACATCTGCTCCGGCGGTGAAACATTGGTGGACTGATGACAGTCACTCAGGGTGGGTCTAAGATAAGACGCCAGTCCAGTCTGTGCTGAAACGATACTGTCAATCAAACTATCGTGGGAGGGGGCCTGTCTGTGTGACGTCACACAAACAGGCATCTTGAGATCGGCTCGATTTGAGAAAAGGGAAAACATTTAACAAGATTTAAAAAAAAAACACTGGGTGGATTTCTATCATTATAGGGTGGTTGTGTTCACACACTGCCAAAAACACACTTTTCAGTTCAAACAACTTGTAAAAGTGAATGTAGCATCCTATGACCCCATTAAAGCAGCCAACTAACTTTTTTATATATTAGGCCTGGTTTCACGACAGGACATAGACACAAAGCCAGGATAAGGCCTAGTGCAATTAGGGACATTTAAGTAATTTTAACAATGTGTATATTTAAAAAAAATAATTTACAATCTATGGTGTCACTCTAACCCGGATTTGTTTTAAATAAATGTTTTTAGGTTGTTAAGTATTATTTATGTTTTTATAAAAAAAATAATAATAAAATAATTTGCTGTTTGAAGATTCAGACAAAATATTTCAATGCAATGATTATGTTAAGTAGAGATAGCTTAATGTGTTAAGATTCTGTAAAAGGGAGGAGCCCCATTCGAATACGTCTGAGCAGTGAGCGTGCGATGTGTCGACTTGTATAAGTCAGATCCGGTTGATGATAGATGGACACTCGATGATCATTGCGATACCCAGCACTAAGCACTGTAATGTCGCTGTCTCCCTCGCACAGTTTAGTTAACGTCTCTTACTAAATCGTTATGGTCTCTTTCCTGTGGGAAAACCGATTACTCCAATTAACACCTGACTCCAGTGCGTGACTTCAGACATGCTGCACGTTAATGTAGTTTAAAGCACTACTAGTCTACGGTGTGATCACGGTACAGTTGTTTTTTCCCCTGTCGGTTCACAGTTTAGCTATAATGTTAATATTTAAATCGGCGTTTCTTTTGTTTTGCAGTTAAGATAGGTTCAGCAAGTGTATTTCTGCATGTTCAGTTTAGGTGTAACGTTAGCATTTCATTACCCTTAGCTTCAGTCATTTAACATCAGCACGTGTCACATCAGCACATAGTCATCGTCTAATTATGATATTTCAGCAGAGAGCAGTGTTGCGAACTAATTTTCAGGGGAAGTTGCTAATATTGAATGTTGACTAATTAAACACATTTTTGAACAATAAGTTTTATTATTATTTAGTAGGAGTAGTCGCTAGTAAACTACTAAAACTACACATTCTGAACAATTATAGTTTGAAGCAATGTATTAGTTAGTTAGTCTGCTACACTCTAAGACAAATCTGTAAAAATAGGGCACAATCTACTATGTTAACATTATGAAATTTTTTGTATTGATTTTTTCAAAGGTTTTTTACCTCCATAATGTCTCGGTTACGTACGTAACCCTCGTTTCCTGATGGAGGGAACGGAGACAATATATCGTGACGACATAGGGGGTTTACTTTAGAGCCCCAATCCGCTCTGACTTTCAGAGAAAACTCCAATGAATTTTGGCTAGTGGATTTTGCATACCTGAGCCACTCCCCGTGCATATGGGTATAAATAGGCGACAGGTGCAACCACTCATTCAAGTTTTACGCTGAGGAGCCGAGAACGTGTCCCTGGCTACCAGCGATGGTTCGAGGTTGTGACATGGGGACATAACGAAATATTCTGTCAGTCACTATGAGTTATGTTGTGATACATTAGGGGGGTCCATGGAAAGCGCAACAACCGGAACCCCATCACAACCCTGTAGCGCTGAAATGTTGACCAGCAGCTGCGTGTCAGGACAAATGCACTCAAAGGTCATAACATTCCCAACGACCCAGCGCAAATTCGCTGACCTTGGCGCCCGCAGAGAAGCTCACCCTTCCGGAGAAGGGTGCTAAGGAGACCACATCCTGCCCGTAAGGAGGTATCATGGGGAGACACTGATATGGACTGACCGAGGCCTGGGGCAGTACTACATATGGAATGGGTCTCTGAGTCAGGTCCTACCTAGGAGTAGGGAGGAATGGCTGCCAGCAGAGACTGACAGAGGGGTCTGTCAAAGGGAAGACACGGGTTAACCGAGATGGAAACCTTACCGTGGAAGAATACACATACGGGATCGCCCGAAGGGAATCAAGCCATATGGACACCTAGCCTAGTAAAGTGGCTGACCGGAAACCTGGGCAAGCTAACACTGATACTGGGCCTGGCCTCAGACTGCTCCATCCAGTCTGACTGCCAGGGATGCTGGAGGATACTCAACCAGGGTTCACCGAACAGGTAACTTATTGGAGGGGGAAAAGGCACTCGCATCCCCATGTGAGGGGGAATGGTGCAGAAAGCGTGACACCAGCCGGCTCTACCCGCCACTTATCTGTTACCCAACACATGGGAAGAAACTGGCTCAACGCGGAGACTGTAAAATCTTGCACACCCAGCCTGCAGCTCTACAGATGTCTGCCAGAGAGGCGCCATGCACCAATGCATAGGAGGAGGCAACACTCCATGTGGAGCGAGCCCTCACCCCCAGGGGGCACGGCTCGCCTTGGGATTGGTACGCCAAGGCGATGGCATCCACTATCCAGTGGGCCAACCTCTGCTTGGAGACAGCCTTCCCTTTCTGCTAACCTCCGTAGCAGACAAAGAGCTGCTCAGAGCTCCTAAATCTCCGGGTGCGGGCCGTATCGCGAAAATCTAGTTAAGCAGGACAGAGCAACGCCAAGGCTGGATCTGCCTCCTCCGAGGGCAGTGCTTGAAGGTTCACCACCTAATTGCGAAAGGCCGTGCTGGGAAACTTGGGCACGTATCCAGGCCGGGGTCTCAGGACAACGTGAGAGTAGGCCGGCCCGAACACAAGACACTCTTCGCTCACCGATAATGCTTGGAGGTCCCCGACCCTCTTCATGTAAGTGAGTGCGGTCAGACAGGAACTTAAGCTCAACTGAGCCCAGTGTCTCAAAGGGATCCCTCCGAAGGCCAGCCAGGACAGTAGAGAGATCCCAGGAGAGCACCAGGGGTGGCCTAGGAGGATTCAACCTTCTGGCACCCCTCAGGAACCTGACGATGAGATTGTGCTTTCCCAGGGACCGGTCTGGCCTCATAATGTGCTGCGATAGCAGCCACATACACTTTCAAGGTGGAGGGTGACAGCCTACGCTCTCCAACATTTCTTGCAGGAAAGAAAGCACTACTCCAATCGTGCATCTTCGGGGGTCTTCTCGGCGAGAAGAACACCAGTTCACGAACAGACTCCATTTCAGAGCATAGGTTTGCCTCATCGAGGGAGCTCTAGCCTGAGTGATCATGTTTACCACTGCCGGTGGCAGATCACTTAAGTCTGCCGTGTCTTGTCCAGGAGCAACACATGGAGGTCCCAGAGATCTGGACGTGGGTGCCATATGGTGCAGAGCCACTGAGAAGGAGGTCCTTCTTCAGAGGGATGCGCCAAGGAGGGGATGTCCCAAGGACCATGAGTTCCAAAAACCAGGTCCAGGTGGGCCAGTAAGGCGCAACCAGCAAGACCTGTTCCTTGTCCTCCCTGACCTTGCACAGTGTCTATGCGAGATGGCTCAATGGGGGAAATGCATAATAGGCGGCGACACTCCGTTGTGATGGTCACACGAAGTGTACCACGACGCCATGCCCATCTCGGGACTTGGGAGCATAACCAGTGTTGAAGTGGTCTCATATGAAGCAATCTGAGCGGTGTGACTGCGGCTGCAGATGTCATAGGCCCCAGGAGCCTCTGAAAGTGTTTCAGAGATACCATGTTCCTGCCTCTGAAGGAACTGACTAGGTGCGCTCGTTGGTGAGACGCTCTGTCATACTCACCGAGTCTAACTCCATACTGGGAAAAGAGATCTTCTGCACGGGGGAGAGTTTGCTCTTTTCCCAGTTGACCCAAAACCCCAAAAGGCTGAGGTGTGAAAGCAACAAATCTCTGTGCTCGCACAACTGATCCCGAGACAGCGCTAGTATAAGCCAGTCGTCGAGGTAGTTGAGGATCCTGATGCCCACTTCCCATAACCCAAGGGTTCCCAAGGGCGCCCTCTGTGAGCTTCATAAAGACATGTAGGGACAGGGACAGCCTGAAGGGAAGGACCCTGTACTGCTATGCCCGACCCTCGAACGCAAACCGTAGGAACGACCTGCGTCGAGGAAGATTCAATACATGAAAGTAAGCGTCATTCAGGTCGACCGCTGCAAACCAATCCTGGGGCTGGATGCATCTGATGATTCGCTTTTGCGTTAACATCTTAAATGGGAGCTTGTAAAGGGCCCGATTCAAGACACGCAGATCCAGGATTTCTTGGGCACTATGAAGTAAGGGCTGTAAAACCCTGACTTCATCTCGGCTGGAGGGACAGACTCAATTGTGTCCTTCTCCAGTAAGACAGCAATCTTGTTGAGCAGGACAGGGGCATCTCCAGCTGCCACCAAAGTCTCGAGAACGCCGCTGAACCTTGGGGGGTCTTGGTGAACTGAATCGCGTAGCCGAATCGAACTGTTCGAGGAGCAGAGGGGGGGGGGGGGGGGGGGGGACGGGGGGGGTGGGGGCCAGCGTGAGCCATGCTTCCAAGCTCCGTATGAGTGGCACCAAAGGGACAATCGATGCACCCGTGGTGGTGCAGCGGTGGGAAGTCGTGCTGGATGGCACTGAAGGCATCGCGTCCTGACTCATAACCCCCCCCCCCCCCCACCCCCCCCCCCCCCCCCCCCCCCCCCCCCCCCCCCCCCCCCCCCCCCCCCCCCCCCCCCCCCCCCCCCCCCCCCCCCCCCCCCCCCCCCCCCCCCCCAGCAGGACTCCCCGTGTCCCCGGAGAGACTGGCCAGAGATGTGTGGAGAGGCAGCGCATCTCCGAGCCACGATCTCTTGGCTGCTGGTGATAGGTGGCGTCATAGGCGAAGGTGAGGAGGCAGCGCGTCGCTCACTGTCAACCCACGAGCCTGATAACCCGGAGGAAAAGGAAACTGCTCTTTTTTTGAGAATGTGGGTATGCGGAACAGAAACAAAACGGAACAAAGGATTCTCTGCCTAGCCCTCCTCCGGGGGAAGGAGTGGCACTGTTCTCGCCATCTCCTGAAAAAGAGAAGCTTCCCACATCTCCAGGTTGCCCGTGTCAGGGGACACGGGGGCGCCACAGTCCTCCGAGAGGCTAGACACACCGGCCTCGACAGTGTCTCAGCACGGGGCGGAGACGCTCTCAAGGATGCTCTCAAAGACTTTCTAGCGAGAATGATGGTCCGCAGATCCGCCTCCTGCTTTAGAAGCCTTTGGGTGGGAGCGCCGGGAGGAAGTACGGACGCGACACTCCCCGATTGAGGAGCTGGAACACGGCTGGGGCTGCTCCAGCCCAACAGCCCCTGAGACCTGTGTCCAGCATTGGAAAATGTCGGGGCCTTAGAGGTGATGCTGCACTGGGAACAGATAGCCTGCAAGCATCTGTCCCACTTTAGACATCACCCTATAATCTACTCATTCAGCCCCCTAAATAAAAAAATTCTCAAATAAGGGCAGAAGAGCTGGAATGAAAAATGATTAAACCCATACTCTCAACACCTCAGTGTGGAGACAGGGAAAACCGGTAGGTCCCGACATGGAAGTTGTGATAGAATGCTATGGCACACTTTTAGTTACAATCTCTACCAACTCCTCAAAAGTCTAGTAATGACATTCTGACCACATCAGCCTCCTCAGAGGAAAAGAGGTAAACACTGTGCTCTCACTCGAGAATTTTATATCCCAAAAGAGCGCTGTATTAGAGAGTGAGGGAGGAGAAAGGGGAGCCCGCCAAACCAGACAAGTCAACACAGTCTGATTATAATATAAGATGCAATATAAAAGAATCTTAAATAACAGTCAGCAAACACATTTATACATTTGCACGCATTTGGGGAAAAGACAGAGAATGAGGAACCTCCTGTCTGCTCACAGTTTCCCCCGGCATTATTTTGCCTTGGCAACGAGCGAGCCACTCGATTCTACATGGCATAAAACTTTCTTTCCTAGAGAAGAAACGCCAGTGGAAGCAGAGCTAAACATCTAAGGTAATGCATTTTCACTTGTACACTTAGGGTTAATTTATGAATGAACACAGCTAGCCCCCTCGACAGCTGACTGTGCGTGCTCCACTCCAAAACAAACCACACATAAATCACATGCATCCCCACCCCTTATTATAGCGAGGGCAGGGAGAAACGAGCGATCTAAAATGCAGTATGCTTTTCATATGCAAAAGACTGAGATGGCGAGTCCTCAGTCTCATCACAATAATGCTAACGATAACCTCCTCAGAGGAAGATAGCTGCAGCATAGACTCACTCGAAGGGGGAAGAGACCACAGCACAGGCTTCCGAACCTCAGAGAGAGAGCTAGATTCAAATGTGATCCCCGGGATCCCAAACGGCACCGTGCCACAGCAACAGCGGGACAGGAACCGCAAAGACCGCTAACACGCACACACTCCTTGAAGTGTGCCCGGTGGGAGCACGATGCACAATCAGCTCCCTCGAGAGCTGACAGTGCGTGCTCCGGTCCCAAACAAACAACACAACGACCATGTGCATTCACACCGTAAAGTTTAGCGTGGGCAGAGAAGAGCACACGGTCTAAAGTGCTGTCTGTAGCTTGCCATATAGAGGTGATTGTGCACTGTTAATACAAACAACAGTAAATAAGACTGACACATTTCACACAGAGCGCTTGCTGAAAACACAGAAGCTAACGTTGCTTGTTTAGGATGCACATTTAAGCTCTCTGATCTCTACGTCACCCCGCCTGTGACGTTTCGCTATTCCGTTGAACTGATTTCACATGTGATTCAGAGCGTGGGCACACAGGGGCGTTCCCAAAGCATTTTCCGACACAGAATGAGTTCCCGAAGGGGAACTAAAGTGTGTTAAGGCAACAGGTTTCCTCTCAAATTTCTAGTAAAGTCAACTAATTTGGGTTAAGAATACATCTTGAGACAAATCAAAGGCACTGATATATGTTAAGATCGTTCAGTGCAAGTTTCTTTCAGTTGAAACAGTTCAGACTTACATTTTACTAGGCTTAGGCCTTTGTCTGTGAAACCAGGGGTTAATGTTCACCAAATCTAATTTTTATCTAAACCAAAAAAAAAACCTTTAAAAGAAAATGTGCAGTCTCTTCTGTTCACCTCATTCACCTCCAATCTAATGAATCTGAAATCAGATAAGTGCACTTTAAGAAGCTCAATAGGTTACTGATCATTCATAGTATATTAAAGAAAAAAAACAGCAATTGACCTTGAGAACAGGCATATCAATTGTTGAGTTTTTTTTTATCTCATCACTAACATCTGTTGTCCTTTTTCAAAGACAACATTCCTAGAAGCCTTTCTGGCAATTCACAGAAACCCTTTCAATCCCTGGTCTTCACCTTATGCTACCTGATGCTCATTTCCTTTCATAATGTTAAAAATAAAATGTTTGTTTATCAATGACTCGTATTAAGTTCATTGAGTTTAGCAGAGAAGTGTAGTGTAGAAGGACATATCTCATCAAAAGCCGAATAGGGACAACAGGCTAATTCATGAAGCTTCCACACAAACACAACATAGCAGAGGAAATAAATAGAGAGAGAAAAATAAAAGCATTTTGTAACATTATAAATGTCTTGTCAAGTAGGTGTCTTGGCAGGCTGGCAGCTCAAAAACTTTTAGTACTGCTCACTGGACATTTCATGTATAAACTGCTACCATATGTACGACAACCAATGTAATCAAATGTTTCCACATTCATCAGTTTTAGAGGAAACTGAACGTGATTTTACACTCACTGGACATTTCACTTTAAAGTGACGCAAGAAGCAATGTACTATCATTTTGCATAAATGTCACAAAATAAAAGTTTCATCAGATTATATAGTCCAGAAAAGTTTACATTTAATGGCTCTAAAAATGTCAAGTGGTCGAACCAAAAATTAAACATAACGTGCAAAATAATCTCCCTGTGATATATATATTTTTAATATATATATATATATATATAATATATCTATATATAACAGTGGGTACGGAAAGTATTCAGACCCCTTAAAATTTTTCACTCTTTGTTATATTGCAAACATTTGCTAAAATCATTTAAGTTAAATTTTTCCCTCATTAATGTACACACAGCACCCCATATGACAGAAAAACACAGAATTGTTGAAAATTTTGCAGATTTATTTAAAAAAAGAAAAACTGAATAGCAATGTTCCTAGCGACTATTCATACCTTGGCTGTGATGTGACACTTCATTTTATATTATATTTAACTCAGGTGCTGTCCATTTTTTCTGATCATTCTTGAGATGGTTCTAAACCTTCGTTTGAGTCCAGCTGTGTTTGATTATACTTATTTGACTTGATTAGGAAAGCCACACACCTATCGATATAAGACCTTACTGCTCACAGTGTATGTCAGAGCAAATGAGAATTATGAGGTAAAAGGAACTGCCTGAAGAGCTCAGAGACAGAATTGTGTCAAGGCACAGGTCTGGCCAAGGTTACAAAAAAATTCTGCTGCATTAAGGTTCCAAGAGCACAGTGGCCTCCATAATCCTAAAATGGAAGACGTTTGGGACGACCAGAAAACTTCCTAGAGCTGGCCGTCCGGCCAAAACTGAGCTATCGGGGGAGAAGAGAATTTGTGAGAGAGGTAAAGAAGAACCCAAAGATCACTGTGGCTGACATGCAGTCGGGAGATGGGAGAAAGTTAAAGTCAACCATCACTGCAGCCCTCCAAAAGTCGGGGCTTTATGGCAGAGTGGCCAAACGGAAGCCTCTCCTCAGTGCAAGAAAACACCTGAAGGACTCCAAGATGGTGAGAAATAAGATTCTATGGTCGGATGAGGCCAAGATAGAACTTTTGGCCTTAATTCTAAGCGGTATGTGTGGGGAAAACCAGGCACTGCTCATCACCTGTCCAATACAGTCCAACAGTGAAGCATGGTGGTGGCAGCATCATGCTGTGGGGGTGTTTTTCAGCGCAGGGACAGGACGACTGGTTGCAATCGAGGGAAAGATGAATGCGGACAAGCACAGGGAGCTCCTGGACGAACACCTTCTCCAGAGTGCTCAGGACTAAGGACTGGGCCGAAGGTTTCCCTTCCAACAAGACAATGACCCTAAGAACACAGCCGCTAAAAAATAACGAAAGGAGTGGCTTCACAACAACTCTGACTGTTCTTAAATGGCCCAGCCAGAGCCCTGACTTAAAAACAAATTGAGCATCTCTGGAGAGACCTAAAAATGGCCGTCCACCAATGTTTACCATCCAACCTGACAGAACGGGAGAGGATCTGCAAGGAGGAATGGCAGAGGATCCCCAAATCAGGTGTGAAAAACTTGTTGCATCTTACCCAAAAAGACTCATGACTGTATTAGATCAAAAGCGTGCTTCTACTAAATACTGAGAAAAGGGTCTCAATACTTAGGACCATGTGATATTTCAAATTTTTCTTTTTTAATAAATCTGCAAAAAATGTCAACAATTCTGGGTTTTTCTGTCAATATGGGGTGCTGTGTGTACATTAATGAGGGAAAAAAATTAACTTAAATGATTTAGCAAATGGCTGCAATATAACAAAGATTGTGAAAATTTAGGGGTCTGAATACTTTCCGTACCCCTGATATCTATATATATATATATATATTATTGTTTGGTGTCACCATTTCACTGCAATGAACTGTTGATTCATATTTACTTTTTTTTTTTTTTTTATTTTGTAAGGTTTACTTTCTTACAAGGAATGTTTTTTATCTGTATTATAATTCAGGAAATTAAAAACATACTAATTGCAAAATAGGCACATAGAAGTCATTGTACATTAACTGCATTTTCAACATATTTTTGCTTTTTAAAATTATAGAAGCATCTGAAACCATGAACAACAGACCACTGATTTATAAATCAAGCAGATGCTTATGAGAGCATTACCATGGGCTGACACAGCTCATCCCTAGGATGACTGTTCACTTCCAGAGGGAAAGATGTGGAGGTCTTCAAGGGCTATTTATTATTATCCACATCACTGACAGCAATGCCTTTTACAACTTACAATTATAGAGAAAGGGCCCATGGAGAGAGAGAGAGAGAGAGAGAGAGAGAGCGAGAGAGGGGTTGGCATGCTTTTTCCACCAATCCATCAAAGCTCCATCTATATCTGGTGGAAAACAAAACACACGGGCAGGTTCTCTCTGCTTTGTTTAGTCCGGATATTAGATGATATGATTTTGAAAAGCAAAATGGAGATAAGAGGAAAACATGTGAAACAAGCACACAGAAGAGGAGATGAAGGATTTGGTGGAACTTGAACGGTATTGAAACGTTATTTTGCCACATGTCTCTCATCTTAGAATTATAAACGAGGCCTGGCAGAGTGTGCAAAATATATCTCTCGAAAGCGTTCACGAAGCAAACAAATCAATTTTGTTTTGGGGGGAATAAGTCACACAAGAATTAATCATTTACTCACCAGCGTTTCGTTACAAACCTGTATGACTATTTTTCTTTCTTGGAACACAACAGGAGATATTAGGAAGTGTGTCCAAGCTGCTTTTTTTCTAATGTGGATTGTGACCAAGAACAGCTGCGGTCACCATTCACTATGGAAAAGAGCAGCATGAACATTCTTCACAATTTCTTCTTTTATGTTCCACAATAGAAAGTAAGTCATAAAGTTTAAGAAAGACATGAGGGTGATTAAACAATGACAGACTTTTCAGTTTTAGGTGCAAATTGGTAACAAACTGATCTATGCGAGCCTAAGGGTACACAAAAATACCATGAAATACCATTTTTAGGATTCTTTTCGTTTTTACAGATTTATAGTGATTACCATTTCTTGGAAGCCTAACTTGACAAATGTTGTGAAAATGCCACATGAAAGTGCAACTTTCAGGGAAAAGCTGTAGTCCCACTGCCCCTTCTCATGTGAATTGTGATCTCAGAGTTACCTGCTCTGACAAACGCTTTCATTATCCATCATATGGTTAACAATTTCACGTTTCATTTAGTTTTATTCTGATACTTTGCAGAATGCCCAATGCACACTACACACAACATATTCAAGCACTGTGAGTGGCTAGGACTTGCATAATGCTTACTACATACTATGAAGTATAGACTCTACATTGCACAATATTACAAATAAATAAATAAAATAACATAAATGAAACAATACACATTATGCCATGTTTAGTCTCATAATAGTCACATTTGGGGAGTGAATTTACATGACATTTCAGAGCTGTAATCAAAGATTATTAGAGTATGCTTTATAAGCATTTGGATTTTGTCTTTCTATTATTTTACAATTTATTTTTGACTTCCTACTTCAAAATTTCATAATTAATTCAATGTGTTACTTGCCGATTCTTTGTAATTATTTGTGAAATTCACTAGCATTTTCTGAATGAAAATTGTTCCTATACACCAATTTGTAGGATAAAGTGAAGATTTTACCAAAATAATAGATTGCAATAAACAAACAAACAAACAAATCAAAAATAGAAAAATAACAAACTTTTTATACTTTGACATTTCGGTTCTATATAAATACAGTTTTTACATATTACATAACATAGAAACTTAAAGCAAAATACACAGTTTGGAGTGTTGACATCTAGTTTACTTGCTACTGAAAGTGCCTACCAGAGATTTGATGCTAATAATCTTGAAAGCACGTATTAATAAACAGTTGTACAGGAATGCCATTGATTTGCATAATGCCAAGGTCAAGCACATTGCATTGTAGGATATGAATACTATACTGAACAAAATTATAAACGCAACACTTTTGTTTTTGCCCCCATTTTTCATGAGCTGAACTCACAGATCTAAGACTTTTTTTCTCTCAAATATTGTTCACAAATTGGTCTAAATCTGTGTTAGTGAGCACTTCTCCTTTGCCGAGATAATCCATCCAACACACAGGTGTGGCATATCAAGATGCTGAATATACAGCATGATTATTGCACAGGTGTGCCTTAGGCTGGCCACAATAAAAGGCCACTCTAAAATGTGCAGTTTTATCACACAGCACAATGCCACAGATGTCGCAAGTTTTGAGGGAGCGTGCAATTGGCATGCTGAATGCAGGAATGTCCACCAGAGCTGTTGCCCGTGAATTGAATGTTCAGTTCTCTACCATAAGCAATCTCCAAAGGAGTTTCAGAGAATTTGGCAGTACATCCAACCGGCCTCACAACAGCAGACCACGTGTAACCACACCAGCCCAGGACCTCCACATCCAGCATCTTCACCTCCAAGATCGTCTGAGACCAGCCACCACAATAAAATGCTACAGGGACAGCTGCTGCAACAATCGGTTTGCATAACCAAAGAATTTCTGCACAAACTGTCAGAAACCGTCTCAGGGAAGCTCATCTGCATGCTCGTCGTCCTCATCGGGGGCCTCGACCTGACTGCAGTTCGTCGTCGTAACCAACTTGAGTGGACAAATGCTCACATTCAATGGCGTCTGCCACTTTGGAGAGGTGTTCTCTTCACGGACGAATCCCGGTTTTCACTGTACAGGGCAAACGGCAGACAGCGTGTATGGCGTCGTGTAGGTGAACGGTTTGCTGATGTCAACGTTGTGGACCGAGTGGCCCATGGTGGCAGTGGGGTTATGGTATAGACGGGCAGGCGTATGTTATGGACAATGAACAAAGGTGCATTTTTTTGATGGCATTTTGAATGCACAGAGATAGCGTGACGAGATTCTGAGGCTCATTGTTGTGCCATTCATCCACGACCTTCACCTCATGTTGCAGCATGATAATGTATGGCCCCATGTTGCAAGGATCTGTAAACAATTCCTGGAATCTGAAAACATCCCAGTTCTTGCATGGACAGCATACTCACCGGACATGTCACCCATTGAGCATTTTTTGGGATTGTTTGGGATGCTCTGGATCGGCGTATACGACAGCTTGTTCCAGTTCCTGCCAATATCCAGCATCTTCGCACAGCCATTGACGAGGAGTGGACCAACATTACACAGGCCACAATCAACAACCTGATCAAACTCTATGCGAAGGAGATGTGTTGCACTGCGTGAGCAAATGGTGGTCACACCAGATACTGGCTGGTTTTCGGACCCCCCCGGACCCCCCAATACAGTAAAACTGCACATTGTAGAGTGGCCTTTTATTGTGGCCAGCCTGAGGCACACCTGTGCAATAATCATGCTCTCTAATCAGCATCTGATATGCCACACCTGTGAGGTGGATGGATTATCTCGGAAAAGGAGAAGTGCTCACCAACACAGATTTTGACAGATTTGTGAACAATATTTGAGAAAAATAGACCTTTTGTGTACATAGAAAAAATCTTAGATCTTTGAGTTCAGCTCATAAAAAAATGGGGGCAAAAACAAAAGTGTTGCATTTATAATTTTGTTCAGTGTATATTCCACGCAGTGTGTTTTTGTAATGTGGGGAAGAAGGAATTTAAATGCAAGAGATTTAAATGCAAGGGGTTTATTGAAAGTCTAAATGAAACAACAAGGAACACGGAGAACAGGAAGACACACAAAACTAACAGAAAACAATAGCTATGTTTCCATCACCCTATTATAATGCCCATTTTGAAGTATCACATGAGAAACGAGTTATGGAAATGCCAAATTTTGAATAAAAATCCCTTTATTCACAAACAAAAAGTTTACGTCGTTTTGAGGGGGTTTCACGTGTGCAAAAAAAAAGAGTGTAATGCGGAAATGGGAGAGATGGAAACGCATTTGCCGAATAAATTCCTCCCTGTGCATCAAAAAAAGTGATGTGACTTTGCGCTATGGGATGGCAAATCCTGACTAACCAGCAGACCAATCTTGTTTCACAGCATTTGAAATGTTGTTATGGTCATTCGGAAATTCACGAGCAAAGTCTGTCATCAAAGTATCTCTGTATAATAGCCTCGCAGAAATGTCTTACAACACTGCGTTCCCAAACAGCTCAATGACTGCATGTAGTTGTGTTTCGTATGCCGCTCTGCGGCGCAAGTACTTTATATATATGAAAATGATTAGTGCGTGTCTCTTTACTTTTCTTTGTTTATGGATAGTGCCCAAGTTTATAAGGAGTGCTTGATTTTTTCTCTTTTAACATTGAATGGAAAATGGGGCTTATTCACCATGTTTACTGAATATTTAATTTCCACATAAGTTAAATTCGCAACTTGCGATGGACACCCATCTATGGACTGACACGGACACTTGAATGAAAACACACGGGCTATTTATACACAGGGAGCAAAAGGGCTAAACACGCAAACAGGTGAGATGATTAAATTAATAAAAAAGGTGTTACGTGACAAAAAAAAGAAGGGACAAGGTATATATATATATATCTAGATATCTATATATATATCTATTAGGCTGTTCAAACAATTAATCACAATGAAATAATAATAAAAATATTTATTAATAAAAGTTTTGTTTACTAATATATGAGTGTGTACCTGTGCATATTTATTATGTTATATAGATAAATACAACAACACGAGCATGTATTATTTACGAAAAAAAATACTGTATATATATATTATATATATATAATATATATATATATTTATATATATAATAATAAATAAATAATAATATAAATAAATATGCAGGAAATATTTTCTAAATATATACTCGTATGGGTGTGATTTATTAACAGAACAAAAATAAACATAGTACACATATATTAGTATGTAAAACAATATAAGGATATATATATGTATATATTAGATTACAGAAAAAGCACATTAGGCAGAAATAGTTTGGTATAGGCTATTTCAAACTATTTTTCACTGTAATCACTTGATTACTGACTCTTGAGACTGTAAATGAGTCCATTAAAGCAGTTTGTAAGGGGTTGTGAGGGTGTGGAAGGAACACTGGCCGGGGGGGGGGGGGGGAAGGTAATGGCATGCGCAGGACAGCTTTACTTCACCTGTGATGGAAAAGATTGGGCCACATCCATCAATGCAATGAAAGCTCCATCAGAGATGTTTTTCATGTGTGTTTTCAACATTGATTTAAAACAGTCAAATGAATCACATGATCTAATCTGCCATGGGAGACTATTCCAAAGACGTGGGCTGCCACAGAGAAGGCTCAATCACCTTTGGTTTTCAAACGTGATCTGGGAACATGTAAAAGCAGACTCTGTGATCTAGATCAGGAGTGGCGAACGTCGGTCCTGGAGAGCCGCAGCCCTCCAGAGTTTTGCTTCAACCCTAATCAAACACACCTGAACAAGCTAATCAAGGTCTGCACGGTTACTAGGAAGCTACAGGCAGGTGAGATTTAATTAGGGTTGGAGCTGAACTCTGCAGGGCTGCAGCTCTCCAGGACCGGAGTTCGCCACCGCTGATCTAAATGTATGATGGCCATCAACTGTTGTCAGTAAACATAGCGAATCGTTTCCACAAGAGAACATATTTCCATTAGAACTATAGGGTTTCAGAGGCAGGAATAAAATTGGATGCTGTTTTATTCAAAAAATGTAATCCACAGTTCAGTCTACTGTAGATGTGTCTATTTACCACATTGATCGTTATATATGTAAATATATATATATATATAGCTGCATGCATGCACTGGTTATACTTGTGCTTTTTAACTTTATGATGAAAAACTATCTATAATAGTTTTCCATCAGAAAACATCTAAGCATCTAGAATTTAATACTAAAAATACTGAAAGTGCTGATGCTGCAGTCTCTGGACAGTTAATTGTATTGAAATTTTATTTAAATTTTAGCGAATTGTTTGTTTGGTACAATGCACTTATTGCCTTCATCATATTATTGCAAAGCCCTTTTGATAGACAAAGGGTTCAAAAGCTGTATGAATCGAGTCTGAGAAGGTTGGAAAGTGTATTAATGGCAAATAAAAAGCCTTAATAAGGAAATGTTGCCTATTTCTTAGGTGTTCCTATTATTTTGTCCAATTCGTGTCAAAACAATCAGTATTTCTTATCAATCAATGATGGAGAATCATTTCAGAGAAAGACCTTCTTAAACATTACATGTTAAATGTCCCAGCAGAGTTTATTATCAGACTATATGGGGTAAGTCACAATGGGAACCTGATGTTGGCACTGATTTGAGACATTGATATTGAAACAATTATTAAGCAATTCATGGAAAGTTATGAAACCGTTCATCAGCGGTTTGCTGATGTCAACGTTGTGGATCGAGTGGCCCATGGTGGCAGTGGGGTTATGGTATGGTATACCTAAAAAAAGCCAAATTAAAACATATAAAACACATGAGAAAACTTATAATTAGTGAAACGGTGCCACAACCTGACATTTTTGAAAAATAACTTTGTTCTCAGAACACAGATCAACTTATTGGTTTATGCCAAAAAATCATGAGATTCATAATTACGATTAATTATTTGAATCTAACGAAAGTCCACATTGTGAGGTCCATGCTTCAGGGAATGTAACGCCTCAAACAGGACTAGCATTTTGCTGTAATCACCTCCCTTGGACCGCTATGACTACCGCCTCCCCTTGTTAGTCATAACCTCAGGTGGTGACGATCACTTGTGTGATGGCATAAAGGAATTGCCTTTTTCCTTCAACGTGATACGCCATACTTGGTCACCGACCTCGTTGTAGCTTTGATCCTCATATACATGTGTAAACATATTGAATCTAGAACCCACACCTGCTCTCAGATCACAGCCTGATGAAAGTCGACCTCCCGCAGATGTTTTCAAGCTTGATGGCATGTTAAACCGTAGTGTGTGGGAAGCCGCTTTCTCACAAAGATGAATGATCACTTTATTACTGTACCTGATGAATAGTCAGAATCTCCATTAAGATCAAACGCTATAATCTCGCTCTCTTCATTTATTATCTGATAAACACAGCCAGCTCTCAGTTCAATATCTCAAATGAACCTCATAATCTTTGTCAAATAGCTTAAGCGTTTTTATGCTTTCAGGAATACTTAGCAAACAAATAAGCTTTCCATGAGGGTGTGTGAATATTTTTTTCCTATACTAAACTTCTGTTGTCCTGATGGACACTAAAGCAATCGATAAATAAAGAAAGAAAGCCAGCACGCAATGAAATACAGTATGTGTAAGATCCGAGCACAAACATTGCTATTAACAAATATGCAAACACCCCCACACTGCTGGTGTTTGTTAACAGAACTGTTTGCATTCCTGTGTACAATGACAGACAACCCAAAAATAGTTTGCATGAAAAGGAGGTCTGGACCAAGAGGGAAAATGGCTTTTATAGTGTGTTTGTGTCCTCAGTGAACCTATGTAGAGCAGATGTGGATCAGTCACAGTCATCAGCTACAGTTTGATCAAAACAGATGCTGTCTTTTCAGCAGAAGGATTAAATAAGTATATATGTAAGTACATAAATAAATGTCCTTTAGGTGTGCATACGTACATAATTTATTAATCACTGGTTATGGCTATGGTTAGCATCACCTTTGCTATTTTTTAAACAATTGTGTATAACACGCCTCGCACTGTTTGTGCTACAGAGCTTAATAGCAAATTTAGTTTTAGAGGAGAGATGAGCTGTTACTTTGTAAGCAATTTCAAGTGCAATTATTACTCTTTGTGATAAAATGGAGAATAAGTTCCACAGAATTACATTAATATAGATATCAGGGCCATGTCTAGAGACAAATACAGAGACTTTGGGGTAATCACTTCCGGTTGAAAAAAAAAAACAGCATATGCTGGTTAGGTATGTTTTGAAGCATGGGTTCTTTAAGCTGGTCCTTTGCGGTTTGCTGGTTTTAAGCTGGTCCTTTGCTGGTTTAGTGGTACTTTGCCACACATGACCAGCATAAACCAGCAAAGGACCAGCATAAACCAGCAAAGGACCAGCTTTTACCAGCATCAAAACATACCTAACCAGCATATGCTGTTTTTTTTCAACAGGGCAATACGTTTCCACATGCTAACAAGCTAAAAACCAAAAAAAAAAAGATTAGCAACAGGGAAGGGAACTGTAAATAGCTGAAACCTTCCGATTCCTCTCAACAATTATGATTCCTAAACGTTTCCATTAAAGATTATTTCAGAAATATTCAGAAAAAAGAAACGTACTTGTTATCTTCTTGTTGTCTTATATTCTTTCGCTTGTGGGTTTTTTTTTTTTTTTTTTTTTTTTTTAGGTTTTTTTTTTTGGTTGTTTTTTTTATCCCCCCCTTTGGTGTTTTTTTTTTTTTTTTTTTTTATTGGTTTTTTTTTTTTAAAGGGGTCATCGGATGCAAAATTAACTTTTGTTAATAAATGTGTGTTGGAAGTGTGTGTACACATCCACCCTATAATGATAAAAATCCACCCAGTGTTTTTTTTTTATTTTTTTATTCCTATTTTAAAATCCCCTTTCTCAAATCAGGCGGTTCTGAGATTCCTGTCAGAATGACGTAGTTCTGTACAGGTCCCTCCCACAATTGTTGATTGAAAGTAGCGTTTCAGCACAGACTGGACTGGTGTCTTACCTTAGACCCGTCCTGAGTGAGCTGTGAGCTGTCTGCCATTGTGTCGACTCCGGTGCAGGGGAGACAGGGATGTCTCTGATTAAGCGATTGAGGTGCTTTATTGCTGGATGTGATAATGAATATAGCAATCGTCATTTACTACCGACATCTGAGCCACTGAAGACGCAATGGATTTAACGTTACTGTCATTTTTAAGGGGGAATGCGCGATCCCCGATTTTTTTTTCTGCCTAAATGTGTCTATTTGTTCGCTAATCTACAGTAGAAGTGAGGTATACGGGGTTTTTTAGAATGTTGCCAACTCGCATTTCCGAATCGTGCTAGTTAAGCACAAAGTTTTATGCTGGTAAAAGGTAACAGTTTTATCATGATGCGAACGGCTCGTCACCCACACCGGAAGGGGAGATGGGCTGGGGGGTCGCAAAGCTCATTAGCATTTTATAGAAGCAAGCATGGGATAGAGAAACGCGTCTGGTTTGAAAAACAGATAGAGTAGTGAGATGATTTTGACAGTGTATGCTGGGGGTAAAAAGGTGTGTTTTGTACATACCATTGAGAGCAAAGAAAATTTTAATAACCAAAGTATGTATGACGTTGCATTAGCCCATCACGAAATCATATAAACTTGTGGGAGGGGTAAGGGTTGGGGAAAATGGATTCCAATGACCCCTTTAAACAAATAAATTTTTTGTTTGGTTGGAACAGCAGCTATGCTAATTAGGTCTCTATTTGTTTCTCTGTTTTTGTGACGTGATTGGACATCCGTGGGAACTAGGATTGTACAAAAGTTTTCAGTCGTGGATCCGAACACCAAGGAAGAGATGATGCCAAATCCGCAGTGATTGCCAACCCTGAAACAAACACCATAACTACCACAATTTTGCTTTATAAGTTTAATTGCATAGTATAAATAATTGCGCGGTGCCTAGTCAACTCAACATTTATTTATATAGCACATTTAAAACAACACCAGTTACACAAACAATCCATCACTGCTCAGTGTCCCCAAAAGGGGCAACTGTATGCCACAGAGTAAAGGTGCGTTTTCAACATTGATTTAAAACAGTCAAATGAATCACATGATCTAATCTGCCATGGGAGACTATTCCAAAGACGTGGGGCTGCCACAGAGAAGGCTCGATCAACTTTGGTTTTCAACCGGGATCTGGGAACATGTAAAAGCAGACTCTGTGACGATCTTAGAGGTCTAGCAACACAGTGCTACTGTAACAGACATTAAATGTACTCTGGAGCAAGGCCATGCAAACCTTTAAAAAACATTATCAAAACTTTATATTGGACTCTAAAATCAACAGGAAGCCAGTTTTGCTAATGCGAAGCCACAACGATACTTGGGTTGATTCAGCGTTTTTTAATTGGTTGATTTTTTTTTCGTATATTTCTGCCTATCGTACATTAACTGCAGTCACCCTGCAATACTAACTAAATATGTCGAAACTTATTTTCTGTAAAGGTTGCCTCGGCAACGACGTGTATGTGAAAAAAAAAATCGGCCGCCTATACAAAAACTAAATTAAATTGAATTGAATTAATTCAGCGTGAACGATGATGTTTGTGACGGTTGATTGAGATAATAAAGTAATAAGCAGTGTGGGCCACCATTACAAGTAATGTGATGGTAACCTAATCAGATTACAGTAAATGCATTAACAGTTTATTGAAAAATTAAGGTAATTATCTGAGTTACTTGTTTCAAAGAAGTTAGTAAATGCCAGTACTTTGTTTCCCAGGCCGTGACTGTTCCCGTGAATAAACTGATGGTGGTACAGGAGGTGTAGACGAGTGCTGGTGAAGTGTAGAAACTGGAAGAGGGAGGATCCAGGGCCGAAGCAGGATGGTGGCAGAGAAACCAGGGAGGTGGGGCAACCGAATGGGTGGCAGCAGGATCAATGATGAGTTGTGGTTTAGGAGTTAAGTACATGCAGGCCCCCCATACCAGTTGGAGCGATGCCAGAGCCCAGCCCAGGAAAAAAATAAGGGGAGAAAAAAAAGAAGAATAGACAAGCCACACGGTGGGAAAGGTGAGGTTGATGGTAGGAGGAGGCCATGCGTGAAGGCTGGCCGCCAAGGGACCATGGCGATTTATGTTGTTGTGTTTTTGCATTTGGTTCGATGGACAGAGATGGAGCCATTGGTAAAGGGGACCAGGGCACAGATGGATAGCAGAAGTGGCAGAACTACTCCGATGGTATAGGAGACCACGGCGGAGCCATCGCGACGAGCGATGGAGGTGGATCCAGGGAGCCCTGGGGATACGGATCGTGATGAGCGTGGGAGAGGAAGGGCAAGACGGAGGACAGAGGTGGAGCCTGAGGGAATGAGGAGTGGAGTGAAGCCATAGGGGTGGAGGGACTAAGCGTAGCTGATGGCCCGGAAGTCTATGGTGAAGATTGAGTGACGATTGACCAGGCTGGAGCCGGTGGGATGAGGGAACCCGGAGGAGGCAGAAGGACGATGGTTTCAGGTGGACCCGAGGCAGAGCTGGTGGTTCAACTGGCCGAGGTGGAGTGAATGACCCAGAAGCTGAAGCCAGAGCTATGGGAACCTCTAGCCTGGATGGAGCTCGTGACTGGAGGACCCGAGGCAAATCCACACACTTGAGTGGGGTAACTGGAGATGTTGAGGGACTGGAGGGAGCCAGCAGATGCAGGGCACATGAACTGGCTGGATTGTAAAGAGGAGGTGGGAGAGGGAGGCCGGGTGGTTGCTCTGCAGACTCAGGATTCTCTGAGCTGGTCAGGACCAGTGATGAGGAAGACACAGGTAATTCTCAACTTGTTGACACAGATATCTCAGTACTGGGTGGGATCAATGGTGGCAGGAGGAAAAAGGAGACGTCATCCTCAAAACAAACCAAAACATTCAATTCCAGCTCACTCTCAGTGGTGGGATAGTGGGTGGGGTCTTTCTCCATACCCATGTACTACACCAAGCATCCCACAGCATTACAAGGTGGTGCCGGCTCACATACCTGGTCAGACTCCTTTTGGGGCTCAGGCAATGAGGTGATAGGCTCTGTCCTCTCAGGCTCTGGCTCTCTCATCATGGCAGGCGCGAGCTCCTCGTCTGTGGTGGGCTCTGGCTGTATTTCCGTGTGTGTGAACGATGGCTGGCTGGCTGGGCACTGGAATCAGTGACGTGGTGATGGATGTTGGGTGTGGCTGGATGCTTGTGCTGTTGTCCTCCTCTTCAGCTTCTCCCACCTCAAAAGAGGACCCATCCACCCAGAGAGCAAAGTTGATGTACTCCGCAAAACTCCAACAGGAATTCCCTCTGATCAGTGGCTGATGATGACAAACTCCTCTACATAGTCCTTCATGCAACGCCCACCTTGGAAAATAAAAATCACTCCTCCACTGAGTCCCAGGAAGCTTTGAGGTGCCACATTAATGGCAGCATTCCTTTCTGTCCTTCTCATCTTATGCCGAGTTCACACTGCACGATTGCGTGAACCCGCGTGCGTCAGACCGGAGTTTCTCGAGCGAGACTGGAATTATTAAATATATATATATAGCCCTCAAATTGTCTGTGATCTGATTTCCAGCTACAAGGAGAAAAATAAAAACAGATTATGCAGGAGGGAGATTGCAGGGAACAGGGATTGGGTGTTCTGTAAAGAGAGTTGGAGGTAAATAATTTTCAGTAACTGTTATGCTGGTGTTGTGGCTGGTCAAGCAAATGTTTTTGCTTGTTTCTGTATGATATAATTGTTCGTGCCGGGATATTCTATGAAACAGTCGTGATCATTTTCTGGTGCTATCACTGCCTCGCACCAAAGGAGGACTATCCTCGTCATTGCGCTGTATCCGTGGGTCTCCGACGAATGCATATTTAAAGTTGCTGTATTATCTATGATAATTCACACTGCGTGATCGTCACTCGCGTGAACGAGCACCGATTTACCTCTGACTTCGGGCATTTGTCGGCAATTTAGCGAAACCTGTTGGCGAGTGAAAAATCGGGCTGATATCGTGCAGTGTGAACTCGGCATTAGGGTCTAGTATTCTGTCACGCTTTAGGTCAGACGAAGACGATGAAGCTTCAAAGTAACTGAAGTCTTAATTAAATCTAACAAATCCAAAAGTAGGTGAAACAGTGTGGCTTGCACAAACAATACTACACAAATGAAAAGTGTACAAGGAGGAACTTAACTACACATTGAAGAAGAACTAATAATGAACAGCTGTGATGATTGAATTAGTGTCCATGGAAACAGATTAGTGGTGGCAAAAAAGACAAAGGAAAAAGGAAACTGACCATGAGCAAACTAAAAGTCCATGAAACAGAAACCAAATGAGACTGAACTAAACATAACTGTGACAGTCGATTGGGGCAGAGGCGTTGTTGTGTGCGCTGTGTGAACATGATGCTTACTGTAGATCTAGACTAAATATGAACATCTATTTACTCATCTCAACTGCACAAAAACAGATTCAGTACTGAAGGAATAAAAACAGTCAAATGCAAACTCAGAATATAATACAAACCGACAATAATTAAATAAGACAAATATAATTTATGTATTTAATACCATTTTATTAACCAATGTTTTTGCTACTGACCTTCGACGATCCAATTCAACCATACTAAGCAAAAATGACACATTTGTGTTTCATTTTTGTCATTGCTGAATAGTGTTGAACTTTCTTCTCCTGCGTCATATTCTTCATGCATTTTTTTGAGTTGCGCCCTCTACTGTACAGACATGAATTTGCATTTCCTTCAGTCTGAGGCGTTTTCATTTTACTTTTGTTGTGAAAGGGCTTTTACATTTGTAAAATAATTCAATTCAATTCAAGTTTATTTTATTTTTAAATTAAAATCAAACAAGCCCAACCAGATTTAATTACTTACTTAGTTACTTTTTTATTGAGTACCACATATTGTATACATTACTTTTTTAAAGTAACTTTTCCTAACACTGGTAATACAGATAGGCATGTGCAAGACTCATTAGCTGCAAAGTAAATAACCAGGAAGAAAAAAAAAATGCAGTACTTGAGCTACAAACAAATGTATTTATGATTACAATAATAAATGAAATAACTAATGAGTTTGCAATATCAAGAAGCGTTAAGGACTGTTTAACAAACAAAATAACTAGAAGCCAATGGCAAAAGAAAATGAGCACATTAAAGATACAAATGGCCGCTCCCGCTCTTACAGTAAAAATAAGGTGGATATTGTAGGCCTACGTTTTAAAACATTGGAGTCATTTCTTTGTATCAGAATATCCACCTTATTTCTCCACCTTTTGCTTCACCAAAAAGAACCAGCTCATAATATTGATGTGTTCTGGAATCGCGAAAGTCGCTTTGTGTGTTTGTGCTGTGGATTTAGTGGTGCTGAATTGCAGCGCAGGAAACTGTCAGAATATTTTAGTTGCCAACCGTGTTTGTGTTCTGTCTGCATCATTGGAAGAATGATGGTGAGAGAACAATTAATGAACTGAACGTCATTTGTTTCCGGATGACAGTGCATTCAAGTGATATCAGAAGGATCGTAATTACGAGTTAAATGTACATGAACGCCACCACAAAGTCGTATTTGGGACAGGCAGATAATTCAGAAACAGATTCATGGATTGATTCTGGATAGACTGACAATTCATAATCAGAATCATTTACCGAATCAGAAACCGGCAAGACAGATCGTTTAAAATCAGATTCATTAGCAGCACTTACACAGACAGACAGTTTGAAATCAGACTCCTTAGTTGTGATTAGGTGGACAGACAGTTCACAATCAGCCTCCATGGCTGGTTCAGAACAGGACGAGAAGTTCAGAGATGGCCTCCTCGACTGGTTCAGAGCAGGACAAAAATTCATAAGCGGCCTCCGTGGTCGGTTCGGAACAAGGCAAGAGTTCACACTTGGCCTTTGTAGCCGATGACAGCAAGGGTTTCACGAGATGGCCTCCACGGGCCGTGGACGTTCAGAGCAGAGGTTCGCATACAAATCCACCTCTGGATGAAGCTGCAGTGTGTTGCCATCGCCTCTGGGGACACGCAGCGTGCGCCACTACTTTGGGAGTTTCTGTCAGCATCAGCCGCCACCTCTGTAGACATCTTGATGGGCTCCCCTCGCCGTTTTCTAGAGTTTCAGTGGTGTTGTATGCAAGCCCAAAGACACGGTACGCCGAGTCCTCCATGTTGGGAATAGCATACCAGACAGGGGAATCAGTTCAGCACAGGGGAAGGTGTGAGAGTGCTGGTTTCAGGGTCCCGTACGGGCTAGCCGGACCATGTTGGCTTCCTCCACACTAGATGCACTGGGATACTGAATAACTGCCCAGAAGATCTGGTTGTCATACAACAATGACATGACGAGACTCGCTCGGCGATCAGTTCGGAGACGTACGTTAGCTGACTGGGACCATCAGCTGAGACGTGACTGACTCTTGAACCATCTCTGAAGGAAATGCGTGACCCTGCTCTGGACATACAGCTGATACTGACGTGACTCTGGACCATCAGCGTGAGAACTGACGTGAACTGTGGGAACCTCACTGAGACGTGACGTGCACACTCAGGAAGATCCACTTGTGACTTTACTTGACTCGACAGATCAATCTGTGACGTGGACTTGAACCAGGAAGACAGCCGGCTATGGACTGGGACTCAGACAACAGCTTGATGTGACTTACATCCAGGGATTGCAGCAGTGGCGTGACTTGACTCAGGACGATGCAACGTGACGTGACTTGACCACAGGAAGATCGCCGGTGATGTGACTGGAACCGGAAGCTCAATCTGGGACGTGCCTTGCCTGCAGGGATATCAGCTGTGACTTGACCGGCTGAGGCTCTAGGCTTGGTAGCTTGAAGTGAGCATTACTCTGGCTGTGTAGGGCTGATGTGAGCAGCTCTGGCTTGGCAGGCTTGAACGTGAGCCTGCACTGGCTTGGCAGAGCTTGACGTGACATGCTCTGCTTTGCAGGCGTGACGGGCAGGCTCTGGCTTGGCATGCTTGATAAACCATCAAATCAAAAACCAAGGGAAAAGTCCAGGATCAAAACACAGAAGGCAAAACGTACGAAACGTTGAAACACAGAAGGGCTGACCATCAATCACCGCAATGTATCATTTGTTGTGTGCTGTTCTTATAGTTGTAGAGACTGATAAGGTTTAAGACAGTGATTTCAGTTGATTATGAGTCCAGGCAAAGATTTTGGAATGAGTCCGGGTGGAGTGGGCAAGAGTCTGGGGTGGAGTGCCCTCTAGCGAAGCTCACGGACACTCCAGCTAGAGATTGTGACAGAAACAAAGAATTTTGTAATTTAAAAAAAAAATTTAAACACTAAATACAACTTTGTGGCTCTTTAATGTGCCGTGACAGATCACTGTTGCGCTCAGTTGCGAAGCAGCACGTGAAACCTATCCTGCTCTCCTCCTAACTATTTATAGCATGATATTAACGCATGGAATGAACATTGAAGTATTTTGTTCGAAACCACGAAAATATGTCATACTCACCCTTTTTCACTGCCCGTTCAGCGATGTTAATCTGCTCGCCGTCTGTTTTTGTTGTAGACTAAAATGGCAGTTAGATTTGCAATCACCTGTTGAACTCGAAACTGCGGCAGGGTCAATTGTGATTTCACACCTTCACCTGAGACTTTAACACACAATTCAGAACATTTCGGGTCTTACTTGGCAACCACCTGCACGAACCAATTCTATAGACCAAGCCGTTAATATGATTTGAATCACTAAATCTCTCTATCAAGCGCAATAAGCAACCCCACATCATGAGCTTTTGATCGTCATGGATCCACACCTGGGCCTACACTCATCTTCTGTATCCAGTGTTGTTGTCATTGGGTTTTTTTTTTTTTTTTTTTGGGTCGCTAGTGTTTTACTAATGCACACCATTAGACTTGTTACAAACAGAGGAAAGCCAGATCTTTTGTGAGTCACTTTTTAGCCCAGGTACAGGTGCAGCGGAAACTCTCTTCCCACCCAGTGGGAAAAACACCAAAAAGTCCCACAGAGATGTGGGTCTGCCATGCATAAGTTACAACTTGGCCTAGTTATAGTGTGAATGGGCTCTATGTTACAACTTACATAATAATAAATATTAGTGTTGAACTATTAAAATTAGCTGAAACTACTTGTGTGCTACTACGTGTGTATGCCAGGTTTCAGCATACACACACACACACACATTTTAAATAAACAAATAAACATTTAGATAACCCAAAATTTGTCCCTGTATCCTCTCAGATCCTTTATGCTATAGCCTACGCCAATGGTCATAATAAAAAATGAGTGAGCTTAAAAGACATGGAAAAGATTTCCAATTAAAGGGGAAAATGGCAAGGAAAACTATGCTTGGTTTGTTATTTAGGCAAGATTCTCAGACTGATAGTGGACCTGCATAAGCTGGTGTCATATACAGCACTCGTCTAATATAGTTCCCTGAGTTAGGAGAATGAGAAGCAGTGTTATAAAATCATATGCCTCTAAAAAATAAGCTATGTGAGGAATGATGTCTGGATTACAAATTAAACAACCTCAAGTACTGCACTTAATGAAGGCAATTTGCTTCTGTCCTTACAACAAGACTCTCCAAAACTTTGAAAGCATATTAAATGAGCCTTCCTTAAATCCAAACCAGAATGAGCCAATATGCTCTGCTGCAGAAATCTTTCTGTCCAGATACTTCTGGGAGAATTCATTAAGTGTTTATTTGCACACGCTTACTGCATTGTTTTAAAGATTCATCAAAGGAAATATGCAAATCTTGTAACAATGCAAAGTGCGCATGCTATACTGGAACTGTGTAGCATCATTACACCACTAAAATCCAAGCTCCTGAAATGGCCCTTAAAATGTGCAATTACTCTTCTCCATGATTTGAAATATGGTGCGCAAAAGTGGTGTGCAATAGATCAATGCTAGACTGGTTATTGGCCAATATTAGAGATTTATTGGTAGTCGATATTGGATGTGAATTTGTATGAATTCTTACAATCTCTTTTGTATGTTTTGTAACACTTTATTTTGATAGTCCACTTTAGACACTCTACTAACTACAAGTAACTTGGGCAACTACTGTCAACTAGCATCACTGGAGTATGGACTTTCTTCTTACTATGGTCTAACCTTTATTTTGATGGTTGACAACCACAAGACAACACAGACTGACCTACATAGAAACTTGCAAGTATATCAACTTATTCTAACCAAACCCCTTAACCTACCTAACAGTCTACTCTGACCGTTTAGTAGACATGTAGCTGCAAATGATGAGAAGTAGTTTACATGTAGTTCAGAAGTTACTTATATTTTAGAATGTCATAAAGTGGACTATCAATTATTGTAACCTTTCTGAAACTAGATTGGTTTGTATAATAGAAAGGATTTGTTATTTGTTTTGTATACATGCTGATTCTAACTATAAGCTTGTAAAATAGTTAGGCTACATTTTTGGTTGTATATTTAAGTGCTCAAGACTTGTGATACTCGGATTCATCACTTTTACTTTCATACACTCACGCACTTAAAATAACTTCTTACTGCATTGAGGGAATATTCCACTTTCTGTGTTTCTCTGTATAATGGTAGGAGGCACCTATTACACATCTTCTGAAAGAGTTTGAATGCTCTGGATAAAACACGACGAAGACGGCTCCCAAACAATCGATCGCATATGCAGATTAAATACACAATCCTATCAAAAACATCATATAAACCAAAAAAAAAAAAAGCCTAATGTTACCAACTGAAATGTCGACCCAGGAAGTGGTTTGGGAGTCTTTTACAAAAACATGATTTTCTCAGCTTTTTATTTTTACCCACATTCAAATGTTAATAAAAAAAAACAATGCATGTAGCTGTAGAATATACACGGTTTTATTTTTTAAAACAGAAAGCCCGTTTGTTTGTTTTTCTTTTACATACATTGCATGCCGTTCAATTTCATAACTAAAATATTCTGGGGGCCATTCAAATTTTGTGTAAAACTGATTGCTGATCGCTGATGAAAAAAAATGCTGACGGGAAAGAGCCAATCTTTAAAAAAAATAATTATTTAAAAACATTTCATAATCTTAGTAATCTTTATCAAATCGTTATAAAATGAATATTTATTTTTTCATAATGAATATTATGATGTTGCTCTGATATTAATTTGTGGTGTCCTGTGTTTTAGACAAAATGGTATTGAAATTGAATACTGGCCATTTGTCAGTTTTCAATTATAACATGACAATATTTATTCTCTTAGCGCAAGATCCAGAATGCATGTATTTTTAACATGTTATAAGTTGCAGTGCTATGGCAATTACTCCAAATGCTTTTGGGATCGGGTGTCTTGGTGGCGGAATGAATCACTGTTTTTTTTATAGTGGCACCTATAGTGGTGCGGCTGTTCGCAGGAACTGCTGAGTTTTATGTGGAAAAGGCAAGGTGAGTGAGAGATTGCTCCGCTAGAGATGGAAGTGTGGGGGAGCGCACTGATTTTCCATGATCAACATTATTACCTTGTAAACACCATGTCTTGGCCAGGAAGGGGCTGTGAAGAGTATCTGGCTATCAGGCTTGCGGGAGAGAGAAAGCACATTGCTGCACATGCACTCTGAGCTCATGCTTTGTAACATAATAGAACAACAATTTTCAGTTATATTTAAATCTAGCCATGGTACTATGAGTCAGGATCTGTGCCAGACAAACCCAGGCAAATTGTTAGATGGGCCTGACGGTGCGGTGGGTGGTCGGTTTTATATCGTCTTTATGAGAGAATATTAAACTGTCCTCTCAAATAATTTATGGTGAGCTAACATGGATCACATATCATACATGTTGTAAAAGCTTAACTATTAAATTTTATTGGTCCAGGCTCAAGAAAATCAATCAGTTTGCTTGCTTCGCCAGCCTAAAACACTTGCAATTTGGGTCTCGAATTGACTGTGAAATTGTGATCAAAACGGCCAATCCAGTACATACAGAAATCATGACTTTACATGAGTTTACAAATCGCTGGGAGACATTATTTTCAGAAAATACATAATAAGCTAACCCTGACTGATTAAAAACAATGTAAGGTGTGACACTGGAGCTGTACCAGTACATTATAATGTGATTCTGAGTAGGTGTTTGTAACTGACTGCAAAGGTGCCAGAAGTCAAGACTTAGATTTCTGACCCATTATTGCAACAGCCAGGCTAACTAATAGTTACTGTTAAATCCATTTTAAAGTAATGGCAGAAAAATGAGCTGGCTGCAAACAGATTCTCTTTATTCCTATGTTTTAAATTGGTCCTCACTGAATTGAGCAAGCCTCCATTTCTCTGGATCAGCATCAACTGATCGGTCCAGATACACAAATGGACTCTGTTTGGCTAATATCGATAACTCAATACAAAAACAAATGTAACTGTTTCCATAAAATAAAGTTCGATTTTTAATGGCAGATGAAATGTTAGGCAGTGCAACAATACTAATAGATAATCTGTGTTCAACATTTGCTCGAGTTGCCAAAAGAACGTTCACATTTGAAGTAATAATGATACTAATATGCACATTTAGCAATTTATGTTATATAGGGCTGTCAACCCTAAAAGTAATATATTTGAAATACATTTATTTCATGCTTAGTATAGTTCAAATCTGTTAAAATATTTACTGACATATCGCTTGCATGACTTATTAAATAAAATTATAATTCAATTGGAGTACTACTTGTGCACCGTGCTCATTTCTTAATATTATGCCTAAAATGTGTTTTAAAATCACTATTGATGAGGATTGTATGATCTTTGAAAAAATATCAGTCTTTAAATAAGATATTTAAATGCGATTTTGAAGTGTATACTTGCAGTTAGTTCCAATTTACCTCATAAGCAACATGTACTGTGTCAGGTATACCGTTACAATTGGACTTCAGCACTACTTACGCGCAATTAAAGTGCATTGAGTACAAAATGAGTTGTTCCAATTTTACAGACTTTACCAGTTTAGTGTACTAACTACACTTTGCAGGTATTTTTATTAAGTACATAAATTTACATTTAGTTTTGTTGCATACTTCGAATGAATAATTAGTTCAATACATTTTAGTATATTTATTTTTTTTTGCCTAGATTATTAAATAATTTACATTATTACAAATCGACATTCGTTATTGGCATCTATAATCCACAAAGAACTTAACTCCCTGGGATCTTTCATTCCACAATTCGTTCTTAGAATTTAAATGTTTCTACACCCTATTAATGACATTTTAAACAAACTGTCTTTACTGGAAAGTTTCTATGGGAACCAAAAATGGGTGTTTTTTATGGGCATTTCTGCAGAAAGAGAATACATAATAATAATAATAATACTAATAATAAATATTATTGTTATTATTATTATTATTAAATATAATATGATAACAGACAGACCGACAGCCAGATATATAATAGATAGATATATAGATAGATAGATAGGATAGATAGATAGATAGATCGATATATAGATAGAATGATAGATATGACAGCGCAGACAGACAGACAGACAGAACAGATCGATAGTAGACAATATAGATAGATAGATAGTAGATCCCTATAATAGATATATAGATAATATATGATAGACGATGATAGACGACTGCCTAGCTATGACGACAACAAGTACCGCCAGACAGCGAGGCATGCGACAGACAGACAGACAGACGACAGACGACAGACAGATTAGACCGACACAGACAGACAGACAGACAGACAGACAGACAGAAGACAGATAGATAGATAGAAGATATACTGAGAGATAGATAGATAGATAGGAATATACTATGCATAGACGACTGATAGATCTAGACGACATTAGACAGACATACAGACAGACAGCCAGCACAGGCAGCCATGCAGACAGACAGACATACAGACAGACAGACAGACAAACAGACAGACAGACAGACAGATGACAGACAGACGACAGACAGACAGACAAACAAATGACAGACAGACAAAGATAGATGACAGACATACAGACAGACAGACAGAAATATAGATAGATAGATAGATAGAAAAAAAATAGATAGATATATACAGACCCGACAACACCAGACACAACAACCAATAGATATCTAGAGATGATAGATAGATAGAGAGAAGATAGATAGATAGATAGATAGAAAGACCGACATATAGACAACATACAGACAGACAGACAGAGACGATAGCAGATACACAGATAGACAGATGATAGATATAAGACAGACGACAGACAGACCAGACAGACAGACAGCAACAGATAACATATATAGATAGATAGATGATGAATATATATCGATAATAGTAGAGACAGACAGACAGACATACCTACAGACGACAGACAGACAGATAGATAGATAGAGACACACAGACAGACAGACAGACAGATAGTAGATAGATAGACAGATAGATAGATAGCTAGATAGACCAGATAGACAGATAGATAGATAGATGATGGACGGACACTCGACGAGACAGACGATATCTTAACAGATAGATGTAGATAGATAGATAGATAGCTAGATTAGATATATAGATAGATAGATATATAGATAGATAGATTATAGATAGATAGATAGACAGACAGACGGATGGACGGACAGACAGACAGACAGACAGCAGACAGACAGACAGATAAGACAGATAGATAGTAGATAGATAGATAGAATCATTTTAAGAGTTAAGTGTTTTAAAGAAAATCTAATAATTAAAAACATAACGAAACTATTTAATCATGCCACCTGTTCAACATTAACTAAATCCACTACATGCAATGGCTATTTATTGATTTTTTTTGTCTCTTCCAATAACTTAATGTCTTTGAATTTTCTTTATTTGAGGGCATATTCTCACAAATATAAATGTATGTGACTACTTCAATTAATACAGTAATTAATACAAGCATACAGTTTAAGAGCTGTTGGCTCATGGTGATCCAGGTTCAAGTTCAGCCTGGTTCATGTTCCAATCCCACTCCCCCCTCTCTTTTCCTCTCTGCCAACTCCGGTAGAAATAAAATGAAGAAAGAATTTTAACCAAAACGTAAAAATCAACCATCTTAATCATCATAATCGTAATGGGTTTTTTAAACTTAATATTGTAGTTTGCGCAGCATCATTCCACCACTGTGATCCAGGAACCTGAACTGACTCTTTAAAATGCAGAAAGTGTCCTCATCTACACCAGATGCCTGGATATGGGCCCAGTTAAAATGCTCTACTCCATCATTTGATCATCATTGAGTGCTGCCATGATCACTAAAAATGTACAAACATGAAAAAAACTTTAAATACAGGGCAAATAGCACTGACTTTAGGTGAGTAAAGCACCACGATAAACCTCATTTGCATAGAAAGTTCGGATGTTTGCACTGATTTTGTTCCGCCCAGGTGCATCTGGCGTAACACGACCGTCAACCATCTCCGCTGGTCGCGACGGCTGTTCAGAGTAAAGGGATCGGCACCGCGGTCGCTGCGTCATCCGTTGGACGGGTCTTCTCATATAAACTAAAGTATCGACGGTCGCTCATGAATCTGAGCAGGAGTGGGTTTTTGTTCTTTCTCCGGGCCCCCACTCCAGTTTTGTTGACTCCATGCATTTTTCAAACCCCCCAAAGTTAAACTTAATGGCGACTGAACATCAAATAGGTTTGGGTGTGTCACGGTGCCACTAACTCTGAGCCATACCACTGAAAGTGCTTTGCAAAGATTCCTGTTTTGTTTTCTATTCAAAGTGCCTATTAAAGTTTCCATTAGCAGTTTCGTTCACTCAACAGCAACCCTCCTTTCATTCAGCTCCAAACTGTTTTTCTCTTTTTCCAATATAGATCAATAATGACTCACTCCTTTTGACAAATTTTCTCCATTCCGTCATACACTAACAGCAGTCAAGCTTAGTTAAACGATACTATATTGTTGTCATGTTTTGTAGCGTGTTTGCAGGTGTACTGTGTCTTTTGCTGATCTGGTTTTATAGTAACGTGTGTTTTAACTAGACATAAAGATGAAGAGATAGACGGTATGAGAACATGCAAGAAAGATGACAGCTGTTTCTAATATTACTGGTAATGTTGAGTGTGGGTTGATATAGAATTTATTTATAGGAGGTTATTTTGCTGCGTAATTAGGAAAGAACAAAATGTTCAAAAATTCTCCTATAATGGTTAAGGACACTGTGCACTACTGAACCACATAGATTGGACTTTTACACTTTAGACATAAATCTGTCCGGTTCCATCAAGTCTGGAAAAAAAAGATAAAACATGAATAGTGATGAAGAGTAATGAGGAATGGATATTATTTTTTTTCAAGCAATTTTATTAGCTATGAGCAGGTATAGCTATGGGTGGGTATGAAAGATGTCAAATACCCACAAATGCTATTTCTATGTGACAGAAAATAAAAATCACAAATATTTCAGCCAAAAATGAAAATGTATTGAAAATTCGCATCACCTCAGGTCCCAAGATTGTGATTAGTTTTGTTTTCTTTATCAGTTTGGAGACCTTTATCATCCATCACTTGCTCACCATGGTATCATCTGCGGAATGGGTGCCGTCAGAATGAGAGTCCAAACAGCTGATAAAACATCACAATAATCCACCAGTTAATCCACACACTCCCAGTCTACACTTTAATAGCTTGTGTGGTCAAAATATTCTGTTTGTAAGAAACAAATTCAACATTGAGATGTTTTTAACTTGCTGCTTTTGGCTAAACTACAAGTCCAAATCCATAATACTGCTTCCTCCAGTGAAAAAATCTATCCTGAATGAGATGAGCTAGAGGACAAAGGGTATGTATTTTTTCACTGGTGGAATCATATTATTGATTATTGACTAGTATTTTTGGGCAGAGCGACAGTTTTACATTGAGAAAACGTCTTGATGAAATTGTCCTGTCAAAAACACACCTTTCACTTCACAAGACATTCACTGACTGAAGTGGTGTGGGTTACTTGTGGATTATTGTGATTTTTTTTATCAGCTGTTTGGACTCTCATTCTGACGGCACCCATTCACTGCAGACTGCAGAGCATCCATTGGTGAGCAGGTGATGCTAAATTTCTCCAAAACTTTTCTGATGGATATATATATACGTGTCACAGATTATATATATATATATATATATATATATATATATCTATATATATTTATATATTATGTAATTATATATTATATTATACGTTCATTTATTTCTTAATTCAACTCAAATTGTGAAACTTTGTATTAAATAAATTAAATGCACACAACCTGAAGTAGTTTAAGTCTTTGGTTCTTTTATTGTGATGATTTTGGCTCACCTTTACAAAAACCCACCAATTCACTATCTCAACAAATTAGAATACTTCATAAGGCCAATAAAAAAACATTTTTAGGTAATTGTTGGCCTTCTGGAAAGTATGTTAATTTGTACTGTAATGTACCAATATTGTTAGGGGCCCCTCGTGTCTTTAATTTACTGCCCAATTCGGCGTGGCTGGAGGTGATCAGTTTGTGGAATGCTAGGTGTTATGGAAAGGCCAGTTTCTTTGACAGTGGACTCAGCTCATCTCATCTGCAGTTTTTTCTCATTTTCCCTGTGACAATACCCCATAGATTCTCTATGGGGTTCAGGTCTGGTGAGTTTGCTGGCCAGTCAAGCCCACCAACACCATGGTCATTTAACCAAATTCTGGTGCTTTTGGCAGTGTGGGCAGGTATCAAATCCTGCTGGAAAATGAAATCAGCATCTCCATATAGCTTGTCAGCAGAAGGAAGCATGAATTGCTCCAAAATTTCTTGGTAAACGGGTGCAGTGCCGTTGGTTTTCAAAAAACACTGGACCCACCACAGATGACATTGCACCCCAAATCATCACAGACTGTGGAAACTTAACACTGGATTTCCAGCAACTTGGGCTATGAGCTTCTCCACCCTTCCTCCCGACTCTAGGAACCTTGGTTCCAAATGAAATACAAAACTTGCTCTCATCTGAAAAGAGGACTTTGGACCACTGTGCAACAGTCCAGTTCGTCTTCTCCTTAGCCCAGGTAAGACACCTCTTACGTTTTCTGTGGTTCAGGAGTGGCTTAACAAAAGTAATACGACAACTGTAGCCAAATTCTTTGACACGTCTGTGTGTGGTGGCTCTTGATGCCTTGAACCCAGTCCTCAGTCCATTCCTTGTGAAGTTCAAATTCTTGAATCGATTTTGCTTGACATCCTCATAAGGCTGCTGGCCCGGGTTTGCTTCGGTTGGTTTGCATCTTTTTTTTCTTCCACACTTTTTCCTTCTGCTCAACTTTCTGTTAGCATGCTTGGATACAGCACTCTGTGAACTGCCAGCTTCTTTGGCAATTAATTTTTGTGGCTTACCCTCCTTGTGAAGGTGTCAATGATTGTCTTCTGGACAACTGTCAGATCATCAGTCTTCCCCCATGATTGTGTAGGCTAGTGAACCAAACTGAGAGACCATTTTGAAGGCTCAGGAAACCTTTGCAGGTGTTTTGAGTCGATTAGTTGATTGGCATGTCACCATATTCTAATTTGTTGAGATAGTGAATTGGGTGGGTTTTTGTTAAATGTGAGCCAAAAATCACAATTAAAAGAACCAAAGACTTACACGACTTCAGTCCCCATCCCCCCCCCCTGTGTGCAGTGAATTTATTTAATACACTAGTTTCACAATGAGTTGAATTCCTGAAATAAATGAACTTTCCACGACATTCTAATTTATTAAGATGCACGCGGATTCGGTATACTTTATAACAGTGGGTCAGGTTTTAACTTTGGTAAATGTGTACCATACTTTCTATTATTCTCCTTTGCTTGTTGAGGTTGCTGCCCTTGGCAAAGGGTGTGTGAATGCAGATGGTTTACTGGTGTGGAATACAACTTCTTGCAATAGGTCTCTACAGCTTGGATGCATTACACACCAAATAAGCACATAAAGCATTTCATTTGAAAGGATATTTTTGACACAGGTTATTTACATAATACGTAATTTTTCCACTTGACCCGTCTCCAGCTATTTAACTGTTCCTAAAATGGAACTTTGCAAGTAAGACGGGCTGAAGCAGACACATATTCAACTGAAAAATCTACTTGAATCACTTCATGTTAGTTTAAAATCCCAAACTAAAGAAAACAGAACCGTTCAGCTTAATTCAGAGTGTTCGGAATCATTTTTAATATTAATTCTTATTATTTTTTTATACATTATTATATACTATTAGTAGTTGCAGCGCAGTAGTATAGTAATGTATTTTTTATTTTAACATTGTGGCTGTCAATATATGGTATCAAAAACATATTTTAATTATATGTCTTTTGTAAATTATTAGGAAAAATCTGATTGACTTTAAGTATAGAGGTTAAAATTGCAAGTTGTCATCGAGTTCATAGAGGAGTTGTTTTTTATTCATTTTTTGTCATGCTTACTTTGATCTGTGGTCATTCAAAACATGTTTGTGATTCAAACCATTCATTAGGCCTAAATCAAACTTGATTTGCTGACAAAACATTTTATTTTCCTTGTTTCAAACTCTACAGGGAAATGCACTGGTAAATATAAATGTTTTCCACATTTCTTCATCATTTTTAGGTTTATTATAGATTGCGCTTCATTCACAGAAGTCAGGCCTGCGTAACACAGAAAGCAGGCAGTAAACACAATTTCATTTAGAAAGGAAATATGAATACATTTTCTGTTGATGATGGTAGCAGTAATTCATCAAATGATCAAATGTTGGAGAAAAGCATCTGTATCGTTTTTTTAAAGAGAAGCTTCTGGTAGGGGAGACTGCCTTCATGAAAAAGAAGTACACATTTGCATATAAAAGAGTATTAATTAAGGAAATAACAAACTTAAAGAATATTCTTAAGTGTGAACAGACTTTCTTATAAGTACATCTTATATGTAATTTCATCCTTACTTATTGTCTTTGAAATGTGTTGCAGAATGTACTGTAAAGCATATATCTAAAACCTATACTAATGCAATTTCTATTGAAACTTGTGTCATGTATTTAAATATATTTCTAATAACACATTTGTAATGTAGTTGCAATTTAGTGCATAACTGCATCTGCTGAAATGTATTCAATGTAATATTAAATATATTAACTGTTGCATGTATTATCAGGAATCGTTTATCCCAAATTTTACATCCCCCTCGAGAGCATACAAAATGTATATGAGATTATCCATCCATCAGATACATCCGCAAATTTTAGCTCACACCTTACTCCCTATCCATAATATTGCTTTCTCAAGAGGAAAAGTCGTTTTGACTGAATCAGGAGTGAAATATGCACAGATCAAGAAGTGAAAACAGTCCAAAAGAGTTTTGTCAGTAAATTTGTTACAAACACACAGCTTTTGGCTTCTCAAGATGTGAACTGATGGACTGGAGTGGTGTGGATTACTTGTGTATTACTGTGATGTTTTTATCAGCTGTTTGGACTCTCATCTGACGGCACCCATTCACTGCAGAGCCTCCATTGGTGAGCAAGTGGGAGTGTACTGCTAAATTGCTTCAAAGTTGATGAAGAATTAACTTCACTACACCTTGAATGGTCTAAGGGTAGATACATTTTCACAATTTTCACTCATATAAAAGCACTATGTTTGAACTATATTTTATATAATGCTTTATAAGTTTTCACACAAATGACATATGAGCCTCTAATTTTTCATGGCCTTTGTTGCTGTGCATCAGAGAGATTATAACTATGAATATTCTATTCATGTATACCATTCTCCCCTGCATTTTTATTAAGATTGTAAAACCATGCTCTAAGGCATGTGTTATGGATCTTCTCCATTCATAAATCAGTATGAAATGCCTGTGATCTCACAGGATGCACGTGTAAACGCTTTACACCTCAAACTAGGTGTCTTTCCTCACGCTCGTCTCAAACGGACGTCATTCTCAATAGCGTCACAGTCGACCCTGTCAGTGACCCCGCTATCACCAGTGTGCGAGCAGGCCCACACGTCTAATGTAACCTTCTTAACGCAGGAAGGACTGAAAGAGTCCGATGAGTATGGAAAAATGTGGGCGTGAGGAGGGAGGGGGTTGTGTACAGCGCTGTCGACAGAAACTATGGGCCGAGTAAACATACTCACATCTGGCTTTTGTTCGTCTTTATTCCCAAGGCATGCCGAAACTTCTATTGCCGTGCCTGCATTCTCTGAGAGATGCTAAAGAAAATATGAATGTGTTCAGAGAATTCTGAAGCATGATGCAGCGAACAATGCCAAGGGAATTGAAGTATGCGCTGACGGAACAAAACAATTGAAAATATGGAGATGGAATTTTGTATCTTTACTTTACCTTTACAAAAATTACCCTGATTTTACTCAAAAAAGGTTAGCTATATTAAAACATGATAACCACAAATTAACTCTGTATTTTTGCTGACACAAGGCCGTACTAATGGTATTTATAGTATAACATCGTGTGATACGAAATGGCTGCCTGACTTACATAATCCCACTCATGACCCCAAATACGAAACATTGCTGTTTAACTTACACCAAATACTATGGTTCATTTTGGTATGGGAAAAACTTTTCCCCTAAACCTTTTAGCAGCATGATTCTGAATCATTGTCAATGTTTTCATGACGCACATGGCCTATTTACAAGAAATAGGCTGGGCATATAGTTAAAAATTATAAGAGGCCTGGCCACCGCATTAACCTTCCACCCTTTATTCGCTTTATTCGCAGATGTCCCATAAAAGGTACACGACTTCGTTACGAGTGGTACAATCAAAAACTACATGTACTAGCGGTATACACAACTCTGAGTTCGTCAGTCTTATGAAGAGGCTGTAAGATCTCCAAGGTCTATGTTAAGTGATAATTCTGTACTCTCACATATGTGGGTAAACGTGGGCCCCCTGAACAGGAGTAAGTTATTTTAGGATGTTACATATTTTGTATCATCATCACCGAATTTACAGATTACTGTATCACACACTGACTTACAAGATACTGTTATCCCAAACACTGAATTACGATACTGTATCATATTCACTGAATATACTTCTTTCACATTTTAAGACTTCAGATTCAAAACTTCCAGCTGAGACCAAATCCATCTGATTTTTCGTTAATACATTTTTATAGCACCTATAATATACCATTGGACATTTTTGAAAATAAGTCTCCATACCGGACTAATACTTTTCGTTGCGTTAAGTAATTACTGACACCTAAAGCACCACTTACGCCCCTGATAAAAATGCTCATTTAAAAGAAATCTGTTTTCTTCAGTGTGTGCTTGTGTATAAGTTTTCACAAGCTATATGACAGCTTTTAACATAATTTGAATGAAAAAGGTGATAAAATGAGAAATGATAATGGTATTTGAAATGTCCACTTTTTTACTTATACTTCTGTAAGTTATTAATGCTAATTTCATATCTATTGTTTATGTCCCAAATGCATACAGTTAAATAATATTTCCCCACTTTGCACAATAAGAACTTTATAATCAAAAGTGATATTTACCTTGATTTATTTATATCTGTCAGTCTGTCTGTCTCTCTGTCTGTCTCGTTATCTCTTTATCTGTCCTAACTATCTATCTATTATCTATCTATCGATCTATCTATCTATCGATCTATCTATCTATCTATCTATCTGAGCCATAAATTCAGTCATTCTCAGCTCCTTATGATCCTGTACTGACACCTTGCTAAATATGTGCACAAACAGTGGTGGGGGGATGTTAGTTGTGGTAGAAATGATATACCACAACAGTTGGACATTTGTAACTGTGTAAAACTTAACATGAATTTGTTTCATTTGTTAATTTCAATATGTTTTACAATATAACAATATTTTTCATGACAGACACATATAAACAATATTTAAAGTCTAAAGTTCTAAAACAAAACAAAACATAAGCAATCAAATCTACAGCCATTTGAAAGGTAGCAAAACTGACAGATGAAGTCAGATAAAACATTTAACATTTATCAAAAGGGAAAAGGGCATAAAAGTTTCCTTAGTTGAAGAAATTGATGAAAACTTCATATTCATGTTATTTGTTAGCGACTCATATGTGTAAAGAATTGTATTTAGGATACAGTATGGTGTTGAGCATGAGTCAGACATTTACACTGGCATTCATTCACACACACAAACACACACACACACACACACAATCTCTGAGAAAGGCCCTTACCTGTATAATTGACTTGCTGATGTACTTAGGCATACAGTCTTCCGGCGGAAGGTGCTTTCTGTGGTCAGCGGAAAACACACAGCCACGGACACAACACACACACACACCACTTCCAAAACAAAGCTGCTCTTTCATGCTGCAATACTTACTCCAACCTTTCACATTTTTCCTCCTTTGATCTAAATTCATGGGACGCTTTACACATGAACGCTTTTAAAGTTACATGTGTTGCAAAATAATTCAACCTGACTCTGGTATATGAACTCATTTCAAGACTTCCTTTATATCTGATGGTATGTGTATATGTGTATAAATATCTGCCTCTTTTAAGTCTAGTCTGAATTAAAGGTTAATGTGTGTGGGTGTGTGTTTGTGTCTGGGTTTTAAAGTGGATTAAGCTGAATTAAATGTAATGTCTTAATGTAGAGCGCAAGCTATTTTTACACCGCCAGGGGCCTTCTTTACCATATTTTAAAATATAATATGGATAAATTGCTTTAACCAGCAGCGTCATGCCCATTCAGAGCATAGGCACCCTTTTTGACTTTCGGCCCAGTGAATGTTGATTTCAGGTTTGTACTGTTGATCATTTTATAATGTTTGAAATATTGCATTTTGTTGGGGAAATGTGAATCAGCCTTAACAGATCTTACATTTATATGAAAATGTAAATCAGAAGAGCCGCTGGTGCCCCCTCAAATAAAATAAAAAATGGTTGATGCCCCTGGTTATAGCTAAGATCAGGCTATATCAGATGATCAGATGAGCATGGGAACTCTATTAGCATGCAAATTGGAAAACAGGGAGCAATGTTTCTCTCTCAGATTAGCCATCCCCCACAGTATGTGACAGTGTAATACTCCTTATCAGAGCTCTGAGAGAAAGGGAACACAGAAGTGGTTCACCTCTGACTTCGAGACCGTGTATGAATATGCTCACCATTTGGATAACCCGGAATGAGGAACGATGACTGGTGCACTGATGAATCCGGAGAATCCAACAGATTGCAGAGACTCTCTGAGCGGAGGTCAATGTCCATAACTCAGCGACAACTCCTGGAGGCCCCTCGGGACGGATTTCGCTTGAGAGTCATGAACAAAGTCGCAACACCCCTGGGAGCCGCACGGGTCCCTTGGGAATCTCACGTCTGTCTGGGGTGGCGCAACCTTAGATTGCGTTTTCATCGATGTACAGTGACCGAGGTCCTCCGTGTCGAGGCAACTCACACACCTGCTAATAGAACCGGGGGGGGGGGGGGGGGGGGGAGCCATCTTCGCACCTCACCACACGGACCGGCATATCCAATGTCTGCAGTCCTGGCATGCCGTATTGGGGCACAACGCAACGAGTGTCCCACGCCCGACGTGAGACTTGGCGACAGCACACGCACAGCAGCCGGGCGCGAGTGGGAGAAGCTTCTTCTACTGAACTGCTTAGCCTGTGAACATGAAGTGGACTTGAAGACCAATCCAGTACTCTGGGAGGATCAGGTCTCCCCCCTCTATTATCTATGTAGAGTAACTCCACCGAGGCCATCAGATCCACTCCCACGGATCACTTTGGTTTCTTGCTGCATCAAGCCATCCACACTATACTTATAAACACATAAATTACATAAGCCATCCACACTATACCTTTAAACATATAAATTACAATCAACAATAATTTTTTGTTTAATTCCTGCTTTTGACACAATGATAACTAATTAGCATACTGCAGCAAAAACATTATGAATATTTTAATAATAATCATTTAAGATCACAGATGGTCACACATGTGTTGTTGTTTACCTTTGTGGCATGCTATTACAATAACAATTCTAATTTGCTCTTGACAAACTACTGTATGTCTATTATGAAATACTATATGACAAGCATTTGTTTACACGTCTCACTGGAATTTGCTCTGAAATTTCTCAAATCCTAGACATAGTTGCCACATGACTAAATTTACACTTGTTCCGTTACTGGATTTTGCCTGTGTAGGTCAGTCTAGTGTACTACAGCATGTGTCCCTGATTTCAAGCACAACTCTGACTCAAGTGTACAATTTACTGCTCTAACCCATTTATGCACACTACAATGGTCTAGCAACAGTTAATGACTGTATTTGAACGAAATCCTTGGCCTCTTTATTGAAAGACGATTAAAGTTACTGATTAGCCCTACTTCTTCAATATCCAATTAGCAAAGCAATCCGTATAAAACCCAAGATTAGCTATAAGTCCCTTTAAAACGCATGGCTCGTGGTCGATATAGGAACTACCCTTCACAGCAGCGATCGAAATCATGATACATTTTACATTTTAACGACCGATATAAGTACTTTTACATGTAAGTGTTCCACTAACCAATATCCATATTATTTTTAATTTATGTCTTTATATTTATGCAAAGTGTTTTGGAATATGTAAATCATTCTCATCTTTACAATTAATATTAAAGAAACAAAAATCAATAAACTGGAAAAGTGCGAATGTCAGTATAAAAATGTGTCACTGATTATTGGACTATTTACAGTATAATCGAAGAAAAAAATGACAATAAAGTCATCCTACAAATCATCAGCGATAACTAACACGACACACAATAGCTAAACTGGTATACGATGGGCACATATACAGTAGTTCTGGCATGAGTCCATTACACTGCATTGTTACACTCATCAATAGGTCATAGAATATCCCGTAGAGAAAGCGGCACAATCAGGACACATTCCGCATCTCACTCTATTTAGACGCCAATTACACATTATTTGTTTGGTAGAAACAAATGTTCTTGGATAATACCTCCTCGTTTGATGAACATTTTGGCCTCCCGGCTGCTGCTCTCCGCCGTTCTCCCTCCCACGCTCCGTTTTAACGATGAACTGAGCTCCTGATAGCCAAATTACTAATTCTACTATGGCAAAGACCTATTTATGAATATTCATTAGGTCGTGATTACGTTCCTCGGTAAACTTCCTATAAGAAAGTGCTTGAGTATGAATATTAATAAGATCGCGCCGGCGTCCCTTCGTTTCCGTCCAATAGCGAATGCCTGCTCATTGAATTTTAATTAGGTGTCGCTGACGTTACTTGCGAAAGTTCCAATGGCGAAGCAACGGGTTATGAATATTAAGTTAAGCCTTCGCCATAGTGAGATTTGTAAATTCTCCCCCAGTAGCTACGCCTCGATGATTTACACCACTCTTATGTTTTCAAATAAATCATCAGAGATTTAAAACTGTATTGGAACCATGGGAAATGAAGTTGTCGGAAGCGAAAAGTAATTATTTTCTGGACAAATCACCAGCGTATGACTGAAAACTGCAGCCTGGAGACATACTACGACCAGTTTAGGAGCAGCGACTGTGCTAAACCACACCCATTCTTCACCATCTGCTCTGTGGTCCTTTCAAAGCTTGAAAGATTACTGGTCAGTTTGAGGTTTGTATAATCTATTTTTAATTTACACAACCAGCCTATACCAGACCATTTTCTTTAAAATGACCATTTATTACTATCATAACATCAATAAATAAGTTTTATTTTTAATATAGGCTGCTATTCTGTGGTAATTAAAGGCTGAAGATTTTAATTAGTCATTTGTCTGGGGAAAAAATGAAGAATATCTCTTCCACATGATCTTTTATTTCAAACACTTTCAAGGTGCATTCAGAAATGATCCCTAGCTAGCATTTCCGATCTCTCCTTGACAACAAACAATCAATATTATTTCCACAGATACGTGCTATTGTGTTGACCAGTACAAAGGATGACTTCAGCTCAAGGCCAAACAAGTTCCCCTTTAACGGATGAGTCTGCAGAGAAGTGGGGCTTACTCAGCCAGAGATTAATGTCCCAGACTGGTGGAGGCTCAGCTCAGGGAGTATGAGGTGCACAGTCATGAATTCCCATCTGTCACTGCAGACTTTATGAACATAGGTGGAGTAGCTGTGTGCTGCAGTCAATGTAGACTATTTTCAACAGGACAGAGATCCCGGAAGGGTGCACAGCTTATTTTCTGCTGCATGTCCCTCTGAGATTCCCATACCATCAGCTGCCAGCTGAGCCAATCCTGCATGCACTGCCAAGGACAAAATTGAGTTTCAGAGCCTTGGGTATCAATCAAGTCACCTTGGAATGAACATAAGCATGCTGTGGCTCGTCAATCTATCTTCATGTTGTTTGGAGCAGGTGGTTACACAGGCAAAGAGTGACACATAGGCACTAAACAACATCACACAGCAGCAAAAAATCTGCAGTCACATTTGTTTTCTCTCATATCTGTATGTAAGATTCAAATAAAGACAAATTGAATGGTTAACAATCCCTAATTATAAATCAAATGTAATACACATAATATTTCTAAACTGCAAAACCATGTAATGAAATGTTAGGCTGGAACAAACAAGTACACAATTTGGTTCTTTGTTTTAGGACCTGCAAGACAGGCAGATTCTCAGAACCAGGGATGTGAAACCAGGTGGTGATGCTTGTCTGGCAGTTTGTGCCACTGAGGTTAGTATTTTCACAGCTGCCTCCCAGACGTAAACACACAGCCACTTCAGCCTAAAGGAGCCAAGAGGAAATTAACTTGGAATATAATTTGACATGACACTCACCTATGTGTCTGCTGATAGTACAGGTGTGCACATAGCGCTGATTTTGAAAGTTTCAGGAGACTATTATGAAGACATGTACACTTCCATTTAAAAGTTTGAAGTCTCTTATATTTACCAAGACTGCATTTATTTGATCAAAAATACAGTTAAAACTGTAATGTTGTGAAATATTATTACAATTTGAAATAGCTTTTCTGTTGTCATATATTGTAAAATGTAATTTATTCCTTGTATGGCAAAGCTGAATTTTCAGCAACCACTACTCCAGTCTTCAATGATCCTTCAGAAATCATAATATGCAGATTTGGTGCTGAAGAAACATTTATTATCATCAGTGCTGAAAACAGTTGTGCTCTTTAATATTTTTGTGGAAAATTCTTTTGATGAATAGATATTTCAAAAGAACAGCATTTATTTATTAACGTATGTGTGTGTGTGTTTTTTACGGTCACTTTTGATCAACTTATTGATAAATAAAAAAAATGTGTGTTTGTTTTTTATTTTAAATCAATAAATAATCTGACTGACCTAAACTTTTGAACGGAAGTTAGATATAAGACACACAGTAAGCACTTTTGACAGAATTAACTTTATTACTTTGCCAAGGTCCTAAAAAAAAAGTAGATTTACTGGGTATCATTGGGGATTTTGTTACTGTTTAGATGCTGAGAACAAATAGTTATTTATTAGCCTCAATGACAGTGTCTTTGTGAAAAATTCAGACAAGGTAAGCAAATGCAAGTAGGTAGAGAAGGGAGGAGCTGTCCTTGGTGCTGAGCACAGTGACTCAATTACAACTGAGCTCACGCTGAAATCACTGCTGCCCACAGAGCTAAACATGTCTGTTACATGACATGTGATCCAGGAGTTGTGCATATCAGGTTATGATCAGAATGGAATACTAATGTAGTACTCACTGAATATTGTGCAGTATACAGGTGCATCTCAATAAATTAGAATGTCGTGGAAAAGTTCATTTATTTCAGTAATTCAACTCATTTTGTGAAACTTGTGTATTAAATAAATCAATGCACACAGACTGAAGTAGTTAAAAACTTTGGTTCTTTTAATTGTGATGATTATGGCTCACATTTAACAAAATTCACAATTCACTATCTCAACAAATTAGAATACTTAATAAGACCAATAAAAAAACATTTTTAGTGAATTGTTGGCCTTCTGGAAAGTATGTTCATTTACTGTACATGTACTCAATACTTGGTAGGGGCTCCTTTTGTTTTAATTACTGCCTCAATTCGGCGTGGCATGGAGGTGATCAGTTTGTAGCACTGCTGAGATGGTATGGAAGCCCAGATTTCTTTGACAGCGGCCTTCAGCTCATCTGAATTTTTTGGTCTCTTGTTTCTCAATTTCCTCTTGACAATACCCCATAGATAATCTATGGTGAATCAGGTCTGGTGAGTTTGCTGGCCAACACCAAGCACACCAACACCATGGTCATTTAAAAAACTTTTGGTGTTTTTGGCAGTGTGGACAGGTGCCAAATCCTTCTGGAATATGAAATCAGCATCTTCAAAAAGCTTGTCATCAGAAGGAAGCATGAAGTGCTCCAAAATTTCATGGTAAACGGGTGCAGTGACGTTGGTTTTCAAAAAAACAATGGACCAACACCAGCAGACGTCAAGGCACCCAAATAATCACTGACTTCGGAAACTTCACACTGGACTTCAAGCAACTTAGGCTATGAGCTCTCCACCCTTCCTCCAGGACTCTAGGACCTTGGTTTCCAAATGAAATTCAAAACTTGTTCTCATCTGAAAAGAGGACTTTAAACAACTGGGAAACAGTCCAGTTCTTCTTCTCCTTAGCTCAGATAAGACGCCTCTGACGTTGTCTGTGGTTCAGTAGTGGCTTAACAAGAGGAATACGACAACTGTGTCAAAATTCCTTGCCACGTCTGTGTGTGGTGGCTCTTGATAACTTGACCCCAGCCTCAGTCCATTCCTTGTGAAGTTCACTCAAATTCTTGAATCCTCATAAGGCTGCGGTTCTCTCGTGGTTGTGCATCTTTTTCTTCCACCCTTTTTCCTTCCACTCAACTTTCTGATAACATGCTTGGAAACAGCACTCTGTGAACAGCCAGCTTAATTGGCAATGAATGTTTGTGGCTTACCATCCTTGTGAAGGGTGTCAATGATTGTCTTTCTGACAACTGTCAGATCAGCAGTCTTCCCCATGGTTTTGTAGCCTAGTGAACCAAACTGAGAGATTATTTTGAAGGCTCAGGAAACCTTTGCGGGTGTTTTGAGTTGATTAGCTGATTGGCATGTCACCATATTCTAATTTGTTGAGATAGGTGAATTGGTGGGTTTTTGTTAAATGTGAGACAAAAACATCACAATTAAAAGAAAAACAAAGACTTAAAACTACTCAGTCTGTGTGCACTGAATTTATTTAATACACGGTTTCACAATTTGAGTTGAATTACTGAAATAATGAACTTTTCCATGACATTCTAATTCATTGAGATGCACCTGTATATACTGTATTAATAATAGTAAATGAAACAGTAGGCATTATTTTATGGCAAACATTATAGAAGTAACATTGTCACATGATGGCCAGTGTTTATTTTTAACTAAAGGTATAACTTTTAAAATTGTTTTTGGTAATTAAAATAAGGCTAAAATAAAATATAAATATTAGATTTAAAAAAATCAACTTTTAAAATGAAAACTAAATGAAAATTTGAAATGTTGCATTGGCAACTAACTGAAAATAAATGTAAGTTGAAGTACTAATATTACTAAACCTACAACTGAAATAAATATAAATTTAAGCTTTTCAAAACGAATAAAAATTACAAAAGCACATCAAATTACTTGAACTAAAATTAAATTTAACTAAAATTAAAATGAAAAATAAAAGCAAATTCAAAACATGATGTATTAATAGTATATAAATACTTACTGTAAATTACACTAATGAAACTCACATTACAGTTTAATTCAGCAAGTGGTTTCCAAATACCATCTTAATATTTTGCATTTTAATGCAATTTTGCATAAAAAAAATATCATAAGGTTTGCGTCAGAGATTAATTATTTTAATTATTAAATTATAATAAAAAAAAAGAAGAGAGAAACAGAATCACAACTGATATTCCAGTTCTTCCATCATGCTAGAATTTAAAGGTCAAGCTGAGCACATTGCATTGTGGGCTGCATATAGAAAATATGTATAGTAAGCACAGTATTATATACTGCATCAATAAAGAATAGTACGGTAGTATGCTATTCTAAATAAAGTCACAGATAAGGAGGTATATGTCTGAAAGCTCTTAAAGAAAGAAAAAAAAGAGGAATAATACTCAGACAAAGACCCCTCTAAACTCTTAAGCCTCTTAAATACATACAGTATAAGACAGAAATGTTAGGACATGTGGAGAAGGAGAAATGTTTTTAAGGGAGAGACTGAAAGGGACAGAATGATGGACAGCTCTTTTAATTATTAGACATTCTCGAAGGTCGTTGAAAATAGTAACTCACTGGTAACAAAATGTTTTTATTGTATCATATGAGCTCATCCCTATCCATTTAAAATTATAACCACACACTATCCACTATCCCAGAGTATTAATTGACAAAAAGGTTTTTATAGAATAAGAGTTGAGAATCAAATCTTGGACATAGAGTTAATAAATGTAATTTGATGGTTCGATGCTGTCACCGCCAACTGCACTCATCTCATCTTTTCTGATATGAATGGGCCCTCTTTGCAGCCAATAATGAGGGCACACGGAATGACTAGTTTCACCTCATTGTGTGCACGGCCTTTTGGATGGGAGACGTGGAAAGTGGGATGTAGAAATGGGCTCTTGTCATTAGGAAAATGAGAGATTCCTGAGTCGCAGCCAGAAATTGTATTTATTCCTTTGAGATGCTGGCTGCCAAGCTTTGAGTGGTCTGCTGGCATTGTATCGGATTAAGAGCAGAACAACATCTTTGTGTTTTAAATTCTGAAGTTTGCTGAAATCAAATTCAATTAGTCAATGAATGAATCATACAGTCCAGCAGACAATGAATTATTCATTACATTTCCATAACAAATGATGAAATCACAGCCTTGTCTTTATGAATGCTTGTCACGCTCCCATATTCATAAACTCTTGCGTCTCAGCTTGATAATCTCTCTGATCTCTCACAGGCTTTGCTTGTTTTTTTCAGAGTAGAAGTTGGGTGATGAACCATTACAGTAAGTTTGATCTTTGATCAATGCAATAGTATGGGCTCCTTTGTCTCTTTCTCAAGGAGATCTGACAAACAATATCTTCCAGATTTTATTCATCTCATTATTTTGCCTAGCCGTAGTTTGAGTAGAGTTGAGATAAAGTGGGAATTGAGAATGGGTTGTTATGGGATGTACATTGCAATAGGATTCATCCTAAGGTCTAAAAACATCTTGATCATAGTCATGTGACATAAAATGTTCTCAACAGCATTTTCAGTAGTGATAAATAACTATTGTGAATCTACTAAAGGCATTTTAAACATTGTAACATGATCCAAATAATAAAATGTTTAATAGCCATTTGAATTGCTTTTCATTTAATCTGAATGAATCACAGAATTCTAGAATCTTAATTGATGGGGACTATTTGTGTGGTAATTCAAAATGCCCACAAGATGGCAGTCAAACACTTATCATGCAAAGTAGTATGTGAAAAGTCAAACATTTACATAAGGTAATGGACGATCATCTAGCCTATTTGAAGATAATTTATAGTTGCAAATATATTGTACAACAATGCATTATTTATCTAGAATTTTCAAACAAATAGGGGCTAATAAATCATAAAATCTGTCAGACCTTGCTTCCATTTTTCTACTCTTGTGTACACTTGCTTAAGGTCTAGAAAGATTAATAGCTGAGAAAACACTTCACTGCATAAAACAAACTTGTCTTTTCTACTTAATTTGACACTTTAGAAAGTCAATTAAGTGGGATGTTGCAATTTAGGGTTATCGGTATCTTTATCTTATCTACAAAAGATTTGAACTCATTTTGGTTTATTTGTTATTTATTTTTCGGTTTTTATAGAATTATCTGGCAACACTGCATCGGCACTTAAGAGTCATTCTATAATTAGGGGTACATGTCATGTCCATGGACTGGAATTTTACTAATTTTTCAATAACTTTTCACTTCAAACAATGATCAATTTTATATCAGGGGACATTTCTAATTAATTTAATACAAAAATCCAACACATCCATCTTTCATCTTGCAAAGATGGCATATTCTATACTGGAATTTGCTGATTTTGTGCTGTCCGATTTGGTAAATGTGAGGTTTTGCTCTTCAGAGTAGCTCTAAAATACATGTTTCTGTACATATTTCTTATAAATATTTGTCCAAAATAATAATTCAATTATGAGAAAGGTGTTTTAAAAAAAATCTACAATAATCTAGATTATTGTCTGCACATAGAGTAGATTAATTGACCGTCAACTGTTTTATCAACATGTTCATGTGAACTTGCGTCACATGTTATATTTATAAATATGTAGAGAAAGAATATAAAAATAAAAGTTAATCAAGGTCATGTACTAACTATTCCAAAGTCAGCAGTTTGCACAAGGCCCTAAAACGGCTGAAATGTCAACTGTGTTACCTGTCAACTGTGTTACCCATCAACTGATTAATACGGTTGACAATGTTGGCAATTCAGTGTCAATTTATGCTTCCACTGAGTGTTGTTGATAAAAAATATATATTCACAAACTATTGTCATTACACAGAAATTACATAGGAATTGCCTAAATCCATGAATAACAATGGATAAACTTAACTGATCTAATTACGGCCACACTTTCTATGAACTCCGTATCCATAATATTATATACACATTATATTCACATTTGTCAAGGGTTAAAAAGCATTCAGAATTCCTCATGATTGACATAAACCTATATAATATTATAGATTTGGCATATATCTATTTCTGCTTAGTCATTACTGATAAAGTTTTATGATGTTATTGTATAAGTCCTTACAACTTGAAGTGTCATGATGCATTATAAAACTTAATTTACCTTTACGTAAATCCGCCGCCGCGGCGGAGCAGGATACTCGGGAGGCCGCGGCGGAGCAGGATACTCGGGAGGCCGCGGCGGAGCAGGATACTCGGGAGGCCGCGGCGGAGCAGGATACTCGGGAGGCCGCGGCGGAGCCGGATACTCGGGAGGCCGCGGCGGAGCCGGATACTCGGGAGGCCACGGCGGATCAGGAACCTCGGGAGGCCACGGCGGAGCAGGGACCTCGGGAGGCCGCGGCGGAGCAGGGGACCTGGGAGGCCGTGGCGGAGCAGGGACCTAGGGAGGCCGTGGCGGAGCAGGGACGTGGGCTTGACTCGGGAACAGGAGCCCTTCCTGGGGATCAGGGGCCCTTCCTGGGCTGGACTGGGGATCAGGGGCCCTTCCTGGGCTTGACTGGGGATCAGGGGCCCTTCCTGGGCTTGACTGGGGATCAGGGGCCCTTCCTGGGCTTGACTCGGGAACCGGAGCCCTTCCTGGGCTTGACTCGGGAACCGGAGCCCTTCCTGGGCTTAACTCGGGAACAAGAGCCCTCCGTGGGCTAAACTCGGGAACAGGAGCCCTCCGTGGCCTAAACTCGGGAACAGGAGCCCTCTCTGGGCTAAACTCGGGAACAGGAGTCCTCCGTGGGCTAAACTCGGGAACAGTTTCCCACAATTCTGGGCTGAGGACAGAGACGGTGCGGGGATGAGATGGGTAACCGGAACCTTTGGATCGGTATGTGGAGGGTCCGGGCGAGGGGAGAGCTGGTGAGGCGGGGGGGTTTTCGGGAGGGACTGGATTCGTGACAGAGACTGGAGAGCGCTGGTTTAGGGATGCCAGCTACACGTGCCGACACCAGCGGTGGGTCCTCCACGCTGGAAGCCAGTCTGGGATACAGACGAACAGTCCTTGATCTGGGTGCAACAGACAGGAAGTGACAGGATGTAGGGTTACCAGACGTCATGTGACGGATTAGGGTTGACAGCTGACGGTCTGACTAGACTCATGAGCTATCAGCGGTGACTAAGACCGACTCAGCAGACCCACTTTTTCTACCTCCAGATTAACTCCATTTAAATAAAGGACATGATTAACCAGCTCGATCAGGGGAAAGCTATACGTGGGAACCGCACCGCTGATGACGTCATCATCCAGCCCCAGCCAAAAACAGACCCCGAGGACAGAATCCAACCAGCTCACCTGGTGAGAGAGCTCTAGGAACTCCTCCACATACCTCTCCAAATCCCGACCACCCTGCCGCAGACACCAAAGCCTGTCTTCAGCCGTTGACATCTCGTTTTTTTGGGTCAGTTATTCTGTCACGCTGTGGCTGCGCCAGGGAACAGGCAGGACGACGAGGATAACGGATACAATAAACCTTTAATACTTAGACAAGAGGGTAGGAGTACATGCACAAGGTAACATTCACAATAACTGACAACACTAGGATACAAGAGACAAGAACTTATAGGGCAGATAACGAGGGGCAAACAGGTGAACACAATGAGGTGATTAACTAATAATTAGAACAGGAACAACCAAATAAGGACACAGAGGGAGAAACCATAATCAACAGTCCACAGGGGTGTGACACATGATAGCATCCCACAGTACGCCCATTATGAAGCCCCAAATTCATATTTTCAAATCAGTTAGACATTTAACCTCAAAAACTCTGGCGAATAGACTCAAAGACCTTCAAACAAATGTGTAATCAAACATGTGGGACTTCATTTCATTTGACACAACATTTGTCCGTAACACAGTTGACAAAATAATGAATCATATGTTAATTTTCATTAACATATTTAAAAAGTCATTAGAGCTTAAGCTTGTCAAACAATTAATTTAGCACATTAAGGGGATATTATATTATATTATTCAACCACCTAATTTATTTATCAAAAAATAATACTGAATTTCCGACTGGCTGACATGAAATCTACCCCTAAATATAGAATGACCCACGGACAGGTTATTACTGACAGGATACCACATTCGATAAGGCAAACTCAAAAAAACAACAACATGATATTATCTGTCAGAAACGTTAAAGCTATCAAAAACAGCAGCATTTAACACTAGTACACAGATCTGTAGAACAAGTAGGCTAGGTTGAAGAACTTGATAGGAAATTTTGGAAGAAATAGTATAGACACCTTAAATCGCCAACCTGCTAGCTTGACACACTTCCCACATATTTTTTCAAAAGGGTGCTTAACTCTTTGGAAGCAGATCTCTTAGAAGTGGTGAACGCCTCACTTCTTTCTGGGACGTTTCCAAACTCCCTGAAAACTGCAGTTGTTAAACCCCTTCTGAAAAAGAGCAATCTTGATAACACTATATTGATATTGCAAATATAGACCAATATCAAATCTTCCTTTTACAGGCAAGATTATTGAAAAGGTAGTCTTTAATCAGCTAAACAAATACTTAAACTCAAATGTATACCTGGACAATTTTCAATCTGGTTTCCGACTGCATCACAGCACAGAGAAAGCACTCATAAAGATAATAAATGATATTCACTTAAATTCAGAATCTGGCAAAATATCAGTACTGGTACTACTAGATCTCAGTGCTGCATCTGACACTGTCGATCATAACATACTACAAGAGAGACTGGAAAACTGGGTCGGGCTTTCTGGGATGGTAATCAAATGGTTCAGGTTATACTTAGAAGGGAGAGGTTATTATGTGAGTTAGGAGAGCATAAGTCTAAGTGGACGTCCATGATATGCGGAGTCCCACAAGGCTCAATTCTTGTACCGCTCTTGTTTAGCCTGTATATGCTCCCACTAAGTCAAATAATGAGAAAGAACCAAATTACAGATGACACCCAGATTTACCTAGCCATATCTCCAAATGACTACAGCCCCATTAACTCCCTCTGCCAATGCATTGATGAAAATAACAGTTGGATGTGCCAAAACTTTCTTCAGTTAAACAAGGAAAAACTGAAGTCATTGCATTTGGAAACAAAGATTAAGTTCTCAAGGTGAATGCATACCTTTATTCTAGGGGTCTAACAACTAAAAATCAGGTCAGGAATCTTGGTGTGATTTTGGAGACAGAACTTAGTTTCAGTATTCATGTCAAAGCTGTAACTAAATCAGCATACTATCATCTAAAAAACATTGCAAGAATTAGATGTTTTGTATCCAGTCAAGACTTGGAGAAACTTGTACATGCCTTTATCACCAGCAGGATGGAATATTGTAATGGTCTCCTCACCGGCCTAAGAAGACCATTAGACAGCTGCAGCTAATCCAGAACACTGCTGCCAGAATTCTGACAAGAACCAGAAAATCTGAGCATATCACACAAGTCCTCAGGTCCTTACACTGGCTTCCAGGTATATTTAGGATTGATTTTAAAGTACATTACTCGTTTATAAATCACTCAATGGACTAGGACAGGGTAGGCAGTTCGGGCCTAGAGAGCCGCAGCTGCCAGAGTTCAGCTCCAAAAACCCTTACAATCAGACACACCGAACAAGCTATCAATGGCTCAGGATGACTAAGGCTAAGCAGGTGAGTTGTTTTCAGGGTGGAGGCTGAACTATGCGGACTGCGGCTCCTCTCATAGGACCGAACTGCTATCCATGGCCTAGGACCTGAATACATAGCAGATATGTTCACTGATTATAAACCTAACAGACCACTCAGATCATGAGGATCGAGTCAGTTAGAAATACCAAGGGTTCACACAAAAACAAGGGGAGTCTGCTTTTAGCTATTACAGAATGCTGCCCGCAGCTGGAACCAGCTTCCAGAAGAGAACAGATGTGCTAAAACATTAGCCACATTCAAATCCAGACTCAAAACACATCTGTTCAGCTGTGCATTTACTGAATGAGCACTGTGCAATGTCCGAACTGATTGCACTATATTTATGTATAATCATTTTCTATTCTTAAACTGTTTTAAATTCATTTTAAATCAAATTTTAAATCATTTTCAAAGTTTTAAATTCCTTGTTTTATTGTTGTGATTATTTTTTTATTATTATTATTTTCTTTTTTTTATGTAAAGCACTTTGAATTACCATTGTTTATGAAATGTGCTATATAAATACACTTGCCTTGCCTTGTTTTCAGAATGAAATGAAATATGCAAGGTGAAACACTAGCCATGAAGAAGTCTGTGCTGTTTCATTAAGCGTAGTAGGCCTAGTTAAATTTTCACAAAGTCATGCTAAAAACATCCATAAGAGCACTAGACAAAGTTATCATCAATATAGCAATGGTTATTAATGAAAACTATAACAGTAATATGTATTCTTGCATGAATAAACTGATACAATTATCCACCCCTAACCTATATAGTAAAGTATTAACAAATTTTGATACAATAAATAATTTAAAAGTGCTCATCCCTCCAAAACAGAGAAAACATCTTTCACAAACATCTACATGTCTGTCTTTTAAAGTGTATATAATGACTTGTATTTGTAGGGGTTATTATAACAATTCTTTAACACCAACCCCCAAGACCTCAGATGCAATATTATGTGACTAGTCTATGAACAAAGAAAAAAGAAAGAAAACAATCCTGATAAATCCTGAGATTTGACAGCTGAAGTGCATGGTTAACTTTTCTCAAGAAGATAAAAGCAATCCTGGTAATCCTCAGAGAGTACAAAACTGTCAAAAAATATGTAGTATTATTTTGTGACATGATTGACACGGCCGTGCTTTGACAAAGAACACATTTAGCAAACACATAAGACGAGCAAAGAGAACAACCTGATAAACTTCACGCCAAAAAAACCAATTTAAACAATTAAGGCCTGTTCATACCAAGGACGATAACTATAACCATAAAAGATACAGTTTTAAATATCTTTCTACATTTAAAAGACCAGCAGAGTCCAACCACAACTACAACTATTACAGCACAGAGGAACTAAATCGTTGTAATCACTCTAAAAACTATCTTTTTTTTCCCAGCTGATGAACGATAAAAACATTGACAGCCAATTCGAATGCATTAAAGAAGCGCGCTTATAATAGCCAGAACGTCCTGCATTGATGTGATCTTTGTTGTTACCATTATTATCTTGGTGTGAACGGACATTAATGCTCTAAAGCGAAAGGATTTTTACAGATAAAACTGCAGCTTTTTATCCACGTCCTCAAAAATCTAATTTCATTTGGCCTGTTTGTACAAATACAATGTCAAATAACAATTGTAACATGTTATATATCATAGTTCAAGGTACAAAACTCATAGATGAATCGAGACCGGGCTCGATTAATCACAGCGATTTTTCTCGCATCATAGACCTGTGCATCCTCAATAGACTCTTGTTAAGTGTCAATAATAGCTCTCCTCCGGGTGTAAACCTCCTGCATTCTGCGGGTGAAAGCAAACTTGGCCAGTCTTCCTGGGCTTTAATCAATCTTTAACCTTATCCCAACCCTTGAAACAAACAACCTAAAAGCAAGCTCTATTAGTTCTGATATACCCAACGCAAACTGACTTTTAAACAAACACCATATTGCAGAGGAACACTGTAATTAGAATGTGAATGGGCCTATGTTTAGTTTTTTTTGTGTGTGTGGCAGTTTAGCCGAGAAACCTATAATTGAACAGAACGTGTTTTTGAGACACTTCCTCCCTTGCTTGCTGCTGCAGCATTACGCACCGCACAATGCCCTTACTGAAGCTCTCGGTCTCCTATTAGGGTTACAGGGGTTTTTGAGAGACCATATCAGCCTGTTCAGCCCTGGGCGGTGCAACACCTCTGTCAGCTCTCTGCAGTAATGCACGCCAGGGACGGGATTTTTATATATCACACAAATTACCACGGACACATTCTTGGCTTTGCACCAAACGCAAACGCATTCATTTCCATCTCTGAGATCTAAAGTCTGCTGTGAGCAGTGTTTTATTCCAGGAGGACATATAAAACTGCACAGATTTTAACTTTAAGGAATTTTCTCTCTTTTGAATGTTGAAACATGCCCTTTATGCGCGCATCCTGGAGAGCTGAAAAGTGACCATTTTTTTTGCGCAAACAAGGAAACAAAACCAAGTGGAGCATGGAGAACAGCACTTTATTCAAATTTAACAACGGGACTCAGGCAACGATATGGACTGACTACAGTATCGAATACAAGGTCGCTAGCATCTTATTAGTGATTCTTATTTGTGGAGTTGGAATTGTTGGCAATGTTATGGTCATTGTTGTGGTCTTAACGACCAAGCACATGCGTACCCCAACTAACTGCTATTTGGTGAGTCTGGCAGTTGCCGACCTCATGGTCCTGACTGCAGCCGGGCTGCCCAACATCACCGAGAGTCTGTTCGGAGGCCACTGGGTGTACGGATATGCCGGATGCCTCTCCATCACTTATTTTCAGTACCTGGGCATCAACGCATCTTCCTGTTCAATCACAGCCTTCACCATTGAACGCTATATTGCCATTTGCCACCCGATAAAAGCGCAGTTTATGTGCACCCTCTCCAGAGCCAAAAAGATAATTGTTGTCGTTTGGGTTTTAACGTCCCTCTATTGCGTTATGTGGTTTTATCTTTCCGACACGGAAGAAATCGTTTATGAGAACGCTGTCCTTGTGACATGCGCCTACAAAGTATCTAGAAACCTGTATTTGCCCATATATTTCACAGATTTTGCGGTGTTTTACGTTATCCCGCTTTTGCTGGCCACTGTTTTATACGGATTGATTGCAAGGATTCTTTTCCTCAACCCACTCCCGTCGGCTCCCAAAGAAAGTCGAAGAAATTGGAAGAAGGAGTCGTCCTTGCATGGGAACTCCAGAAGTTCCTCCAGCAACGCAACTGCTGCTTCTCGGAGACAGGTAAAATGCTGATTTTATTTGGTTTATTTTACTCAGAAGTGAGTTTTCTTCTGTGCGTAATTGTGCGCATAGGGAATCGTTGATTCTCGTTTCGATTTCTTGACTGCTCCATTTACGATCCTTTTATTATTTCTGAGAAAACAATATTGGAATGAATGAATGGATAGATAGATAGATAGATAGATAGATAGATAGATAGATAGATAGATAGATAGAATTCTTATTGCATTTAGTTCCCTCGGACAATCTGTTGAAAATCAAAACATATTTAAATTCATTCAATGTATACGCTGATTACACAACAAAATTAATAATATTTAATTTCACAATATCAGCAAACAGTCAGTGACTACACTGACTTAAGTCTCACGAACTCGCGATTCACTTAAAAATATCTTTTACGAGATTCTTATCGCTATGTTTTGATTCCCTAAAACTCAGACTCATCAGATTCATTTGGGAATAGAAGTGTGTTTTTAAAGAACCGACTCATTAGAACCGAGTCACTCGTTCGAGAATCGGAACACATTGATTTACATTAAAGAGCCGGCTCATAAGAGTCAATCGTTTGGGAATCGGACGGCTGCGGTGAATTGAATTCCAGGAAACATTTGTGATCCAGAACCAGAACACGGGCGTTTGCCGATTATTTGAGAAATGTGATGTGTTGTGATGTTCACATAGCCTCGAGCAGGTCAGAGTCCAAATGCATAGTGAAGCCAGACCACATCTGAGAATCTCGGAACGACAGTACTTGTTGTTGATGTGTTGTCCTAGGGCTCTTTGACTTGTCCAAACATGGTGAGAAAACACACCTCTCATGACCTTTATAAAATCAGTCTTACAGCTATGTAGCAGATCTCTGCAATAAATGATCCGTGACATGTATGGTGTTAATACATCTGGGAACAATCTGGCAAACAATACAACAGCTGTACCGTGACAATCATGTTTATACTGTTGCAAAAGGCCAAGAATAGTGACAAATTAAAATGAGCATGTTGTCACCTCTATAATAAGAAATGAGTAAATATCCTGCTAGTCCCATAGTCACACACATTCACAAAGCAGTGTATATATGTAAAACTGAGTATTAAGGTCCGGCACTGTACTCCCTCATGTTGTGGAAGCTGTCCTCAGTAAATTGTCCAGCACACAATAGCAAATTGGGGTTATAATCCTCAGGAACAGAGTTAAAAAATAAATTGCAACCACTGTTTCCTGACTTCATCCGCTTTCGGAAGCCCAAACAATGACGTTTGGGCACGGAGGTGAAAAAACTGCGTTTCAGGCAGTCGCGCACTGGATGAGAAGCACAGCGTCGCGCCACGTCTTTAAAATTCAAATACTTTATTTTCTATGAGTGTAGGCACACCAGCGGTGCCGTTCGGCATCTGTCCGCGGCGCCCAGCTACGTCATGTTGTACTTGTAAGAATTGTTCTAGACATGCCGAAAATTTGAAGCTACAGCACAGCAGCTTCTTCTTCTCTCTCTGCCAAACTCTGCAGCAGCACTTCTTCTTCGTCGTCTCGTCTGATGCGCTCACTCAACCAAGCGTTCTAACCACAACCTCGCCCCTCCCACCCCCCAACCATTCACATTTCTGTAGGTGGGAATTATTTGTAATGATATTCCAATAAGCTGGTTTGTGATATCACAAAGCCCGGAAAAAAAAACGCTGTAGTCCAAACGAGCCATTCATTGTAGTTCTTGAAAAGGGATTTTTAAAAAACGAGATATCTCCCTTTGGAGTGGACTTTGATATTTGTAACTTTCTAGATCTTTTTTTTTTTATGCCCAAACATACACACGACACACTGACTAAAATAAAAAAAGTGAAAAAGCATAATAGGACCCCTTTAAAATTGTTGAGGCTCGGAATTATATCATAATAGAATATAATATAGTTATATATAAAGCATTCCAGTATATCATATAGATATTAAAATGCGCTGAAGAGGATTTTATAAAAACAAAAGAATGTAGGTAATTATGAGGAATCAGAGAGTTACATACATAAACTGAACACTTCGTCATCTATCTTCTGTAGGTGACAATGATGCTGGCCCACGGGTGGTGACCTCTTCGCTATTCTGTGGATGCCCTATCGGACGCTGGTGGTGGTCAACTCCTTCCTCCAAGACGCCTATCTGGACACCTGGTTCCTTCTTTTCTGCCGTCTCTGCATCTACATGAACAGCGCCATCAACCCAATCATCTACAATGCCATGTCTCAGAAGTTCCGCGCCGCCTTCCACAAATTGTGGCATTGTGGGCCCCAGCGCTCCGAGAAGCCCCCCACATATAGCGTGGCCCTCACATACAGCGTCATCAAGGAGATCTCCAATGGAGAAAGCCCAGACCACTATACCACAGATCTAAATGACATCCGCGGAGCTGCCGAAGAACTTCTGCCTGAGAGGAAGAGGTTGTCGTTTAAAGAGTCCTCACTAGCTTGTAAAAACACACTAGCTAGTGCTTAGATCCTTGGTTGATATGTCTGATTAGGTTGCTTAATTTGCAGTTTCACAGTGCCTCTGAATGGCCTATTGGATTGACTGCCACATGGAAACAGCATTTTGACAATCATAGACTTTCATTTACATATTCAAAAAGCAGGTTTATTCATAGCCTATCCATAACCTAGACTTATATAGTAGCTGAAGACCAAAATAGGTCTGGTCCACTCTGTGAAGGCGGAGTAATGCTCCTGAAGCAATCATGGGTGAAGATAAACAGACAATTGGATGACTGATTGAACATGACTCCATGACGGTATTGGATGTGAGTGTGTGAGCTAGGGAATGCACGATTAATTGAAATAAAACCTGCAATTTTGATATGGCTTAGCATGATTATCAAATCGCAAAGGCTATGACCACTTGTCACATTTTGCCACTTTCTGCATATTTCCCATTGAAAATGAACTAGACAATTGCAACTGGCATGTCCCGAATGGCCTGTGTGAAATGTGGCACTCTGCTGTGACATGCGAGCAGCTTGTGACATTCTTGTAGGATTCACAAAACACTTGCTCTTGAAAGATGGCTCAGTACCCAGTTTATTTGGACCAGCTGGCTTCACTGAATCACAACCTGTAAGTATGATAAATAATAGATGTTTATATATTTTCTATCGAGCGTTCAGACTACGGAACTATGGCAGTGGGCGTATGGTTTCCGACACGTGCTGTACGCCGTAGACCAATCACAACAGACTGGGCCATTTGACCAATCAGAGCAGAGTAGGCTCACGGAAAGGATGGGTTTAGATAGACTGAATCTTAGAACTGCTTCAAATTAATTGTTGGAAATGAGGTGATATTAAATGCTTATTTTAAGAAAACAAGTATTTTTTGACCTTGTATGCATGCAAAACAATATTAGGAGCCTTATAAATGGCATAAAAGGGGCACTTATAATGGCTCCCTCCCACTGCCAAAATAAAATTTGCCACAAATTAAATGTTTCCCTAAAATCATACAGCCCAAGTGTGAGTTGAGGGGTGAACTCTTTGGTACTTCCAGTCAGAAGATTTGTACCACTGTGGTCTCAAAGCAATGGCCAGTGGTCACTGTCGCAACAGCTGCACTGCCAAATTATCACTCTGGAAAATTTGTTCCAGGAATGGTTGTCACATTGTTACGCACTGCACTCTGAAAAAAAGGTTGACCAAAAAGGTGATTACTTATTATTATATATTATATTATTTGTTTCAATTGTAAGCTCAATTTTACAACTGTAGAGAAATATCCTGCCCAATGATACTTTCTTTTGCAAAGGGGCATTAAAATTACACTATTATGAGTCTTAAAATACCATAGTACACACAGAGCCGTGACTCTAAATTTAAAGGTGTTGCATATTCAAACCCTTAATTTTAGCATTTTAGTCATGATTCACACCCACTTCCCAAATTTATCAGTCTAAAACTAGAGTACACGACTGTTGTTTTTGTCATATATATTGTGCATCACAGCTGAGGCTGTGTTCTCACAGATCTGTGCTCAGGTGGACCAAAACTGTATAAAAACATGGACGTAGTGTCCGTCACGTCACCTGTAGGTTTCTGAAGAGCGTTTTTGAAGCTCAAAGTGGGTGGAGCCGGCCGTCGCCATCTTGGCAGCGTATCACCGTGCGTCACTCCCGGATAATCAAAAATCGGCAAAGAGGCGGGAGCTGGTTTCTGAAACCACGCCCACCTAGCTCGAAGGTGGTGACAGCAACGGCAATCCACCTGTCACTCAAGTGGCCACGCCCCTAATTATGCAGAACTTTAAGGCTTAATTATAATTTAAACGGATGAGTTATAAAAAAAAAATTCACCCCTCACAGTTGTCATGAAGGGCAACATTAGCTATATAGACCAAAATAATTTTTTTGAAACAGGCTGTAAACATGTTTTTTTTCTGCGGTAAAGTTGGGCATTTTAACATGGGGAGTCAATGGGACTGACTCCTTTTGGAGCCAGCCTCTAGCGGCCATTCGATGAATTGCAGTTTTAGTCACTTCCGTGTTGGTTTCACGAGAGAGACCGGAAGGTTGCAGCTTGGGTGGCACTGAGATTTGCTAGCTGAGCAAGATAATCTGTGATTTTGGATGTTTGTATCTGTATCTTTTGCATCATTGTGGTATAATGCAGGGGAAGGTAATTTAAGAATTATTTGATGCTGTAAATACCTCTTTTTGATATATGTCTCCCTGAAAAAAAAAAAACACGTTTCAGCTCAATCTGTAGTTTCCAGTAGGCCTACTTGGCTGCTGTAAATTATCTGCATGGACATGGATTGTGATGTGACATTTTAAACCTAACACAACTCGAACTGCCCACTTATATTTTTTCCTTATAATCAGTGAACATTTTAGTGGATGAAATGTACAGCTCTTGTGATGTAAGCAAAAAAAAGTGGTGGTGGTAACATTTGCTCATTATTAGTGTTTAAATTAACTTTCTTGCTGTATTAAAACATGTTTTGTATTTGTATTTTGTACAGTTGCTGTTTAAAATATACTGATAGTAAATGTTTGGGAAATTCCTCTTTGCCTGATTTCATTTTCATGGTTTAACATCCTCTAAATGTGATTGCGCACTCAGACATCATGCTAATGGAGAAGCTGCAATGTATGAGAATTTCATGACAATTATCCGGCAACATAAAACCCAATCAAATGGATTTCAGCTCATTTCCTCTAAATCATCCCTTGGACATCGAATTTTGTCACAGATTACCCAGTGACACAAAAACAGCCAAGATTCACACTTGTTTATGAGATTATGAGTGTCTGGGACAATCCTGACCCTCGCTAAACTGTCGAGCTAATGGAGCCCCGACGCAGGGCAGATGCTCAGCTAGAAGATGGATGTAAAAGCTCTAGAGGAAGAGCCTGAACAGCCATTTATTACCATTCCCTCCTGCCCTCCAGTAACAATAAATCATCATTCCATAGAGAAGTGGGTTATCAACAAAATAATTCATAAGGGGCAACACATTAATGAGCACTAACAAATGTTAGAGTGATTGCAGTTGCAAGTGAAATATAATTGGCTTGTTTGAGCGAAAAAAAGTTATGGCAAAAAGCTTTGTATTTTATGAAAATTCTGTCATTATTCTAAACTCAAACAATGTTCTATTCTATTCACTAATTCACTGTTAACTAGTTGCTTATTAGCATGCATATTAGTAGCATATTGGTTTATTTGTACTGTTTATTTGTAAAACACATATTAATGCCTTATTCTGCATTTCGTTAACAGTGAATGTGTTCCCTAATCTAAAAGTATGACTTGTTTATGATTAAACCAAGAAAAAAAAAATGTACGAATGGAGTAAGAAAAATAAACTTGCTTTCACTTAATTTTTTTTTCTTACTCTCAATGGCAGATATAGATTTTCTTGTTTTAAGCATAAGCCTCACATTTGATACATCAATTTTGACTCATTCCTCAGAAATCAACACTTGATATGTGGTTTTGCATCTTAAGTACTGTACAAAAGGCTCGGCTGTCTCTAAGTCACGGATTATTCTGACCAATCAGAATGTTCAGCGCGGCTGCAATGTCACCACGGAAGGCGGAGCTGAATCACAGGCTAAAGAGAGAGACGCAGCAAATGTGAGAAGATAGAGAGTTTGGCAGCTGTATTCTAGTTCATTCAGAGTTACTTTAAAGAACACATTGACTTCGAGTTTATACTGGGTTACAGTGTGCGTACATGTGAAGTAAGTGATCAGCTGTTGTTCTTGTACCGATTGAGGAGTGGCCGGTTGGCATGGCGCTGCCTGTATTGCCTGCTCGATTCAGTGCATTCGCGGGTATTTCTGTGATATCCCTTGTTGTGAGATACTTATATGCTGTACATTGTGTTATTATTGAATATTAACCTTATCATTGTGTGTGCGCGTTATGCGACGGTTCTTGTTTGCATGTAGCAATCATTCAATTAGTACATGTCCAGGCATGTTACCCTGCCCTCGTACTGCATTCATGTGCGGATAGCGCCACTTGTGGACATTTAGAGCATAAGCGCCCATGTTAAATAGTGTAATATAGCATGGTTATATTTATATTGGGTGCTGTTTAGTGTTTTAATGTTTATTGTGGAACATTTGTATATTCATATCATTAAGTTTATTTCTCTTGTTTAATCCATTTCAGAAAACCACATCCATGTATACCCACAAAGCTTTCAGTAAATCAGACATCAACCAACTCGATTGAGTGCTTCTCTTCAATTAAGAAACCATCTCACTCAGTCCTGACAGACTGCCTACTGTGTTTCACACCCCCATAATACAACCAACGAACCCTTCATTTCAAGTGGTCCTTCGAGCCGGATTGGTGAATCACTGTAGAGAGATGACATCCCGTTCTGAGTCAGATCCTCCTGTTGTCCGACCTAGACGACAAATAAGGCCGCCTGCACATCTAGCAGACTATCAAGTTCATGGATCAGGCTTTGTGAAGAGAGTGCCATCAGCTAAACATCTGAATGAAGCTGGAATGAAAGCAAATGCACCCACGTCAGAGAATGCATCCCGATCGTCTTCTCCAAAGAGTCAGCCTTCATACGTGGATGATCTAGTTCTCCGAGATGTATGGCCAGAGCCATTTAAAGATGTGTCGCCAGATCATGGCGAGCGCCACCTTCAAGTCCAGCAGTTGTCTGATATAAAGTCTATGTGGTTCGAGATGAAAAGGGACAACGATGAGCTTCGCAGCCACATTCTGCCAGAGATCATGTCTACGCTGCAAGGGCTCAAGGCGGAGAACACTTTATTGAGGAAGGATATCCAGCAGTTTAGCACCAGTTTTGAGACTCCTTGTCGATCAGTGACACCTGTACCAGCCCCTCGTACTCACTTGCCACCATCCGTCTGTAGTCGGAGAAGTTCTGCAGTGTATGCTGATGAAGTTCCTCCACCCCGACCTACCCAGTGCGAGCAGCTGACGAGACAGATGGAGGATCTTACAATTTCACCTAGGACGCCACATGCTGATGAGAGCCATCACGCACCAATTCAGAGGTCATATACCTACTCAACCCAGCCTGCAGGAGCAGGACAGTACGACACTGTGACGCCTGATCCCAGATACAGTCATCATCAGAGAGAGAGAGAATTAAGTATACCATCATGTCCACAGGTGATACCTAGAACGGAGATGCTGCATGTCCAAGAGCAGATATATCGAGGACCAAAGCCTACAATCCCCAGCCTGACAGCAGCTGACCCCAGACAGTTTTCCAGACTACGGATGGCACTAGAGAACCTTCTGCCAGCAAATGCGAGTGAGTGCTTCAAGTATCAAATTTTGACTGATCATCTGGAGCTAGAAGAGGCCTTGCTAGTGGCGGGCTCCTACAGTAACTCGGTGAGACCATATACAGACACGATGCAAGCTCTTGTGAAGATGTATGGTCAGCCACACAAACTTGTACTGCGTAGTATCGCCGAAGTACTGGAAGGTCCCAATCTCAAGCCAGGTGACGTGAAAGCATTCAAGCTCTTCGCTCTTCGAGTGCGCTCATTAGTGAGTATGTTGGAGCAGTTGGGTTCAGAGGGAGTAGCTGAATTAGAGTGTGGTTCACATGTGTCCAGACTGCAAGGCCAGCTTCCATATGAGCTCCAGATCAGCTTTAAGAGATACGTCCACCCGCATAAGATAACCGTTCCTACTCTTCTCGACTTTGCGAACTGGTTAGAGTACGAGCTTCAGGTCCAAGATGACACTGCTAAATCAGTCATGTATGCTCCACCCTTACATACCAGGAAAAGAGAAGGTCGTCATGACACCAAGCCTCCAGGCAGATCTACAAGCATCCTGCTGGGTGCTGAGAAACCCACTGCTGACAGTGAATGTAGAGCGCCCGCTCCAGTGTCCAGACCCAGCTCGGTCAGGTACAGAGAGAAGTCACGTGCCTACTGCCCTTATTGTGACAATGCTAGTCACTTCCTTAATGGATGCCCCAACTTCAAGGAGCTGACCAAAGAACAGAAAGAGGCATGGATCCGCAAGAACAACAGGTGTTGGCGGTGTGGCCGTAATCATCATGCTTCCAGATGCACACTAAAGGCTCTGTGCAAGACCTGCAATAGAAGACACCTGCTTATATTGCATGAGTTGAATGAGCGGGCTGTGAATACCAATTATGAGACTGATCCCAAGGAGAACTCGTGTCTTGTGAGTACCACAAAAGACATCTTGTATGCAGACCGTTTTGTCGGCAGCCGCAGAGTCCTTTTGAAAGTTAGTAAAGTCATCATTGCACATGGGGAGGCATCCTTGGAAACGTATGCAGTGCTGGATGATGGGTCGGAAAGGACTATTCTCCTCCATGCTGCAGCTCAGCAACTGAACCTCAAGGGGCAGCTAGAAGATCTGATCCTGCGCACAGTGAGACAAGATCAGCAGGTGCTTCATGGAGAGGCTGTCTCCTTCACAGTATCACCTGTGTCTCATCCCCACAAGAAATACCTCATTCAACATGCATTTACAGCCGAGAGACTAGGCCTCGCCGAACACACCTATCCAGTGGCTTCCTTACAGAAGAGATACAGACATCTAGCTGGCCTCCCACTGCAGCAGATGGATAAAGTGCAGCCCGTGTTGCTGATCGGGTCAGATTGCCCACATCTCATCACGCCTGTTGAACCAGTGCGGTTAGGACCACCAGGGGGTCCTGCAGCAGTCAAAACCCGCCTTGGATGGACTCTTCAAGGTCCTACTCATGAGGTTCGTCGTGAGATCAACACACACCAGTGTTTCTTCACCTCAGTTCTTCCCAACACAGACTTGTTTGCTCATGTTGAGAGACTATGGCAGATGGATGTGATTCCCTACTGCAGTGACAAGATAGCGACACGATCCAGACTAGATCAAGAAGCCATCAGACTCCTGCAGGAGAAGACTGTGCGAGTGGAAGTAGAAGATACGATGCGGTATGCCACACCGCTCCTTCGTATGCAGAGTATGCCACGCTTGACTATGCCTAAAGAAGCTATCCTCCCTCAGCTTAGGAGTGTCGAGAGGAGACTGCTTAAGAACCCAGAGCAGGCATCCGCCTACCAGGCTGAGATCACCAGACTGAAGCAAGCAGGTTATGTAGCCAAGCTAGAACTGAGAGACGTGGATAGCACCACCGAGTCATGGTACATCCCGCACCATATGGTTCAGCACAATAACAAGAACAGGGTCGTCTACAACTGCTCCTTTCCGTTTGAAGGCCACAGCCTTAATGAGTTCCTACTTCCAGGACCCACACTTGGCCCATCACTACTAGCAGTCCTGCTCCGCTTTCGAGAGCACCCAGTCGCCATAAGCAGCGATATTCGTGGCATGTTTCACCAGGTGAGGCTGCTCCCCGATGACATGCCCTTGCTCCGATTCCTGTGGCGAGACTTGATACCTGAGCGACCCCCCGACGTGTACCAGTGGCAGGTGCCCCCTTTGGCACCACGTGCAGTCCCTGCTGTGCCACGTATGCCCTGCAGAAACACGTCACGGATCACAGTCAGCCGGGAGACCAATTCAGAGAGGTAATTGAGAGATCATTTTACGTCGACAATTGCCTGCACAGTCTTCACTCCCCTCAAGAGGCTAGAGACCTAGTTGATCAACTTCGAGCACTTCTAGCCACAGGAGGCTTTGAGCTTCGACAGTGGGCCAGCAATTGTCCATCCGTGATTACTCATCTCCCCGCTGAATCCAGATCCAGTACCTGTGACCTCTGGCTCAGTCAAGGCCAACAAGACGTCCACGAGTCTACACTTGGACTGCAGTGGCATTGTCAGTCCGACACTCTATGTTACAAGCATCGAACCGGACGCTCTTCCTCCGTAACAATGCGCCAGATCTACCGAGTGCTAGCGAGCCAATATGATCCTCTTGGCTATTTATCCCCTTACACCACCAGGGCGAAGTAATAGACAGCACCTGTGGGGCAAGAAGCACGACTGGGATGACCCACAGTTGCCTGAGGATCTGCTTACATCGTGGCACGAATGGGAGAAGGAGTTGAGTGGACTAGAGGAGATCTCTCTACCCAGGTGCTATTCTCAATCACAGAAAGATCACCCATCCTGTAGATACGACATTCACGTCTTCTGTGATGCATCAGAGCAGGCGTACAGGTCGGTGGCCTATCTGCGGATAGAGCACAAAGAGGGTCAAGTCGAAGTTGCCTTCATCGCCGCCAGGTCCCACGTTGCCCCTCGCAAGCAACAATCCATACCACGCCTAGAGTTATGTGCCGCTCTCAATGGAGCGCAGCTATCCCAGCTCCTGACCACAGAGCTTACAATTTCAACTCGCTCCACTACGCTCTTGTCTGACTCCACCACTGTGCTCACGTGGTTGATATCCAGCTCATGCCAATTTGGGGGAACAAGGGTAGCGGAGATCCAGTAGATGACAGCGTCGGCCATCTGGCGCTACATCAGATCTTCAGACAACACAGCAGATGACATCACTCGAGGCAAGCCTCTTCGAGATCTCTCCAAAGGAAGCCGTTGGAGCC